>RSEF01000002.1:92308942-92334996 GCA_003993805.1 Himantopus leucocephalus
CCATCCAGCCAATTCCTTATCCATCTAATAGTCCATCCATCAAATCCATTTCTCTCCTATTTAGAGGTAAGAAAGTTGTGGGGGACTGTATCAAAGACCTTACAGTTAGATGACATCCGTAACTCTTTCCTTGTCTACCGATGTAGTCACTCCATCATAGAAGGCTACTAGTAGATTAGTCAGGCACAATTTGCCCTTGATGAAGCCATGCAGGCTGTCTCTAATCACCTGTCCCTGTGTTCTGTATGCTTCGCCATAACTTCCAGGAGGATCTGTNTTCTGTATGCTTCGCCATAACTTCCAGGAGGATCTGTTCCATGATCTTACCGGGCACAGAGGTGAGCCTGACTGGTTGGCCGTTCCCAGGGTCCTCCTTATCACTCTTTTAAAAATGGGTGTGATATTCTCTGTTCCCTGGTCACTGCTTTTCTCCTACAATGGGAGGGACTTCACTCCTTTGGTCCCTGTCTTGATGTTCAGGGACTTGAGAGATGTGGGAAGAGTGATTGCCAGGAAAAAACTGAGGCAAGAGATATTGTTGAGTATCTACTCATGCTGCTGTATAACAGATAGAGTGGATTATACTGAGTCCTATGTCACATTATCATAAATCAGTGTAAATCTCTGAAATTAGAAGCAAGTTCAACCTCTCTTCTTAGTGCATGGACTAAACAACAATAATGTAAGGAGAGAATTTAGACTAGTGTGTACTGAGAAGCATATTTTAGAATTCACATTAGCCAAGTGGTTTAGTATTTCTGAAAGGGCAGAAAAAGAATCTCTTCATCCCCGGAACCAGAAGAAATCCACTTCCTTAGATTTTAAATGTTTCAGAAATGAGTTTTTCAAAATAACACTCTTGATTTCCACATTAACAGAATAACACTGAAATTATGATTATGATATGTTTATAAAAATCTCAGTTGAAAGCAAGCTCTTTCCAGCTTCTGTATAGAAGAGGTACAATCATCTCACGATAAAGGTTCCAGATTCTCACATAGGGACACTCAACTTTCTGAGAATTAATAGTTTTATCTTGTGTCGTGGTTTAACCCTAATCACTCCCTCCCCCCTCCCCGCAGTGGGATGGGGGAGAGAATCAGAAGGGTGAAAGTGAGAAAACTTGTGGGTTGAGATAAAGACAGTTTAATAGGTAAAGCAAAAGCCACACACGCAAGCAAAGCAAAACAAGGAATTTGTTCACTACTTCCCATCAGCAGGCAGGTGTTCAGCCATCCTGCTGGGCTCCATCATGAGTAATGGCTACTCGGGGAGACAAACACCATAACTCCAAAAGTCCCCCACTTCCTTGTTCTTCCCCCAGCTTTTATTTTCTGAGCACAATGTCATACGGTATGGAATGTCCCTTTGGTCAGCTGGTGTCAGCTTTCCCAGCTGTGTCCCCTCCCAACTTAGCGCGCACTGCCAGCCTACTCATTAGTGGGGTGGGTGAGGAGCAGAAAGGGCCATGACTCTGTGTAAACACTGCTCAGCAATGACAACATCCCTGGATTATCAATGCTGTTTTCGGCACAAATGCAAAACATAGCCCCATACTAGATACTGCGAAGAAAATTAACTCTATTCCAGGCAAAACTGGTACATCTTGAGAGCCTGTGTTTCCTGCATTTAAAGTGAATTACGACCCTGAAAATAAGAACCAAACTTCAACTACAGCAATACTCTGCAAACCACAAAAAAAAGCAATACCTTTGAGACTTCCAAGCTTCCTTACTTCTCTCAGCAGAGGCCTAATTGGGAAAATATGTATGTTGATTCAAGTTTGTCACTGATCATCATGGCATTGCTTCTCATCATCAGAGACTGCATATATCCTTAGTTATTTATCATTCCTCTCTAGGCACCCAAAAAGACCGCAAATGATCCTTACCTAAAATAAATAAATAAGGCTTTCATCTTTGCCCTGGCATATTCAGCAGTGCAATTATATAGCACTTCAACCAAATATAGGAAATGTGATCAGCCTGTGTCCTTGGCAGTATGTAAGTCAGAAGAGAAAAAATATTAATAATAGTAAGCTTCCTCCTTTTGGATAGAAAAGACAAAAAGGAGATAATAAGCTGTCTAAGGGAGAGGCTTGGATTGCTTTTTATCTTGAAGTAATGATTGTCCTGCAACCACATAAGTAGCCTGGAACAAAACAGTTGGGTGACTATTATCTGGTTTTTTTCAAATTTCTTATCTATTTCAGGTAAGCAGACTTTTGCTTAAGATCCAAAACTCTGCTGTTGACAAGATCTTAAAAATGCTTTCACTGTGGGATTTTCTCTTGCCAGCTTTGTCTGCATTCCCTGGCAACTTTGTGTAAGAGAATTCTGATCCTGGGTAAGTTAAATCAGCAATATTTGGTATAGTGTTAGCTCCCTATCCTTAACATGAACAAGATGTTATGACCAGTTATAGAGGGCAGTCATCTGGTCTGCTGGTACGAACTCTGCTAATGGATGTCTGAGTGAGAATTTGCTAGAGCAAATGTCCCTGTACACTCTCAGTGTATTTTACCTGAAGTTTTCAGACTCAATAAGGTTGAAACATTATTAGGTCCTACATTAAATGAGGTTTGCTGCTGAAATCAATGAGACTAGAAAAAAGCATCAAGCAAACCGTGGAATTAAATATTATACTGTACTGGGGAAAAACTGGCTGATTGGAATATGCTGTACATATCCTTAGCCGTGACATTTTTTTCATAGTGTTACATGAGTAGTAAGAAAGGACAGTTAGCACATCAGGTACCAATTACTTACATGCTCTTGACGAGGATCTGATTACCCTGATGTAACCTGGTCTTCTCAAGTTACAACCAAGTTTTCACTAGGCCAAGGAGTTTCTTTGAAAAAGAAATCTCATTATAGCTGTACTTTTAGATATCTAGATGGTGTTTTATCATGATCGGTTTAGTAGTGCAAATGCATACAGGACACTCATGATAAAAGAAATGGAATTAAAAGAGAGAAAGAATGATTGCTTGCAACTACAAGCTCTGCATGACCTTGAAAATAGAAGATCACAAAGGATTCGAATATATGGTACAACATAGAAATGATTTAAAATACTCTTAAAAGAAACAGCTGTAGCAAGATGAGAAGAAAACAGATAATTGACACCAGATGTCCCTCTCAGACAGTGATGAAAGAGTAATTACAGAGGGAGAGAGAGCATCCTGCAGAGAGCAGATGAGCTTTACCAGCAGCTCTACAAGAACGCATAGAGACAAACATGACAAGTTTCACCACCTCCTATGACATAAAATGAGACATGAAGAAAGAAATCTTACCTTATGCACTCAAAAACGAGATAGAGAAAGTCATGAAGCCTTTAAGAGGAAAAATACCTGGGACAGATGGCATCACTAGTGATATCATAAAACTTGGAGGGAACCCAGTAACCCAGCCAGAAAAGCTAATCAACTTGAACTACAGTGAATGAAGTGTCAAAGGACTGGAATTATACTATAATCACTCTTCTGCATTGTAAAAATGCCAAAGGTGCTAAGAGACATACAGCCACCTTATAGACTTCCAGCAATTTCTTATGTTGTTGAGCACATTAGCTGAGCAATTGACTTTTGTAACAGCTACAGTTCAACTACCCCAAAATAGATAAGAATACTTTATAAAGTGTATTTCATGTTGGTGTAGTAAGCTGCTAAATGCACATCATTTCATGAGAAAGATAGTTACTCTCTGACAGACTCTCCATCTACATGCCTAAGTAATGATATAGCAATATGTGAAAAATAAATTCTCCCAAATCAAACAGTAACAAAATGACACACTGCTCTACATACACTCCCAAGGGAGAGGATGAGAGGGATCATGAACTATATGTGACAGATGTTAGTCAGAGTGCTTAAAGCTCTACTGGGAAGCAATTACATTACAGTGATGAGGGTGGCTTGAGAATCTACACAGAGGAGAAAATATTGATAGGGATGTTTTCAATCTATAATTGACAAATATTTTCCCAAATTTACATCTGATAATATTTTTTTTCAGAATTTTTAAAGTGACTCTAGACAAAGTGTTCAGAACCTGTCTGACTAGATTAGTTCAATACCTGAGCTTAAATTAAGATCCTTAATTGCTAGTCACTTAACAATATATATCTTTAATCAAATGATCTGTGTTTCAGAGTTGCTGAACAATGCTGCTCCCCTCGATTATATGTCTATATCGTGTATTACTTTTCCGGTACTGAAGAAACCAGCTTTTAAATGACCTTTTACTTTATGGTGTTTGTTTTATTTTTTTTTTCCTAATTTGATTCTAGTTTGCTAATGCTGTATTAGTCCAACAAACCAGCGAACAGAATTAGTTTTGAAGAACATTTTCATCACAAAGGTGCTCTTCTATTTCCTGGGGAATGTTTTAACTAATTTTTTCTAATCAGCTAATGTAGGTGAGAACACAGAAAGGTGAAAGCATGCTAGCGTTTTTTTGTAACACTCTCAGGATGCTTCCTGAGGAACTTTAATTAGATAAGTCTTTGTTAACGCTATATTTCTAAGGGACTCTAATTATTTGGTAAGAATGTTCATTGATGGGACAATAAGTGAAGAATTTAAATGAAACTTCTGGTTAACTTCCTAGAAGGTTAGAAATATGGGACCCCTCATGGGACAGTGTAAACATTATTAAATGACTTGAAAGGATGATTAGGT
The DNA here is from genome assembly GCA_003993805.1 of Himantopus leucocephalus. Lineage (NCBI taxonomy): Eukaryota > Metazoa > Chordata > Aves > Charadriiformes > Recurvirostridae > Himantopus > Himantopus leucocephalus. The sequence goes on from RSEF01000002.1 coordinate 92,313,627, forward strand.
CATTACTAAGATAGCATTTATGATTTAATAGAAAAACGTTGGATTCAGAAACAAACCTTCATTGGCTGAAGAAAGCCTTATCAGTACAGATAGTATCTTTGTTGATAGATCAAGGCATAAGTATATCTATTCAATGAGCTTTGGATCACAGCCATGGTGAAGTACACTGATTCTCACTCTCTCTACTTTTAAAACACTGGTAAAATAATTTGGGTGTCAGTCTAACGATTATGCTTTCTTGAACACTTGTACTGATATGTGCAAAAAGGCATTTATGCACTCAATAAAAGCTCTACAGCAGTGGAATTTTCAGAGGGAAAATTAAAAAGCTACAAAAAATATTTGCAACAAGGGCATGAATGTTTCACATAGGGAGCTCATGCTCTTCAAATTGCTCTAAGCATGGATTTTAAATAAGCAGGTTTCCACTCTTGAATAGCACCATTGAGTGTACTCCATCAAGACAACTGGCAGTCCAAACAAAGAACATTATCAAACACGTGTGAAATGGTAATTATGCGACTGTCATTAGTCAAATCAGCAGCTGTTAGAAGAAAACTCTAAATGACAGATGGAAACATTCTTTTTCTTTTCCTTCCTCCCTTTCCATTTTCCTCCCTCTCTCCGCCTATATGAGACATTTTTTAAACTGGAACTGCCTGGGAAAGTGGGGCATTAAAAATAAAGATTAACACTTTCTCTTAACTTGTGTTCAGCAATGCTTTGCGAATTTGTCCAAAATAGGTAAGTAATGAACAACATTGCCCTCTGATGGACTCTGTTTTCATCTGTCAAGAGTAAACATGCACTAAATCATTCAATTTCTGGTTTTGTGGAAAGACAAGATGAAATGAAGAAGTAGAACCGCTCTGCAACTTTTTGTAACAGCTTTATCTGATTATACGAAAGGGACTAAAGTCTTCCTTAAGTAAAAATTTCTTCTTAGATGACTGTCTAGCTAGGTTACAATGCATATTTCTTTTTAAGCGTGTAACTTATTCCTTTGTAAAGTAATAATGGTTTCAATGGAACCAGTAACATTTAAGCACATATTTAAGTGTTTTGCAAGACCAAGGCCTCATAATAATACTGACTTTTTTTTTATTATTTACCACAATAGATGGGAGAAATGAGATCTGATTAAATCAGTGCCAGAAAATCATAACAAATTTGAAGAAAACCTTTTCAAAATTTATTGTCCCCAAAAGGATTGAAACAGAAATATCAAAATAGATTTTGAAATGCTGTTCTTGGTACATTCTTGACCCATCAGAACTGTGAACTATCAGATTTCCAAGAGTCCAAAGGCATAGAAAGAAGTTCAAGATGACTGAGGGTTTTTACATGTGCTTCCTTTTCCAAAACCAGTAATCTGCACATAGACTGCAACAGATTTTGAAAATTTGGCTATACTGAAACTGAAACCTCAAACTGTTCATTATCAGAACTGATTCCTAGTACTTGAACTTGAGTTCCCACCATCACAAAAATCAATATTAACAGTGCCTGCTAGTATAAACTGGGTTTGTCCCCTTCTCCCATGTACCCATATCTGTGTACGCACTCATAAACTAGGGACATAAAACTAAGAAATGCTTTAATTTGCTTTTCTATTATTCACATGGTCTTAAAGCTACAATTACAGAAAGAAGCAAATGATGCTCAGCAGAAATAGTAAGTAGGTAATTAAATAGTACTTAGATGAAAAGTATACCCCTGGAAATGTTTACTTTTGATTCAGAGGATACACCTTTTATATGCAACCCACTGAGCCAGAATAGCGTGATACACCTATCTTACCTCTAAAGTCAGCCTTGCCATTTCCAGCATTACTAAACCTGACTCAGTGAATGAAGTCAACAGTGTAATTCCAGCCTCATCAAAGTTCATGGCAAAATTTTGATTGATTTCCGTAGGTAAGTACTTCTTCACACTGCTCAGCGAGCATAGCTTGAAGTCTCTGTGTGAGAACAGTCAGTGTTAAAGAGGTTCCGAGCAAATCCCTTTTCTAAGCTTTTCACCCTTTTTAAAAATTCTTTTTAATATCCAATCCACGTTGTAGTCCAAAAACAACAAGGCCAAAACTGACTCAGAAGAGATAATGAAATATGTGTCTTGTTTGTATCATAAATATTTGGAAAAGTTAGGAGCTTCACAGGGAAGAGATGAATTGCATGAGAAAAATAAAATAGATTCACTTCTCCATGCTGGTGAGCTGTGGAAATGTTTAAAAACAGGACCATTTTCAAGGGGCTCGCTATGAATTTTCATTTTGTTTTGGTCAAGTTTATTACATATATCCTTCCTCTCAAAAGTTAGATTTTCATGATAATAATTCATTGCATAAAATCTCATCATAAAAGCTCTATATTGCTGAGTTCTTTGTGTGTGTCCTTTGGGTAGATGCTTACAAGTGCACAAATGCAAATTTATATGGTGAACGTGTAAGAGAAAATGTAATTTTTACTGTTTCCACTATATAGCATGATGGAAGTAGTAACTATATATTTATTTTTCACATTTACCTTCCCCACAAAAAAAAGCGTATATGTGCATACAGGCAAGGGTATTACTAACAGTAACACAAATCAGAAACTCCTTTTCTTCCTTTTTCAACCTTTACATATATTTGAGACTTTCATATATTGATAGATAGGGTTTTTTTAGTTATTTTTAAACAGAATATTTAAGAATAAAAACTTTAAAAGTTTTGTGGAAAAACACCATTAATGTTTATTTATTCCAATTTTAAAATATCCACAGCATGCAATAGTTTCAGATTGCAATAACTGCTTTCTAATGCTTCTTTTATGTTACTTGCTGATGTCTAGAAGCTGTATCTTTTTTTAGGATCAGAAATCAACTAATGGACTGAAATCAAAAGCTGACACTATTTTAGATATATAAATTTAATGATGAATCAATTCATTTTTAAAATAGTCTTAATAGGCTATTCTTTGAGACAAAAAAGATAAGTAAATTACTCAATTTGGGGGATAAAAAAGGAATATATTATTTTTTTACATGGTAATCGCTGCCACATATTTTTATAGATATACAGATATGCCAGTAGCAAAGTAAATATTTTTTTAAAGATATCCTTGAATATTAGATCAAATAATGTTTCAGGAAACATAACTGTACTGCAGCATGCCAATGTCTATCCTATTTCTTAATTCATGTTCACACACTAAGGAAGGAGGAGTAGACCAGTTGCATGACTTGCCTGAATATTTAGCTGACTTGATTCATGGCTGTCAGGAGAGGTGGTTTTATTGATCCTTTTTGTTATTTCAGCCTCAAAGAACTGCTCAGGACTGCATAAGATCTCAGAGTGCCAGGACAGAAACTAGAGCTGACACAACAATCTATCTTCTGCCCGCATTTACCTACACAAGTTTTCAAGTAGCCTGAGAATAATATTAAAGAATTGTTATCATTTTGATTTGTATTATTTCTGTTAGTTGCTTAGTTAATTAGCGAGAACTTCAGCATGATTTATAGTTTATTTCCACACATTATTTTTTACATATCTAAGTATAAAACAGCAGTAAGCACCTTCATGAAGATATAGGTGTCTTGTCAGTGAATCAGCTCAATATTTCATCTCTCTGTTATAAGATTATATTGCAAATTTTTTATATCTGCCCTTTCATGAATTTATTTTGGAGTCAAGTCAGCTATCTTATACACCAAGAGCTTTTTATGCTAGATTTATATTTAGTTCCTTTGATAATTGAGGTGTAGAAAGCCTAGTAAACCTAAAAAATGATGGGTGGTTTAGGTCATGGTCTTGTTGCAAAAAATACTCTTTGAATCATTTTTGACAGTTTTATAAGTCTTCTTATATCAAAGCCATCAATGAAACACGCCTCATTAATTGAGAGAACATCTAATTGCCCTTCATGTATAAGCCTCAAAGTAAGAATTCAGATTTTTTCTTCCTGCAATGGCATGAAGGTGCTTGTCTTTCTAACAAGTGTTACTCCAAAAGCAAATGATTCATACTTTTCAACAGTTTTCTGAGAGGTAACATATATCTCATTTTAAAAAATATAATTATCTTTCCCTATTAAGAAGGAAAACTGGGAAGAAACCTGACAATCATTCACCAGCTGAAAAAGAAATGCTGAAGCGCAGTTCAGAATGGGCCTTGGGGATGTATTTGTCCTGTCAAGCATAGTGTGCAGGCCTAGCTTCGGAAGGCCAGTTCAAACCTCATCCTCTTGTGGGGACAGGACAACATGGTTGCAGACCCAAGAGCTGAGAAGCTTTCCTAGATATCACAGTCAAGGCTGGGAGGACAGCAGAAGTAAGTCCACTCTCTGTAAAAATCCAGGGAAGATAAAGATGTTCAAAGGACTTTAAAATTCCTCCTGTTTCTTCTGCCATGAGGCGTATCAACACATTAAACTTACCAGTTACAAAAAAAAAAGGAAGTAGTATGTCTTTAATTTGTTTGAACTGGTCCAATTTGTCCATGCTGATATTTTCTACTAGTATAGAATATGAACATCATTGCTTCCAAGGAACCTTGGAAAAGTTGTTTATTAAGGACAAGTTTCAAGTTGATACATTGACAGTGTTACAATGGAACTGTAAATGGTAGTGACTTACTCCTGATGTAATGCAAGGCATGCAGACAGTGGGACACAGGAAGGTGAGAGAAAGAAGAAAAGAAGTCCCCTTTACTTATGTTACTTTTCTGAGTGGTCCTTTTTCACCCAAACTTGTGGGTCAAATGCCAATTTGGACCATTTTTACAGGGAGCATTAAAAGTCCTTGCCTGACAAAGTGGTGTGGCAAGGAAATCTCTCTGCGTGGCATTGAACGACAAAATGCCATGGCACGCAAGTGTGAAGGAGGAAATATTGCACGACTGCTATGCATCAGATATTTCTGGTAACAGTCACAGGAGAGAATCAATACAGAAAGCCAAAAGACTACATTTGTCCCATATGCACTATTTCAGGCCAATGTGGCTTGCCAATTTCCATTTCTTTTCTGTTAAATCCTGGTCCAGAGACTATTAGCAAACGAATCATGCTAAGACAGTTAACTCCAGGCATTCCTAGAGTTTCAAAACTTATCCTGTTTTATGTGTCAAGACCACTCTTGAGTTTGTACCCAGGTCCCAAAATTTAGGTTCACTTTTAAAAGGTTTAAATGAAGAATACACCCCCTAAACATTTGAAAGACGGTTATAGTTAGAAAATGAAAGAGCAAGTTGTCTCAGTAGTGACTGTGGATGGTGTTCTTTCTTAAGAAAGAATTAAGAAGAAATGTGGCATAATATAATGCAACATAATATAGTATAAATATATGTCCTGGTTTGAGGTAAAACAGAAATGAATTTCTGTTCAGTAATTTTACTTTTCAGCTAAGCCTCTTCTAACTAACAAAACTCTCTGAAATTAACAACATATTGTGGAGACACTGTTCATTCTCACAGTGATAAGACCTGATTACTTGCAATTTATGCCAAGGAATGGTATGCAGAGAGGCTCTTGCTTATACGTATTGCTGTAACAACCAAGGTCAGCTAACTTTGTTATTTGCTCCATTGGAAGGTCAGAAGCGGAAAAGCATAGAGGGGTTGCACCTGCGGGGAGGAGCGGACAGGACAGGTGACCCAAAACTGACCAACAGGGTATTCCATCCCATCTGCCTCAGGCTCAGTATAAAAGCTGAGGAATCAGAGAGTCAGCCCTCTTTCTTCAGTGGCCAATGTCAGAGGAGGACTCTATCTGTTCGTCTACCTTTGATCCCAGTCCTGGCATTCCTGAGTCCAGATCTGGAATCCAGTTACCATCCACCGCTGAGTCCAGTCTGGGACTTTCCCTGTGCCTGGTGATGTGATCATCATTCTGGGAACCTGATCTGGTTTTGTATATATTGTATATATTTCTTTATTTTATTTTTGAATTATTTTATTAATTTATTAATATCTTCATTAAAGTAGTTTAGTTTTTTTCTAAACTGATAAGTCTCTTTTTCCCGCTCCCTCCTCTCCTCAGAGAGAGACGTGGGGGTAGAACATCTTGTCATTTGTTTCAGTGGCCAGTCCGGCCCAAACCATGACAATATAATATAAGTGGGCTGGGAAAATTGGAAGAAGATACTATCAGTTTAATCAGATGTTTTCAAAAAGGTTTGAAATATAGGAAAAACAATAGATTCTGAGATTTTTAGTAAAATATACCATAGCATAAGCCCAGAGGTTTAGCTGGTAAGCATCTCTCATTTTCTAAATGCAACCAAGTAAGTTAAAGTGAATTGCATGGAAATAGCAGAGAGTGACATAAATAATTACTGAATTTCTATAGTCATAGAAAACCAGGATTTCATAAATATCAAATAGTGTCATAAACCGTGTATGCAATGTGTGTTAGTTTTCAATAACTATAAATTCAGTGATTATGTCCAGACTTATCCATTATTTACCTATATTTGTCAGTATAAATAAACAGAAAAGCTTCAAACATTTATTAGAATTGAAAAAATGGTGAAAATCTACCCTTTATTTATAGTGAAGGAGTTGAACTGATTATACTGCACATTTTGCTCCTTCAGATAGGGACCCCGAATCTTTTTGCATCTTGTATTCGAGACAGAAGGTAATAGAAAAGATTTTTGCCTTTAGCAAAACTGTATGCACCAAATCCCACAATTCTTTTCACATCTCAGAGTGATATAATTGAAATGAAGCTTTATACATAACAACATAGTAGAAACATTAGCATTTTCAGTGGAAGTATAAAGATTCAAGTCTGGTTCAAAACAGAAGTCCTCTTAGTATTACTGAATAAATCTAAGAAAAGATATGAGTTATTTAATATAAAAACAAGTGAAATAAAACAGTGCTAAAACTGTGGGAAACAAAACAGTAGGTTAATATGTGATGCAGGGCAAAAGGTTGCCATATGTGTAAATTATGTATTATTTATTTTTATTTTGTATAATATGTTCACTGTGATTAGTATAATATAAGGCTTGAAGGCCTTTCTTAAACTTTTTAAAAAATGAGACAGAAGGCTATGGCCATCAATAGCTATTTCGTAACTAATGGGAATAAGTTTTACACTGAATTTTTACTGGATGGAAGATCTGTTGTCCTCCATGCTTTCCAAAGACATCCCACCAAACTCAAGCAAATAGATACCGAGGTGATATGCTGAGGAAGCACCCAAAGCCTGCCCTGCAATGTGTTGTTTTACTAGGCTTGGAAATATTGACCTTCCCATTTGTAAACTTGGCTCAAGTGGAAGGTGTTGCCAAAAGATATTAGTATTGAATGGTCAAAACGGGGAGGGATGACACTGAGTGCTGAGACCATTGCCTTTGTAAGGAAGGGACATTCTCTGTCTCTGCCTCACTCTGAGAGGGAAAGTGCCTTAGAAACAGATATAACATGGGTTTGTCCTTTTCACAGTAATTGAGGATAACTTCTTGTCTAGAAGGGTAGGTGTGGTGCTTAGGGACATGATTTAGAGGTGGTTTTGGCAGTGCTGGGATAATGGTTGGACTCGATGATCTTAAAGGTCCCTTCCTACCCACATGATTCTATGATTCTATGATTCGAGACAAGCCTGGAGAAAGTGTCAGTCTACAGCTGCTAAGCAAATTATGTCTTTAAAGTTGGGAGGATTTTTTCCTATCAATATGTATTCCTTTAAGGAATTAGTCCATTTTGTTCATACTTCAGGATGATGATCACCTGGCAGAAAATAAACCTACTGCCTCACCAGGGAAGTAAGGAAAGGCTTTATGGTGTCCAGATCACACCCTATCAGTCAAAAGGTATGAACATGAAGGCAGCTTGTGGATCTTGTAAAACACCAAGCGAAACTTGGGAAAGAAACGCAAATTGAAGACTGCTGGAGTCAAAGGCCAATACTGTTAAAACAGATATGTTCATTACTAGAATTTGTTTTTAAAGATTTGAGTAATGTAAATATTTTTATGTCTGTGAAGAATATGTTTGTAGTGTCTTCCTACTTGAAGGAAGGACTGACAGATGTAATAAAACATCATAAGCCAAGACACTTTTCTGTTAAGCACTATGGAAGCATACTGTAGAAAATCAAAAGCAGTAGCTCTTTGTAGAGAGCTTTGCTTGATGTCATGGTTTGGGCCGGACTGGCCACTGAGGTGAACAACAGATGCTCTCCCACACCANAACAACAGATGCTCTCCCCCACCACTCTCTCCAAAGAGAGGGGGGAGAGAGAGAAAGAGACTTATGAGTTTAGAAAGAACTAAACTACTTTAATGAAATATTAATAATAAAATAATAAATAGGAAATAATGAAATATGTGCCAAACTGGATCAAGCTCCCAGGATGACCATCATATCACCAGCAGGCACAGGGAAAATCCCAGACTGGACTCAGTGATGGATGGGAACTGGATTCCTGATCTAGACTCAGGACAGATCGGGATAAAACGCAGACGAACAGAGAGAGCCCTCGTCGGACGCCAGCCATGGAAGAAAGAGAGGGCTGACCTTTGATCCCTCAGCTTTTACAGTGAGCATAATGCAGTTGGTATGGAATACCCTGTTGGTCAGTTTTGGGTCACCTGTCCTGTCCGCTCCTTCCCGCGTTTCCACTTCCGACCCTCCAACGGGCAAATAACAAAGTTACCTGACCTTGGTTGTCATAGCAATAAGTATAAGCAAGAGCCTCTCTGTATGCCATTCCTTTTCATTAACTGTAAACATAGGTCTTATCAGTCTGAGAGCGAACAGTTTCTGAAAATCATGCTATTAATTTCAGTAGTTAGAAGAGGCTTAGCTAAAAATTAAAATTACTGACAGAAATTCATTTCTGTTTTACCTCAGACTGGGACACTTGAACTCTGTTCGCTTTGTCTCTGTTACAGAGTACTTCTCAAATTTATGAAAAGAGGAATTTCATGGATGGCATGCCTTTCCCCCATAGATGGTTGCAAATCTGTTCTGTTTTAATGGCAGAGAGAAGTGAGATAAGCAGTTTTGCATCAACAGCAAACACTGGCTTGACATTGTCATGAGGTTTTGCTTCAAGCTAAAAAACAGCATGCAAGTGAGGAATGCTTTTTCATTAAACTTCCCAATCTTGTACCAAGATAATTAAAACTAGAAAAATGAAGATTGGTGGTGAGAATAGAGAACTAGTATCACTCTGAACACCAATATTTCTATCACGTTCTCTTTCTGATACTCACTTTGAAGTTTCCAGCTATTAAGCAATGTTCAATTTGTACTGTCATCCTGGCTTACCCCAACATTTTAACTTGTTTAGTGCATTGAATGGAGGTCTAGAGCTGTATTAGATTTGATGGAAGAAACAGATGCTTCTGAGTGACAATAGTTTTAAATCTATCATGACAAACATGAAAAACAGAGATGTTACTCTCTTAATTCAATGGCTAAATTTGTGTATTTTTAATCTGGGGACATATTTCATGAAATATACACACATCAAATGCCTACTGGGTTTGGACTGACAGATGAAAACACAGGGTAGGTCTTTGAATCTAAGTAAGTCCTTGAGTTTCATCCTTTATGTGCTTTGCAAACATTTGGCACATCAAATTTATAATAAATAAACACAACAGAATTAAGTGGGAAAGTGTTATTTTACATTTAATTGGAAAACTGTTCTTTACAGAGTTGGCTTAGTGAAAAATATAACACTAATATATTAATCAGTTAGCAGGTAAGTGCTCCCATGACCCTGTAATGAACACATTGAAGCTTTAAGCCTGGTCTCCTAAAGACTTCGGGGAAATCTGCAGGTCAACTTTCAATGACTAATTCAAAGTGAAGGTGCTCAATTGTGTATGTATATATTGAAATGTATTCAGATGAAAAATACATCTGAGAGACAGGGATCTGGACATGTTACAGAAGTGCAGAAACTAACTCTGAGGAATACTGTACTCTTTGTAAATTATTCACTCAAATGTAGTCAATATGAGATAGTGTTGCAACAGCCATTGTGTCAATATCCCACAAGTCACTGATGAAATATTGTACTTAAGACAGGTAATGGCAACTGAACATAAATTATATTTGATTTTGGTTTTGACTGTTTACAGTTACTGAAAAAAACCAGGTATTGACCAAAGCTAGCTAATTCAAATAAATTTTAGCAAAAGAAAAACATTTTGCTTTGCATTTACCTAAAAAATATATTTTGTATTTCTTCTGTAATTGTTAAATGGTAGCTTGTTATTAAACAGAAAGTCAGAAATACCAAAAATGGGGTAGAATACTGGAAAAGGATTTAGCAAAAGAATTACAATTTTAGTTATTCGCCTCCAGGAAATTATGCATGATATGAATTTACTAGAGAAACGCTCATAAACCTTCTTGTAGAGATTAAACTTTCCTGTAGTTTCCACCACACTAAGCGTAACTACATTTTATGATGATAATAGTATGTCTAATGCCACAGCAGATCAGATTGGGATTTTTTATTACTCATACGACATCCTATACTTTCCAGAAGAGTTACTTTTCATAACCAGTATGTCATCCACTCTCCCTAATTTGTTTGGAGGAAATATCTTTCTACCATTAAAATGCAATTGCCCACATCACTTAGAATCTCCATTTTGAAGTAAGCCAGATGGAGCTTGATCTGCCGCCCATGAGTCTCTGTCTTCCCATCTATATTAACATTCAAAGCTTATGTGATGCTCATAATATCATTTGAATATCTGCATTAATCCTCCTAGCTTTGTAATGACACTTACAAGAAAGCAGTATCACTCCTAGTTTCAGTGCTGAAACCGAAAGCTTTCCATCTCATAAGGCCCCATAGCAAGCCAGGATCAGAAATCAGTAAAATATTGTTTCCAATCTACTGCCACTCCTTCAGATACAACAACATGCAGGCTTATAAATGCCATAGAGCTGACTGAAACAATTAGGAGCTCTCAAAGCAGTCATACTTTCTTTGGTCTGGTATAGCTCTTGAAAGCTGTTTTTTTGGATAAATCAAATTTATATGAAAACAGACAAATCTGTCTTGGACATGTAGGCACGTTCTCCAAAGCTTTAAAGTCTCACAAAAGACCGATTGTACAGCTCCCTATTTAGACAATCTGATGGAGATAACTTCACCTTGGTGCAGAGCTCAGCCTCAGGTTTGGCTAGGTCCAGGAGCTCTGCATGAAAACATTTAATGGACTGGCAACCACTGATGTGAGCAGGGGCTAATTTCTGGTCATGGTGGAACCAAGGGAACTTGAGGTGTTCATTACTTTGCGGTGCCAAGGTATTGATTTGCAGGTAATGTCAACAGATGATATTTAAATACAGTAATTTATTTTGCTTTACTTCAGCTCTCAACTTTGCAACAGAATGGTTTTGTTTGTGTGGCATTCGTGCTGTTTTCTTTTTCTTATATGGGCTTAAAATATGAAATATTTACAATTCTCAAAAACTATTTCCCTTTCAACTTCCTGAGTTGCTGGAATTTTCTCTTTGTTTTTACTATTTTAGCAAGCCAGACGCTTAGTTTTTAAAACTTCTCTTCTAAAAATATATATTTCGTCTTTGAGGACAATGATCTTGAGCAACAGTGGCAGGTTGGATATTTGCTATCCAAGCTGAGTTTTGAGATGATTGCACTTAAACCTAAGAGGATTTTCTCAGTCTTCCTTTTCTTTAGCTCTATACTGTGTTCCTTGTACCTGTAACTGTATCTAGTTGACTCAAATTTGCTATGAAGTTGTTTTATTTTATCCACAATAGCTGTAAGAAAGAGCAGAAGATTATTTAAGACTGAGCATGCTGTAAGTGTAAGTAGAAAGCACAGGAATGGTTTAGTAACATAAATATGAAACTAGAGTTTGTGTGTGGCATTGGTATAGGGATTGCGTGTTCAAAGGCACATCTGCTTCTTTCCACCTTGCTGGACAATTTAACGTAAAATATCCTCGCTCCCTGTAAATCTGCAGTTACAAAGATATTGAAAAGATGGCACCATTAAGGATGACATATTTAATTCCATTATCATCCAGATACCCGAAATCTGCTTCTGCAACATCAAGATATGTTTAGACATTCTTCTAAATCCACACATTTCTGCCGTGCTCTGTTAAACTCACCTCCTTTCAAAGGCAAGTGCAGCTTGTTAGAGCATGCAGCAAGTATATTTTCATGGGATTCTCTCAGCGTGAGTACTGTAGGTAGTTCTGAATGAAAATTAGTAAAGCGGTATAGACTTTCTGAAGGATCTTACATAAACATAAGATGTACAGTTTTAAGACACAAAGGATATTCAGCTCAAAGCCAGGGCATTCCATACTGAAAAAATTGTTCCTGTGTAATTGGCTGACACTTCTCAGTCTCTGAGTTGACCTAATCTCAATTAAAACTTCCAGCTTTCTGCAACTTGTGCTCTGTTATGAGCAAAATTAGTCTCACTCTGCACAGGAGCTCCCATAGCATTAGCCTCTGAAAATTCCACTTCCAAGGCCAGTGTTTATGGAGTAAAGACAAAGTGGGAAAGTAAAAAGAAGGAAAAATCACTTATTTTTCTGATAAACTAGGAATGGAAGATACAGCAAGGAAAGCACAAGAGTGAAATTAAAATCTCTACAAAAGGGTAAGGGGCAATAAGTGATCTTCAGTGTCCTACACAGGCAAGTCCTTCCTAGCAACCCTCTGTGGGTGAACTGAGTCAAAAGAGAACAGCAGACATTGTGATACAGGGTACTGACCATTACAGCTCAGCTTGGTCAAATACAAAGTTAGTCTATATGCAGGCGAGGGATGGTGCAGACTGTTTCATCAGAGTACTTGGAAAAGTAAGGCTGATCCTAAGAATATACTGTGAGCAAAGTGTATAGTCTTAATCTAGTGTACGGTGACATGACATTTCAGTTTTATTTCCTGTCTAAATCAGTGCTACCTAGTTTTCTAAGAATGCAGTGAATTATCTAATTGAGCAGAGGTCTATAAATTATATTGCTTTTGCGCTGAGTTTGCTTCTACTGAGATAGAATTGTCAGGATCTTTTTACTAATACTTACAATGAAAGAACACAGAAGTCATCAATGTACTGGAAAATTTCAGGGCAGAATTCAAAATGTTTCAACAATGATGTCACATATCACATACTATTAATGTACCGTAAAGTGGGCAATCATTACCTGTGATACTTTTTGAAAAAATGTGATTCTCTCAGCCTCAGATTGTGAGGTGAAGATAACACTAAATATGTCAGTTTTTCCAAATTGAGTACATATCAATTAATCTACAACAGCTGTGAGACAAGCATATACTCATTACCTCTACGTTACGGATGAAAAAAAAACACCAACCAACCCACAGACAGAAAAGTCAGACATGTATTTGCAAGACGATGAAGACTTCCAAAAGACGTGATCACAGAATCACAGGATCAAGGACAAAATTCCTGTGATTGCCATAGTTTTTGGTTCTGACATCAGAAATGAAATACTACTGCATACATCCAGATACTAGAAGTCATTTGTGGTGTGCTTTGTATACAGAACAAACCTTCTATACACAGAAAAAATTAAAAAACCCCCCACAACTCACAGATAACTACATCATTTGTTACATTGCATCAGCTTATTTATATGCTGTGGTGCACCTTCCTTCAATTACTTCATTAATTGTTTGCAGGGTTTTTTTAATTTTTTAACTCTTGCATATGAAATCACATTAACTCCATAACTTAAATGCAAATGCAGTTCATCACCTGATACTTTGTAATTCCTTTCTCTTTCCTCCTGTAGATTTTTCTTGATGAAAAAAGTGAACAATCTATTTTCTAAATAGAGTCTGGAATTTACACTGACATTATACCACGGACCTTTTTCTGGGTTTAGTCATCCTACCAAAAGTACAAAGGAAGTGAGACACCACGTGTTGTCAGGACTAGTTAAAGAAAAAGAATAAAAAAGAAACAAGCAAATGGTTAGTAAAACAAAAAAGAGTACAGATGTTATGTCATGAAAATGTCTGCATCAGTTGCTTAACTACGCTATATAATGTACATACCATTGTTGGCTGATGCAAAAAAAATCTCAGAAAAGTGTTCAATACTGCAAGGGAGACAAGAGAAAAAAATGCCCATTAATGTGTGCTCATATGCTCTCCAGACTCTAAATTGAACATAGAAATTCAAATACATTCTCTTCTCAGAAACAGGGGAAGAGGAGGAGTGGTTGAAAATGTTCTAGATATTTCCTGTCAGTGATGGCCTATGCCCTTTTTGCTAACCTGTCTTGCCCTAGTACTTAATTCTGTTCTACCTCAATTTGCAATGTATAAACTTGCAGAAAATAAATATACCAAGGTCATGATCTCTGGAGGGCTCGTTTTTGACTAGATGACTGTGATGCTTTAGGAATACTAACGCTGTTTCCTCCCTCAGTCCCATTTTTTCTTTCACTCAATTCTTACTCTCTCTCTTCACCATTGATGTGGAGAGTTTATAAAACTGCAGGATTGCCACTGCAGACACTGAAAACTATAATCTAGACACCTGTCTTAAAAGCATATAAGAAAGGAATTAAACTTGGGTTCTTTTTAGTTGACCTCTGGTGTTCTGATTTTCAGGATAGACGCAGGTTACTTTTTTGTTTACAGAAAGTGGTACTTCAGAAAATGGCTTTGTACGGTATTTATGAATCGCATTGTGATGTTCAGCTCTTTTTTGTGTAAAACCTTCTGACATCGCTGTTGTTCTTAGAATGGATGACTTGAACTTCTTCAATGAAATATTTATGTGAAAATGCTGTTAAAAAATGCCCAGTCATCTTCAATGCAGCCAGGGCTTCCATAGCTATCCCGGTGTCATTGAGCTGCAACGTCATGACCCCAAAGACAGTGAGGGAAGCTCCCAGGCACTCTCACATTCACCCATGCAGCACTAGGGTCAGTCTGAAGTTGATACAGAAAGACAATTCTAGGTTACAGTCTATCTTTCCTCAGGCGAAGTACCAGAGACCTCCTTCCATCCTGGTCATTCCCTGCTCCTACGCCACAGGTGAGCTGGGTGCCATTCTTCAGACTCCTTGAAAATGACCAATACACTGCACTGCAAAAATCCTGTCTATGACTTTGTATATATGATCCAACAGAGAATACGAAGCTCATTAAAATGAGAATGCCATCACGGATGTGTGTAGGAGAATAAGAAAACACAAATACTAGACACATTCACCTCACTGTGGTTTAATTCTCTTATTTTCCTCTTCACACGGTACACTGCCTTTCATTTTTTTCTTTATCCTTTTAGAGTGCACTTAGAGAGCAAAAATGAGACATTCTTCTAGTGTAATCAGACAAAATTACTGATAAAAGTTTTTGAAAATATCTTCTGATTTCATACATCTCTGTTCTTGAGATCCAATTTAAAATTCCTCAGAAGATCATGTTTTCAGAATCTTAAACATTTCTTCTCATAAAGAGACCTTAATATGGTTATTGGATCCCCTCAAGGTGCTTTTATTTGTACATGAGAAAATGAAAGTGTCCAAAATCAAAGAGAGAGCAAAGACTAAGCTGTGACTCAGAGTTGTGGTTTGATTGCTGCTTCTGTTTGACCAAGAAAAGGAGGACACAGTGGTAGTCATTTTTCTAGTACAGTTTTTTTTTTCCTCCTGTGCACCCCTTGCAGATGTGTTAGCTACCACAGATGTAGAATCTGTTTGCACTTACGATTCTGTTGCCTTCATGTGAGGGGAATTAATGATCTGGTGTTGAGTGATTTTCAGATATGTATCTGCTGACAATACCCCTCCCTTGTTTGCTGTGGAGGAATGTACAGCAGGCCAGATACGATTTGTTGTGTACTGAGCTGAAGTCAGACTTCAGTAAGTATTACTGTACACTGTGCAGTAATTTAAATTGTGGGTGGTTCATGAAATCATTTTTTCTTGTACATGAGGTATATTTCTTTTAAGTACATCAGTCAGCAATTTACCATTCTGCACCAATAAACAGTTAGATATTCTGCAACAAAAGAAGTAAAATTTTCAATTTGTGAGCAACCATGCATTTCAGGACAGAAAGCTAAGAGTTAAGGGACCAGATTATGAATCTTCTGCTAATACTGCAAAGTAGAAATTTCTGGAAGTGAATAGGTCTTCTCAGCTGAGTAGGTGCACACAGGGGCAGAACCTATGTTGTTTAAGTGATGTCAGTCTGCCCCTGCAATTTTAAAGGTTTTTATACAGCTAATGAAGACTAGCGAGTCATGATTTGACAGAAGTCTTTTGCTCTGCAGCTGACACTAACTTACTAAAAGGTGCTTGATTAATTATAGCATTGTAAGATAATGCATTGTGAGCCCATAGCAGGCAAATTACTCTTCACGGAGCACTGACAGTGTGTCTCTTTTCCACCTATGTAATTTATGCTACGTGTAACAGTCACTGGAAACACACAGCCCCTGAAAATTAAAGCTGCAAAATAACAAACACAAAGCAAGCTAGATTGCAAACTTGAAATCATTTCTCATGGGCTGTAATTATAATCACACATCAATCCTCCAGGCTAGACCACAGCCTCTAGAAGGAATAAAATGTCATGGGAAATCCACTGCAAAACTTCATTATCTGTCACCTAGACTAAAACATATTTCACTGTATCTGATTGCCATTGTTTCTTTTCTCATGTATTTGACAAAGACACAACAGTGCATACGTTGCAGCAGTCTTTCTAAGTTGTGATCCGTGATATGTCTGTGCTGGTTTCCAACAGCCTTCTAGTGTGAGGCTTCCACTTTTAAAATAATATGTAATGATAAGTCCTGTACTTTCATTAGTAAGAACATAAGAAATTTCTGCAATTCAGCATAAAAACCAAACCAAACCAAACCAAAAAAAAAACCCACCAAAAAACCCAAAGAACCCAGGAAAGATATTGTTACGACATTTTATCACCATCTATTTTTCCAGCAAGCCAGAATGACCTGCCCAATGTAAAAGGGAAGAGGGAAGCCCAGTGTATTCTAGAAACAAAACTGTCAGACATCCCTTATTTCACTATTATTAAGAAAAATATTTTTTTTCTTAGATGACCTAAGCAGGAGTAGACCCTTGGGGTGAATCTGGAGTACAATGTTTTTTGGTAACAAATTACTTCCCTTCTTGAAGTACATCTGGACACCAAGAACCATATTATTACTAGTCATAGGTGGTAATTTGCTTAGGGTGAAGTGTCTGGAATATGGTAATTGAGCAGCAGCAAATTTTGTCTAAGATCATGAAATAGCCATATCATCACTGGGCAGCTAGAGACTTTTCACCACTGAGTTCTTTAATGGTGAAAAGATCCAAAGCCTTCTATAAAAGACAGGAGAGGAAGAGCCAACAACTAGGAAAATATGTTAGATATGTTTTATTTTACTCCTCTACTCTGCTCTGGTGAGACCCTACCTGGAGTACTGCGTCCAGCTCTGGAGCCCCCAACATAAGAAAGACAAGGACCTCTTGGAGCTAGTCCAGAGGAGGGCCATGAAGATGATCAGAGAGCTGGAGCACCTCTGCTATGAAGACAGTCTGAGACAGTTGTTCAGCCTGGAGAAGCAAACGCTCCGGGGAGACGTTATAGTGGCCTTCCAGTACCTAAAGGGGGCCTACAGGAAAGATGGGGAGGGACTCTTTATCAGGGACCATAGTGATAGGACGAGGGGTTGTGGTTTTAAATGGAAAGATGGTAGATTAAGATTAGATACTAGGGAGAAATTCTTCACTATGAGGCTTGTGAGACACTTGGAACAGGTTGCCCAGGGAATTTGTGGATGCCCCATTCCTGGCAGTGTCCCTGCCCATGGCAGGGGGTTTGGATTTTTAAGGTCCCGTCCAACCCAAACCATTCTATGATTCTATGATCTGCAAATGAAAGATTGTTTTCTTAGATGAGAATACCCAGAAAAAGTGTAAAGGACCTGGAAAAGGAAAACATAATAAACAAAAAAAAAAAAATCAGACACCCAAACAAGCAAAGAGACAACGAGAAATGAGATTCAACTATAAGCTTATCCAGTGTATCAGTGAGTTTACTGAAATTAATTTATCTCAGATCTTAGGCAATGGCAAAATTCTTTAACATGAAAATTAACATTGCATTTAAAATCTTTCTGAACCTGCCTTAATTGACAAGTGACTAAGACTATTACTTGCTCCAGTGGCACTAGACATTGTTCTAACAATGAGTACCTGCCTTCCTAGGAGGTGTAATTTTCCGCAGTGCCACTTGGAAGGAGAAACTAACGGAAATATTTGAGTGGATTAAATATCTTCACTTAGTATTAAAACCAAGCAAGTGGTCAATGAAGGCAAATACGACAGAAAGGTTAAATAAAATGTGGGCCTAGTCATTACACAGAAATAAATTTTCACAAAGGACTCAATCCTTACAGTGAAACAAGTAAACTGCTTTCTAGAGATTGTGACATGGTAGTGAAGTTGTGCTCCTGTGTTCATTATGTTCAGGTTATAGTGTCTAGTTAATACATCATTACTGATAAAGTGTCATGTAACATTATCAGTTGTAGATCACATTAACAAAACTATGCTTTTGCTAATGTAGACTGTTCCCAGAAATTGAGATAAATTATCCCAGGAAAAGCACAAGGATTATGTGCTACATGTATATATTCCATAGGTTTTTCTTAACTGACATAGCAATGTTGGTAAAGTTTGTCATTAAAACCCCACCTCTGATATTTTTAACCTTGTGGAGGACTTCAGTTAATGGGGCTGAAATTTCCTACATTTTCTTCCCTGGGAATTTCAACACATATGATATATGATTCATAAAAAAAATGGATAAATAAAAGAAATAACTCAATATTTAAAGCTATGCGTGATCTCCTGGAACTGCCATGCTCTGGCAGCTCTAATTTGTCACAGGCATAAACCTCACTGAATAGTAATCCACAGTCTTGTTTTAGGAAGAAAATGTTTTTGTCAAGGTCTGGGGATCTGAGAACTGTGGTCTATGCATACATATGATAATAGCTTTTGACTGTGCCTTAAATGAAAATGACTGGCTCAGAAGCAACGTTAACCTAGGAGTACATTTGGAAAGACAGCAAGTGAGAAATTTTCACATCACTGAACCTAAGAAGAATTCTTTTTAGACATTAGATGTGTATTTGGAGCAAGTGTGGATGTCCTTTTTTGCAGAACTACATGGCAAAGTTTACTTGCAGACTAGGTTTATCAAGTTGCATATAAAATTGCCGATGTGGCCATGTACCAGTCTCACTCACAAGAAGAAATGATTTACTTTTTGTTATTTTTAAACATGTCTCTGATAATAAGATACTTCTGTGACTATGTGATCAGGTCATGCAAGATTGTGGTACTCAAGATGTTACTAAAAGGTGTTACCAAATTTCAGCTCAAATACTCCTTTCTCCATGTTTCTCTCATTTCCAGCAGCTCAGGGACAGATGGAACTGCATTTTGAAAGTAGGAAGACAACATTTGGAGGAACAGGATGTCCAGTAGGAGATTCAGGTACCATCTTCTTAGACAGGCTATCTTAGTTGCCTCTAGAAGATGTGGAAATGGAGATCCACTTTTATAGCTGTTTATGCTTTCTCAGAGGGGACTTGTATTTGCAAGTTGCACAAAAGGCACCATTGTTTTAAACAGAGAAAGATAGCCAAAAAGACTTTTAGCATTACTTCAATAAAGCAAGCAAGACTTTGTGAAGAAGAGAAAGAAAGGGGTCACAGAAATGACAAGTTATTCACAAAGATGCCATGACTCTCCGGGAAAAACTGTTCATTTTACATGCCTTAAATCCAGTCAACATAAAAACTTGATTTTTTGATTTATGAATAGCACATAATTAACAAGCAATCAATGAACAATACTTTCAAGATTAATATCTGCAATGCAACAGATAAACCAGCCCACAGGATTCTTGCAAAATGTTACTAAACACAACTTTCTAAGTACCCTTCTAGGTCTAATCCCACCAGGCTCTAATCCCACAGACACACTCAGAGCTGTGCATTCCCTCCACTCACACACAGTCCCACAGCAGGTAAAGGTCACAGGCCCCCATCCCTTCTCTGGAGAGGGCAGGTTGCCCCATTTACCCCACTTCCAAGGCCTACGTGGACTCTCCAGCCTGGCACGTACCCCTGCTGCTCCCCAGACCCCACCAACGCAGGTGCTGGTGAGAAAGCCCCTGTGTCCTCAAGCACTGTGGGGTGGAGATCCCACATGCTGCCCCACACTGCCGTCAGCTGATGGTCATCTTAATATAACTTCATCATCGATAACTTCTTCAGAGTATTATCATCTTTGGGGCAAACAGCCTCACCGGTGAGAGTTTTGGGTGCTGCAGTCAGACCAAGGGGCTGCCCTCCCCTTCCTGCCATAGCAGCTGCTGATCCCCAGTCCCTGCCACTCAGTGGAGGCAGCATGGGCAACGCTGTGTGGGGCTCCCGGGCTGCTTGCACAGCCATTGGGGAATTGTGGGCGTTAGAGAAAAATGGGGGGAAATGAGCAGAGAGCAGCTCATTTGGAGGGAGAGGGAAACTGCTGACTCCCAAAGCAGAAGAAAAGCAATAGCAGGAAAAACATGAGGCAGGAATCTCCAATTTTTCATTCACCAGGCAGGCTTCTTGCCTGCCACAGGTTTTCGTTATCATCTGTGCCTTTGCCATGAGACATTCCTTGATAATACTGTGACTCCTTTTGAGTAAACATACTGTTTCAAGGTGAGTAAAGTTGGTAGGAGCTCAACCTCTGACAACCTGTCCTTTGGGAGAGGATGTAAACGCTTGCCACGTGCATTTGGTGAGAGATATACACTGTCAGCATGTCAGTGGCAAATAAATAAAGGAATAATAATTACAATCTCATTACCAATACTGCATGACTACCCTAACTTATAGCAACTTTAATTAAAATAACCCTGTAAGTTATGAAACTTTAAAACCTGTCCTGTGCACAGTCATGAAGTAAACACAGACAGTTTACAAAAGAAGCATACTCTGATTTGGCAGTTTCATCCTAGATACTGCAGGCAGATGGAGGGAATAGCTATAAAGGGTTTTCACAGCCTGGCTTTACAATTACTTTGAAATCTTAGATAACAATAACAACAAAAGAAAGATACAGAAACTGTTCACATTTGTTACAAGGCTGGGTTAATTCTGTCTCTGTGACGTAACTTATCACACAGTTTTACAAAAGTAACTTTCTAGCCAGAAATGTCACTCCCTCAAAAAAAAGTCAGATGACAATGTGTCCTTTTTAATACAATGTTTTTTGGGTTTTTTTAATCATCTGATTTTATTTAAATAAGCTATTATGTATAATTGTCTTTTCTGTTCTTAAGGAGTTTTCTGCCTTTAATTGAAAAAAA
>RSEF01000002.1:92335096-92367368 GCA_003993805.1 Himantopus leucocephalus
AAACCAGCACAAAGAGTTAGTACAATTTTGAATCTTACCTCACTTTTCTTTGATCCCATCCACCTTTCTGGTACATTGTGGCATTCCTGCAAAGCTATCACATTAATGACTGAAAAATTGTGGACAGTCTACTACAGTAAAAAACAACAACGTTCCACTGAAAGATTATTTTTCTTAAATTTCTTCATCAAAAATAATGGTATACGTATAAAATATCAAACTCTATGATCTAAAAATCTCTCAGTCCTGAAATAAACAGAAAATTAAACACAGAATAAGCAACTTATTAAAGACAGTATTTAGGCCTAAACATTTTAATTGTAAAGGCTGTTTCTATAGTTCATTCAGAGCAATGCAGTGACAAGAGCTAACTCATTAAACTTCAATGCAAACTCCTACTTATTTTGGTGCACCTCTAAAACTGTTTCACAATTGTGCATGCTATGTAGCTATGATTTGTTATTAACACCCAACGAAGATATAATACTGCAGAGTCATCTACTCAGATCAGCAGATAAAATAGTTATAAACCTACTAATCAGGTAGTTTGGAAGTCGTATGCAAAATCTTAGGGTGGAAGCATACTTCAATTCAGTGGAAGTTTTCTTGCCCACCAGTTCAAGCCACTGACAGCTGTTTGGACCTCTCTCGGCTTTAAACTAGGCTGGATCAATGTGAAATACACAACCTAGCTCTAACAAGGACCTACCTGACAAGCGTTCATATTAAAGTAGCTGATTCCTTTAAAAGTGCAAATTGAAAAGCCAATGTGAAAAGTAAATCTTTAAGATGAATCTTTCAAAGTGCTGTAAGATCCCAAGGCCTGATTATCAGTCTGATGGGCATTTTTGGAGAAACGGGTCTGTGTATGACACGGTTATCATCATTTTGTCACAGAACTGTACCAAGGTGTCCACAGCTGCTTTCATATTATTTCAATAAATTTTATCTCTTACTGATTATCAAAACTTAGTGGTGAGTGTTTCCAAGAGCTCATTTGAAAGATCATAGATTTTATGGTGAAGAAAATTGATATCTCCTTAGGGAAAATGAAAAAAATCAGCTTTGAATTGGCTTGCAAGGTAGAAATTTTACCAATTTTTGAAGTGTTGAGGGAAACGGCTTAAGACCTTTAACTGCTTGTGCTCTTCCAGAGAAATTAGGTTAGTATCAGAATTATTACATGCACATCACATTCTCAATTTAATGTGAGGTAGTCTTCCAGGTTGTGCGAGTTATAAACCTTGGCTATGACTATCACTGGAGCAAGGTGGTTTTGAAACGAACTGAAAGTCTTTGATGATTAAGTGACTTCTTTAAATGTCTGAATTTTAATTAGAATGATTTGGCTGAACTAACATTAGCAGTCCCATGATTCCACTGGCATAACAACTTGATTGGTGATAAATTTGGATCTATATTTAAGAATCCCTAGTTTCATGTTGATTAGCAAAGTGCACCTACCTAAACTGGCATGGGTAAAATTTTGTCTTTATAACAAGAATGAGATAAGACTGTGGAATCTAATCACTTGATTTTTTCTCTCTTGACAATTGTAACATTTTATGCTGTGCTCATGTTATTTGACAATAAAAGCTCTATCAGTTAATCATCATCTTTGTGTTCTGTATCTTTTTTAACCTTTCTTTCTTTCATTTCTGTCCTTCTTTAATTTTTTTTTTTTTTAAATCTCAAATGCTTATAATGACTGTACAGACTGTACTTTTACCTAAGGAACTCTAATCTAAAGACCAAGAAACTAACTGAGGGGATTGGTAAATAATGCTATTTAATCATTGTGTCTTTTATCCTTCTCCTGGTCTTTCTTGCTTTTTCATCTTGGTCTATCATGGATATCCATGTAGAATCAACCAAATAGAGACATTAAAAAAACCAAGCGTTTGTCATAAATAAAGGTACAATGCATTGTCCTTTGTATGGACCTTGTTTGCATATAGAATAGCTAATGGTCTTCCTGTGTATATGTTGCATAGAACATTTGGAAATTAGCTGTCACTGACTCATTGTTGTGAGCATGTCATATAGTTAGACAATTTCTAGTCTGCATAGGAAAAATGAGTATAATTGAACACTAGATGAATCAAAAGTATTTCCAGATATTATATGAAGTCATATATGTCTGTTTTCTAAGCTGTATGTAAAAATTGAGTGGAAAAATATTGAGATTTTTTTGATAAATAAGTTAGATGGTTGGTAGCTGGATCAAATATAATGAGTTTCTGATAGTTTAGGCAGAAAGTTTTACAATCTAAGAAAGGGTATATGGTTTATGGTGGATGTGAGGATGTCTGAAAATGGACTTAGTTTCTACATTTCATACAACCATTTTTTTATAATTTATTTTCTATGTGAGAATCATGTTGTGAAAATTTACACTTCTGTGCACGTGCAGCCTTCACCTGAATCCTGAACTTAAGCTTGAAAGGGTGTTGGAGACTTTCTGGGCTGTTAATAGACTCTTGTTCACTTTCTGTTATGTTGGATTGGAATAACTGTCTAGAGCTTAAGGAAAATGAGAATTGACACAAAGCTTTACCTGTCTGCAAGGAAAAATAATTTTCAATGAATATGGAGGTCAGTGGAAAATTATTAATTTTATGCTCCACTTACTTTTATTATTCAAATATAGTACCTATGCCATTGCAGCTATATATGAAGGGAAAAAAGTGCACATCCATTTTTCTTCCAGAGCTGCTTGACTCTTTTTTTTTAACCTCAATCTTTGTTTTACATATAAATTAAAATTCAGTTGTCTTGTTATCCATAGTTTAGATTCTTTCACTCATGCAATACTAAAACTTCTCACTGCAAGGCTTAGACAGACACTTCAGAGACTTACATTTATTATCACTCATTCTTCACATGCTCATTGCATGCTTAAGCATGAGAGTTTTAGAATAAAGAGCCTGAAATAATACTCGAAGAGAAGATCATTCCCTCCAGAGCAAAAATGTGGGTGACGGGTCTTGGAAGGGATAATCTCTGAGTAGCCACAGTTCACACTGGCTCTGTGCCGTGACACACATCCTATGGCAACACACACCCCTTCATGGGACAACACAAAGAGGGTTTCCCCTGGTGTCATGACATCACTGGAGAGTGACTGGGAAAGGGGAGAACATGCTTGGGGAAAGGCAACATGGGAGGAGGAGATCTGCGCGTAGGGTATTGACTCCCATGCAATGAGGTAGGGCTGAATCTAGCCTGGAGATTAAGAGAGACAATCATTAGGCTGGAAGAGAAACACGGGAGAGGCTTTGTTTTAAAATGAACCAGAAGCAGAATGTTTTGTAACATTATCCCTCATTATTCATTACTATCACACAATCATCCAGACTCCAGAGATATTTTGATTCATTACCAAAAGGAGTCAAAATCTGAGCTATAGACAACCTTGTCTAAATCATAACTGAGCAAAAGTATACCACCTGCAAAACACTTCATCTTTGAGAAGCCTGCTCTTGGTGGACTGAGAGAGCAAGTCATCTACAAACTAAATATATTTAATGAAATGTTTCCACTGTAAATACCGCACTTAACACACATAAAAATATTATTGGTTATTAATCTGCTTCTCCTTTGTCAGAAAATTATTGCAGTTATCAATGAGCAGTAAATGTTCAAAACAACTCAGAATTAGAATGTTACATGATAATCTTCAAAAAAGTGTGAAACAACATCAAAATGCAGAAGTTTAAACCCATTAGGTGTAGTCTGTATGTTTAATTTCTATGACAGATGTAGTGAGTACAAAAAAAGCTATTTAACCTAAACCTTCTGATAATCAGAGTTTCTGGCACAGTAGCTGTAAAGTTGGACTTTAAAAATATACACTGATTACTAGGTTTCTCAGTTCATTTTGGTGATACTCAGAAGCCACTTCTGGCCATTTCTTCTTCTGCCAGGACTCCATCCTCTTTTTTTTTTTGTTTCAGAACTTTCTGTCTGTGATGATTTTCTTTTCCTGGAAACAGTAAATGACTTGAAAACATATTTACAAGTATGGCAGTTCAGCAATGCTCTAGTTATATGTGCTAAATATCAAGCTCACAGTTAAAGTACATTGGAGTTTTAAGAATGTCTTTAAAAAATAGGATTTAATCTCATGCTTTAAAAAGCACTTAAGTGCTTTGCAATATCAGGCGGATTTTCTATATCATGCTTGTATGGATCAACCTGCAGTTAAATCTTTCCTTCTTGCACACAAAGATATTGTGGAACATAATTTCAGTATGCCTTGGTCTCCTTCATGCACCTGACAGCTGACTCAAATCCATAACATCCTGACTTGAAAGTGCCATGTTATAAGACCCTGCTTCCAGAGAAATGGAAAATACCACTTTTCTTGTATTTCTCTGGCATCGGGTTTGGAAATATTTACTGGACTTTACTATGAATTTAATTTATTTCTCCTTTCAGTGTGAGAAGATAAGGAGGATTTGGCCTCTAATTTGTAACAAAACCTTTTCTACAGGATAAAATTATTTGTAGGATTACAAAGGTTTTAACCAGCTACTGTGCATAATAATGTTGCTCTTAACCCTCTTGATCATTTACTTTAGTGACAGCCAGCACATCCATTGCTGTGACAACCTGCTGCTGGTTTAAAAAATGCAGTAACACAATGCAGTATACTTAATAGCTGTCTTAAGCAGGCACCTGCAGCTACAAATCAGCTGAAAAAAAAATCAACTACACAAATACACCTTGAATGACACTCACCAAACTTAGGCTGTCTTGAACTGACAAGAAGAGTAGCTTCCAAATGCCAAAAGAGCCCATGTTATCTATCAGTCATGGAAAGTTCAACCCCAACGGACAAAGGCAAGACTTTACCTATTTTTACTGCAGTGATGGACTACAGGGCCAGAGCAATCCTTCAGCTAACAAGATCCTGGTTCTATTAGGATGTTCTCATGCTTTGTAAGCTGGTATTCAGAGATTAAACACCAAATATGGAACAAGAACTGTCAAAGGGAAGTCCAAAAATATCCCTCGCTGCGTGACAATATTCTGTAAAGATTAAAAAGTGCACTCATTTGTTCTGTATTTCATGTGGCTTATTGCTGCCTTTGTCTCCTCCTGGTAGAGTCAGATTTATGAAGGACATGTATGAACTTGTCCTTTGTTTTTGCTATGGCCGATGTACTGCTTTTCTACTTTACATTGTTGCACGTGCTGGATATCACATCATCTGTCAGGGAACAGAGCCACATTATGCTAGATAAAGCAGAAACAGAAAATATAAGGGTTTTCAAGTTAAGGCTTTGATTTTACTATTTTTCTTACGAAAGTAACTCTTTCACAAAGGTAACAAGTTATAAAATATGAAGGTTTCAGGTGGAATATGACATATAAATGACAAAAGCAAGGCAAACAATAGCAACTGAAGTAATGGGACGAACAAAAGTAAGAGAATGATACTATCAGAAAGCAACGAGTTTAATAGATAAGCAAGAGTTCCCCCCTTGCCCAATTAATCCCAGATCTAATTTTCCAGCACAATTTTTTTGCAAAGAATGAGGAAGAAAATTGCTATATGCTCAAGAAATCTCCTCTACAAAATGAACAATCAAATCGTTTCAAGGGTTTTGCCTTTTTATTTTTTTTTTTTAAGTTTAGAAGATCATGCTGTGAAATTGTTCTGTTAGAATCAAAAATGGATTTCACTGTGTAACCTGTACAAAGTTGAATCGCACCCCTGGAGATCTGCCAAACTACCTGAAAATAATTTGAACAACCAGTGATCCATGTTGCGTGACCTTTACCTCCTCACTCTCTGTCTGCTTTTGTTCATGGATTGCTTTTTNGGATTGCTTTTTTTTTTTTTTTTTGATTGGATGGTTGCTGCTTGAATAAGGAAGGATGACTAATTGTTTAAAACTATTTTGAACATCTTTTGAAGCACTCCATTATGGTAGGTTATATCAATGCTGCAATGCTTCACTGTCTGCTCTCCTGTTATGTTAATGACAGGTAAACTGAATGGGCTATGTGTTCAATGCAGTGTGAAGGGTACTTGATGCACAGCTTCTATAATAATAATTAAAAAAAAAAAAGTGTGGCTAATTTCCTGTACTGTGATAATATTAATATTTTTCAGTTTTCTTACTTCTCTGCAAACATTAGCTGTTAATCCATACAAGAGCCTTGTGAGGCAGTTTTACCTTTCTATACTGTTAAAAACCTTCAAATCCAGATTTTGGTCTCTAATAAATCTGGCATGATTTTGAAAGGCTTTCAGCACAAAGGAATGTCTGTCAGTAAAAGTGAATTGTTGCTATCTCTAAACTCAGGTTATTTTACTGGAATCCCCATGTATGGATTTAGAAGCATAAGTATGTGCACTGTGGAGAGAGAAGGAAAAAAAGCAGCCCAAATGTCTGAGTATAAATATTTGAATTCCCTTCATCCCCGGTTTCTACTTAGCCCTCTGAGTTCCAAATCTGTTTCCAACTTAATGCTTAAAAATCATTCCTTTGCCATAAGGGAAAACTGAGGGTGAAAGAAATAGTTGTTGGTTTTTTTTCCTGGTGTTGGTATCTATGTAGAGTGGGCAAGTAGCCAAAACCTAAAAAATGCATCTATTGATTTTTCAGAAATGGCTAGAGATTGCTTTGCTTTGAAAGATAATTGCTTTGATCTTGGGGGGGTGGGGGGAGGGAGAAGAAAAAAATGGCACCAGCACCAGCATGGGTGCAGCATGTAGCAGGGTGAGCCCATTTCAATTAGTGGTCTAGGAAATCAGTTACAGAAGATAATGTGAGACAAGGGTACTGGGTCTGGGGAGCTGCTGGCAAGGACAAGTACCCATAATTTTAGTTTCCCAGTACCTGATTATATCTGTTGGCTATAAGCTGGTAAAACAGTATGGACAGAGCTGATGTGCAGAAAAGTCAGGGATGCAAAAGAACATGATCAGTAATAGTGGGTCCAAAGTTTTGCCGCATCAGGCATAAAAAGGTGCACTTCAAAGGAGAATTTTCCTTTCTTTCCTTCTTCCTACAGCCTTTTGTGCCCAGCAGAAGACCATGGATCACAGAGTCAAAGAATGGTAGGGATTAGAAGGGACCTTCGGAGATCATCTAGTCCAACCCCCC
Source organism: Himantopus leucocephalus (assembly GCA_003993805.1). NCBI lineage: Eukaryota > Metazoa > Chordata > Aves > Charadriiformes > Recurvirostridae > Himantopus > Himantopus leucocephalus. The sequence continues at coordinate 92,342,218 of RSEF01000002.1, forward strand.
TGCCAAAGCAGGTTCACCCAGAGTAGGCTGGACACAAATGTATCCAGGTGGGTTTTAAATATCTCCAGAGAAGAATGATGATGTTCTTAGTGGAAGTCGTCCAACAGACTCCCTCCACCTGACCAAATGCATACTGGCTCTTTGTGTGAGATACTCAGGTTGATACTGATTTTAGCAGCAGTATGTGGGTGTCAAAAAACTGGGGAGTGGAGGCTCATAGTATGAGCAAGGCGGAGCTGACTGTCAATGTCAGATGATGGGAACAATCATGTTTGGTAGAGAGGGAATAGTAATCAGACAACTGATTAAGGAGAGAAATAATTATGGAGATAACTGATTAAGGGAAAGGAAGCCATCACTCATCAAAGGTAACATAAAAGACAAGTTACTACAAAATGCTTGAACTGCCAAAAGAAATGTGGGTGTAATTGTCTCCTCTAGCTTCAAAAAACGTTGATAGGGCAAAGTGCAGCACAGAGTGGGTGTTTGGGAAAACTGAATGCTGAGCAAGAGAAAAAAGCAAAGGAGCAAAGGATGGCAGAGAGCTCTAGGAGGCAGAGCAGCAATAGAGAAATGAGCAGCAGGTAAGGCTGGACATGGAGACAAACAGCAACACACAGGCAAAGGGGAGCAAAGATGAGAATGGAGGGAACATCCCATCCCAGTGCAGAAGAAATGAGAGGGTCCAGCTGAAAAAGCTCGAAATTCTTCTTAGAAGATTAAGGGTTCAGAGAAAGAAGGGTGTTTGGCTCAGGCAAGATCAGGCTGTTAAAATGTGGTTGTTAACTGCAAAGGTCTGTAGAGGTTCCTTATTGCCTGATCAGTTGTTTCCAAATGAAAAGTTATCATTTATTACAACATTTTGACAAATTTTATGTTGTGCCTTCTTTTTCATTGTTTTTCTTGTCTTTTTTTTTAAGGGAGTACATATGCTTAGATGGTTATAATATTGGATGTTTATAATAACATAATATTATAATCATCTCAATTTCTTTTGATATGCCATATTTTGGGGAATATTAACCAAACTAATAATGGTGGAGCATTTCAAAATTAACAATACAGAAACCAAACAAGTATTCAACAGCATTTTGTTCACAGTTTGTACTGTAATTCAAAGACCATGTTCATCCCTCCCTTCCACTAATATAAATCAGAAATTGCTTATTTTAATTTCATATATATATATATATACGGGTCTTACCTTTATTCTCCATTACTTTGTACTGCATAGTGATGTGTTATTGTTTTGCTAACATCTATTGTATTTATAATGTCTTATAGTTAAAACTGTTCCATAAAGTTTGGAAACATTTCAGCTTTAGTTAAATGAATGAGAATTATTCTTTTTGTTTTTGTGACTTCAGAAAAGCACTGCCTTTGTCTTCTCTCTCATTTTTGTATTATATACTATGCAAGACAACCGCAGCAAAACTCCTCTTTAGAGGGAAAAAAAAAATGGTCTGTTGTTAGGGTGTACAACTATAAAGGGAAAGACCTCCCTCTCCTGCTCAAGTCTGTGATTTTGAATGTCACGCTGCTTATCTGAGCTACTCTGTTCCCTCCTGTTCTTCCTGCCAAACCACTTCACTCTGTGGAAAGTAGATTCACATTATAGTGTTTTGCACTGGACCCTGAATAATAGGGCTCCTGTATCTATTGGACCTTCAAGTCCTGTTATAATACATACAATGATACTGAAGGAATCAGATGGATGTTTCTGTCAAAGTTCAAAATTAGTTTCAATAGCAAAGTTTTAACTGCGTCTGAGCATAATGTTGTCATATGATTAGTCCCCTGGCAGCTACCAGGATAACCCAAATGCTTTGCAAGCCTTGGGACTCAGTACAGGGCAGGACTGAGTCTGTAACTAGCATTTATGTGAAATAATCAATGTGCATATGTATACAAGTAGTATAAATTTGCATAAGTTATGTTATGTTGTCTGTGTATATTGGGGTCACAAAGATATCTAGCCTCCCGATCTGATGTTAGAAAACTGTGACCCACCATGCTCGCAGCCAGCGGATTGGAGAGTGACGAGACAAACATGACTTACAAGTGGTTTGCATTGAGTAAAACACAATATATTTGTATGGAAAGGATAAAAGGGAAAATATCAGTGCAGAAGCAACTAATGAAAATAATTAAGGAAAATAAGAATTGGGGACTGGTAGAGAGAGACTTTTTTTTTTAAACATGTTGTGAAGAAGCCATTTGAGGATGGAATAATTAAGCAGTGCATTCATGAAGAAAAAAACATAATAGCAAAAGGAAAAGAGCAAACAAGATGAAACAGAAGTTATGTTTAAGGATTTGGGCAGACAGGCTAACAAAGACTGTAATAGAAATTCTGATGTAGTGAGTAACAAAATAAAGAACTGCATGTAATGTATGGGTAGATTTTCCAAAGCATTTCACATCTTTGAGATCTGATTTTTAAAGGGGTTAAAACTGCTTATTACATTCCTCATTATATGCAAAGCAAGTTCTTAGTGGTTCAACTGTTTGCCTTACACACCATATCAAGCACAGTAGATAATTCCTCTTCAACTTCTGTCTTTGCCTTTGCACCACTACAGCTGCATCTTTGCAGCCGGCCTGGATCCCTAAAAAGCATTTAGTACATACCGCTAGAAAGGCTGGACCACATGGCTTCCAATTGTATGTGGTTAAAGTAGGAGCTATTTGAATTGGACCTCTTTGGGAAACCTGGTGCCTTGTTTTTACTATCCAAAGGCACTGAATATGAAGAATATATCTCCCTGAGGTTTGCATCCTTTGGAGACATCACACCAAAGCATGGTTTATGAGGGAAATGATCAATGTGGTAAAACTTGAAAGTGGGAAATGGCCTGTGTAAAAACATAGGCCAAAAAGATGAGTAATTATAAACAAGTATTAAAATACCACTAACAGTATCCAGCTCACTTGAAGAGTTTTGGATTTCTGTCTTGAATTCAAGAATGGACTAATTGTGTATCATAGGCAAAAGATTGCCCCATAAAAGACAGATGGAAAACATTGTTAGTTTTAAGACTAATGTGATATTTCAGTGTAACAAGCTGTATAGAAATGTATTCTCTTCTTACAGAAAAATCTTCTCTGACAGAAACATATCAAGACAGAATAATTTGCAGTTTAAACAAAAAGATGTAAATAAGTGTGTTATACAGACAACTGCTTGTTCTATCAGAACAAAAAATTCACTGAAATTTAGGTAAACTTTGACTTATCTACTGATCTTTCCTATCAGTTATGGAGACTATCATAAAAAATAGCAGTACATTTTTACTTCATGAAAAAAATTAAGAAAAGTTTACTTAGAATTTCTTCATTATCATTGCATACAGAGGGTAAGTTTAGCTAAACAGCATGTTCTTTATATAACTTTTGGCCAACGCCAAGTGAAATCCCCTGATACATGTATTTGATTTCCCTGTCAGATAGAAGCAAACATGCTTATTAATTATAATAACTCTGTGTTTCTTTAAGGCTGTCATGTCAGTCTGGATGTACAGTTGGCCGTAGATAGCACAGCTTTGACTCAGCATGTCACTTCTTACCTTGCCAAGCATGAAAAGTGCAAGTAAGGAGACTTGCAAAATGAAATATTGCCTGACAGAAACCTGCCTTCTAGACTGCAGAATCCTTGTATAAAGCCACCTTGACAAAAAGTGTGTCACTCTTAGGACCCTTCAAATTAGTGGAGTGATGCAGCTTTATTATCAGATATTGTTCAGTTCATCATAAATGTCTCACTGCCACTGCACCTTATGTGTGAAAGGGACTATATAAAAGCATACTATATTCCAATCTAATTCACACAATGGCTTTCTTGGTAATTAAGATCCAAGTACTGTTAAATTTCTAGGGATTTTCTATTACCCATATGAATCAAATGATTTAGAATGCCTAGATTAAAATAGTTGGTGTCACTGCTGAAGAGGAGTAGAAAGGGATCTTTAAAAGGAAGAAATAAGATTGATTTAGAGACTCAATTTTTGCTGAGTGACCACCCTAAATTGATCTGAAAAAAAAAAAAAAACAGATGGAAAGAAGATCTTTATAACTTTTCAGCCGATAGCGGTATGTCTTTTAAAGCCAGCATTAAAAGCCTGTTCACTGGCCATAAATATAAAGTTTGCAATAAAATACTTAGTGCTGTTGTGCAGAGACAGGAATTTGACAATGACAATTGGTTTTGTGATGCTTTAGATTTTTGGAGGGAAACTATTCACTTTGTTCCTTATTGCACATTCTCAGATGTGACTTGGCCAGAAGAATATTCATAGCAGTGACCTGAAGGCCAAAATCCACCCCACTCTGCATCAGCTGTACTACCTAGCTGCATAAACTCCTCACAGAGACCAAGAAAACTCTTTGCCTGGCATACTGGGAGAAGGGAGGGAAAGATTTAGCTCCTACCTCTTAAGGCCTTTAGGACATGAAGGTATACAGTATGGATGATTCACATGCAGCAAAGCTCCCATTTGGGGAGTTTAAAGTCTATAGTATTGCTCAGAAATAAATGCATGAGACAGCATGCTCTGACCTAAGACCAGTCCCCAGTGCTAGCGAGCATGTCTTGAAAAACTGCAAGAGAACAGATAACACAGTTTTGTCATGTATGACATTGCCATCATTATCCTGAACTGGTTGGGCCAAAAGCTGAAACAGGGAGAAATTTTGCAGTCCCTATCTATATCAGAAAGCATGGTGTTGAGAAGGGGACCTGTAATAAAGCTTTAGATAACTAGACCAAAGCCAGGATGACAGATCAAACAGGCTGCTAGATCTAAGGACATTGGATGGACAATGATGAAAACCCTAAAGGAGGCCGGCTACTAGATCAAGAGTANGTAGCAATTCCCACCTGGGAAAAAAAAAAAAAAAAAGAACTGCTCTTGTCTTAAGGAGGAAGCTCTTGTTCTCAGCAAGGAAGCATAAGGAAGCCCACAATCTCATATGTAGCCCAGTGGATAGGGAAATTCTATCATCTGCTGGGAAGAAGATATATTGGCCTCTGGCAATGCAACTCTAGAAAGCCTCCAGTCTCCAGACTGGATATGTCTACACATTAGACTTTCCCTTCTTACATGAAGTTCATGAGTTTAAAGTGGGATACCACCTTGCTGATTGGTATCACAGTCTAGCAGCTCAGCTAGCTCAATCCCAACAGTGTGCAGCTCACCACAGACATTTCCATCCAGGAGGAGGTGTTAGAGGATGCAGCAGCCAAAAAGTAGCTTCTCTCCTGGTCTGCCTGGCAAGCAGAACTTCTTCACCCAGTGAAGCAGACACTTCACTAGTAAGGTAAAACAGATATTCCCTCAAATGCTTTAATAAACTATGTATTGTTCCCTATTTCTCTTGGATAAACTGTGTGGAGGAAGATATAAAAGACTGTAGTTACTAGCCAGGTCACTTGATAGTACAAAAAGAGACCATGACTATGTTCCAAGCTATGCCAGGTTACCACTGTCAAGCAAAAAAAAAAGAAGAGAAGGGGCAGGAAGGGGAAGGAAAAGAAGAAGAAAAAAGAAAAGAAAAAGGAAATTAAACCCCAGCTTTTGCAACATAAATCCCATTAAACTGAGCAGAAAAAATTACTTTCTATTTTTGGGAGGACATGTTCCACTTGAATATCTCTATTATTTTTGTGTACGGACATCTGTGTTGATATTTCAAATGTTTCATGAAATCAGTACAAAATGATACTGGTCAATATGCTCTTTTGAGCTAAAAAGTAACTAGTTGAAATAGGCCTTGTATATATTTATTTTACCATACCCTTGATGCTAAATTTGTGGAAAGAGTCCATGATTCTGTATCAGATGATAAGACTGCTATGGACCATAGAACCCACCAGCAGTGTGATTGAAGGATGAGGCATGAAGCAGTCACCGCAACTGCTGGTATTTTTTTACTAGCTGCTGTCTCAAGGACTGAAGTGCTTCCATTGTGTCACTTCTTTTGTGAAAGTTTTAAAACAAGAACTGATCTTTCCAAAGGATGTTTACATGAAGGACATCTGCCTTCATCCTTTGCATCCTTTCTTACTAGGTAAGAATATTGTTGTGGTTAAAAACAAGCCAAGAGTTTTAAATAAAACTGACTCTTATGCATATCTGGCCAATGAAAGATCAACTCTGATTCCTTGATATCATATTAATTTGGTAATGTGAATTTATTGATTCAATCTTAACTGCAATTTTTTCTCATGTTTATATTTATTATTTCAGTCTTTTTTGAGTCAGAAGAGTTGAAGAACAAGCTCTCAGAACTCATGCCCCATACTGCTGTCTGGTGGACTGTATGTATACTGATCATCACAACTGATTTCAGGTAAAAGATTTGCACACCTCTTAGCTCTGCTTCCAAATTAATGGCCATGTCTTTCACAATCACAGAATTGCAGAATCATGGAATCAAAGAATGATTGAGGTTGGAAGGGACCTCTTGAGATCATCTTGTTTGACCACCCTGCTCAAGCAAGGTTACCTAGAGCAGACTGCCCCAGATCATATCCAGATGGCTTGTGAATATCTCCAAGGTGGGAGCCCCCACAACCTCCTAGGGCAACCCGTCCTTGGTCACCTTCACAGTGAAAAAGTGCTTCCTGATGTTTAGAGGGAACCTCCTGTGTTTCAGTTTGTGACCATTGCCTCTGGTCCTGTCACTGGGAACCACTGAAAAAAGCCTGGCTCTATCCTCCATGCACCCTTTCGTCAGGTGTTTACATACATTGATAAGATCCCCCTGAGCCTTCTTTTCTCCAGGCTGAACAGTCCCAGCTGTCTCAGCATTTCCGCGTAGGAGAGCTGCTCCAATTCCTTCATCATCTTAGTGGCTCTTCGCTGGAATCTGTCCACTATGTCCATGTCTCTCTTATATTGAAGAACCCAGAACTAGTTACAGTACTCGGGGTGTGGTGTCACCAGTGCTGAATAGAGGTGAAGGATTACCTCCATTGACCTGTTGGCAACATACTTCTGAATGCAGCCCAAGATACCACTGGCCTTCCTTGCTGCAAGGTCATACTGCTGGATTATGTTCAATTTTGGTGTCCACCAGGACCACAGGTCTTTTTCTGCATAACATTTTTGTAACTTTAAGTAGGTGATGCATTTGCAGTTGAGACTGGATCCCTTAACCAGCTCTGCTTCGTTCAAATTGCTGTTATCTTTGCAGTTGCATTATCTTGACAGAATTATCGTTCTCTGATACATGGATCCTCTAATAAACTGAAAAAATGGAGCTTTTAGTTTTAAGTCCAGTGACTGTGTCATTTTGCAGTTGGAGAGCTATGGGCTTTTTTTTTAATTTTAATTTTTATTTTGGTTTTTAAATGCTAGAAGTTAAATGTCCATTCCCTGATATTTAGAGAACACTCAGCCTTCTTACATCCACCCCATTCTCAAAAATGAATAAATCACTTCTGTTAAGCTTGATACACTTTCATACAAAGGAACTACTTCCCTGGGCTCATGTGCAGGCCACTGTGTTTCTGTGCCTCTTAACAACCATTTCTATGATGCTTCTAACTGTGAAAGACAAACTGAGTTGACGGCTGTATTAACTGCATGTTACTTTTATCCTTCTTAATGCCTGTGTGTTCTTACCCACGGCAGTTCCTATGCTGTAAGCTTAATGGAGCATGGGTTATACCTATATTTGGTAAGGACTTGGCTTTTTGTGGCCACTATGGTAACACATAAATGAATAGCTAAAGTGAGTCACAGATTTTTCCTCTATGCTCTACTGTGACTTTTCATCTCCAGTCTCCAAGTAGATCATAAAGCTTTTATTTGGGCATCTTCCATGGACATGTCATCAAAGACTCAATGAGGCGTTCATTTATGTTGATTGGCAGTAAACAGACAGAAGGCTGCTCATCTTCTCTCATGAAGAACCTCTGCTGCACAAAAGAGAAGTGCTCAAAATTGCGCTGTCAGGTGGAGTCATCACAGTGCCTTTCTCTGCCTTCTCCATAGGCAGAACATGCTCTGGTGCAGTTCTACATAATCTGACATACATTCCAGCCTCTCTTTTCCTTCAAAGCAGCTTCTTGTCATTTGTAAACAGATTGAAAAACAGAAATTATACAGCTTCAGTTACTTGCGTTGGAGTACTGACAAACCAGCCAACCTCAATCAAACTTATGTTGAAGCTAGCATTGCAACCTCCCTACCCACTCCTGCCCTCCTGTGACAGCCAACAAAGCATAGTCAACAGAAGAAAAGCTGGCTGACCCCTCAGCCCTTTCAATGCAAAGTGGGATGTTGTAGAGTAAAAGTACCAACATAATAGTTTAAAATAAATGGCCAGCCTTTGCCCTGAGCCAGCTAAGACCCCATCAGGCCTTCTCATCTGTCAGTACTACTGTTGGAAACAGCAGTCTTCAGCAGAGTAGAGAGCTAAGATGGTGAACCCCTCACTAGATCTTGTCTGTTCTGCCCTTTGGACAGTTTAAGTAGCTGGTGGTGGGATGATTACACCCCTACCTCATCTGTCCAAACTCCAAGGTCCCAACTCAACTAAGAATCCATCACCCTTCTCTTCGCACTCGTATATTCTCATCCAAACCTACCTCCATCAGCCTAAAACCTCTCTAACAGGTGTCACAAAAGGAGGAATTTCCTGGTGTCCCATTTGAAAGGTACCCACTCCTCCTTGTATTTAGTCTGGATGAATAATAGATAATGAGGTAGCACAGTCACCACTAGAGAGAGCTCTGATACTAAAATTATTTTCAAGCCCTATTTTATCTAAGTTCCTATTGCAGAGTTCAGGGGCAGTTTCTTGAATGGATGGAGTGTCAAAAAGGGAAGACCAATACAAAACGAAGGAACTTCAGTGTGCTAGGGAGGATTTTAAACTTAATGTTTTTGGGCTGTGATTGGTCTACAGAAAGGGGAGAGAGTATTTTTCTAGTTTGGACACTTTAATTCAGCAGTTTTTTGACACTTCACTTGCAATACTTATTGCTGCTCAGTTGCTCTGCTTCATGGTTTATGACTTGATATTGCTTTCAGGAGAATATAGGATGAAAATAGAATACTAGAATTTGGAGGGGGGGGAGTGATTTATGAATCATGCATTTTATTGGTGGCTTATATGTCAGTAAAATCTATGCAATTTCAGAAGTAACTTTGTATGTCTATGTGTTTTGACTATTTAAATGAGAAGTGTCTATGAGCAGGGAAAGCACCTGTATTCCTCTTTCATGAACACCCAAAAATAAATATACCCGAGATGCCAACACTGTCCAATGATGTTTGTTCCTTTATTATCGTAGTTCAATGCACCTTTACTGAGTCAGAGATGTGAATCATGTAAAGACAGAGACTGGCAATGCTTGAATAAGTAAGGCCAGGTAGGCAATTCCATTGTTTTTATAAATACTGCAGGAAAGGTACCACAAAGGTAATTTGGTGAATATTCTTCTAATAGACTCTTAAACGTGATCTCTCTTTGTCACTGTGCCACAATGTAGGGGTAGGGCCAACATGACAATCTGTGTGAACTGTGTGAGTAACACAGGGATCAAACATCCTGTGCCAAAGCAGACAAAATAGAAGCCAGCATCTAAAGGCTGTGTTTCAAAGCCATAGTCAGTCTCCATTTATTCCATGTGCTTCTGAAGAACATAGACCCTCAGCTTGGGATCAATCCCCCAACAGTTAAGAAATATAATTATAGCTTCAGAATATCTTGACATTTGTTCCTTCTTATGTGGTTGGGACTTCTTTTTGTGAAAGACCTCTGACCTTCTTCATAAACTTCCTTGTGTGGGAGACTGAGAACAGACACTACCCTTCCGCTTTCAGCATATGGGGACAGTCGCTTCAGCTTCCTTCCAAGACAGCTAGATGTTCCTCCATTCTCATCTGTAGCTGTCATTAACAAATACAGGCAGACTATCTATCACCTCTTTCAGGCCCAGTCAAATGTAATGTTTGTTAAACAAAATGGTTAGTAATCTCTGTACAAGAACTTTTAAAAGATCACAAACTCGGGCTATTTCAGAATATTTCTGTGTTTTCACCTTTAAGGGGTGTGTGTGAGGGTTGAATATGTCTTTCTTTTCATCCTCAGAACTGTTATCTCTATTGATTTTCTCTGCATTTTTGCGGAGAACTTGATACTGCAGTTTTTTGCTTATGTGCAAACATTGCATAACTTCAAATCCCCACAGGTCTGAAGAAGAAAGTATTAATTAATATGTCAGACCTTGTCCCTTGGAGAAATTCCACCAGAGACATCAACAGCATTTCTATTGACAAACCTGGTGGCAAATGTTACCAGTGTCTATCATGATTCTTACTGGAAAATGTAAGCTCATTTTGGATTTTAGACGTTGTTTATTTGGATAGATAAATGGCTGGCAGCGTTCAGGACAATGTAAAGTCCACAAGACATCACGGTCTCATATATTTTTCAAAAATTCAGACATGACAAAATTTTAGCCTAACTGACAACATGTGTCAGGATGCTTTGAGACTGGAAAATGTAAAAAAAAAGANCGGTCTCATATATTTTTCAAAAATTCAGACATGACAAAATTTTAACCTAACTGACAATATGTGTCAGGATGCTTTGAGACTGGAAAATACAAAAAAAAAGGATTGGAATTACCTGAAGTGAAAAAGAGGTTGCAAAACTTTCAGATACAAGAAGAGATGGCTGAGATAAATATGAAAAATCAGCATAGATATTTAGAAATATAACAAAAAAAAGTTGAGAAGCAAATATAATACAAAAGACAGGGACAAAGAATGCAAGATCTGCAAATGCTTTTGATTTAAGAAGATAAAGAAGATAAAGTCTGTTAATTGTGACAGAGAGTGAATACAATTCAGATGGATTTGTTGGTGGGTTTATTTTTCTGTAGTAATTGATTGGGACCCCAGAAAATACATCAGGCAAAACATGATTATGAACATTTAAGTAAGGTAGAACCTAGTAAAACTTACCACAGAATGCTTTAAAAAAAAAGCTGAAGCAACCTCTGAAAGACTATCTTTATGATGAAAGATCAGATGGTCTTCACGGTGCTGGAGAAAATAAAATTAGTAACTCTTTAAAAACATAAAACAGAGAAAAGAAAATACAGACTGATCAATGTAAATTTAAAATGTACCACTGGAGCGGAAATTATTAATCAATACCTCTACAAGAAGCTAGAAAATAACAAGATGATGAGAAGCAGCCAAACTGGCTTTCTCTGGAACAAACTCCAATCTCTTTGCCTCACTTAGCTGACAAAAGGGAAGAAATGGAAACCACATATCTTGACTACAATATGGCTTTTGATGTTCAGGACATTCTCAACCTCTACAGCCTGGAGAGAGGTGGGACAGATGAGACCATCATGAGGTAAGTGCACAAATGGTTAGCAGGATGATGCCCAGCTTTGCAAGCACCTCAAAAAGATCACTGTGAAGAAAAGGGGAAATCAGTGGGACAGGTGCCAGCAGTATATTTGAATTAGTCTTTCAGCCTCAAATATACATTCTTTTTGTCCACAGATATACTGGAAACCTGAAATAACTAAGTTTGTTTCCTCCCTAAAGAAGAAGGCAGAAAGTGTGTGTATGGGAAGAGGGGAGAGATGACATATGACAGTCCTCCAGTTGATCAAAGGCTGGTAGAAAGCAGACAGAGGGCTGACCAGCAGGCAGGAGGGGCAGCAGGCTGCAGGGACTATTGCTTTCCTTCCCAAACTGCTTGGACTCTGCTTGCAGCTGATTTGAGTGCCATGGCAGTGACTGTTTTGTGTGTGTTCTGCCTGAAGATTTCCATGAAACCTGCCCTTAAAACTAAGTGTACAGCACAGAGGGAGAAAAATGTATAGTGCGTTGGAAATTGCAAATGAAAGCAGCATGTTTTAAAAATTAGCATGCTATATCTATCTCAAAAGCACCAGTTTCACAGCTGTAACCATTACCTCTTTATAGCGTCTTTTATGAACAGGTTCTTAAAATATTCACAGGTTTCTCTTTGGTAAAAAATGCAAAACAAACCTGAGATTTGAATGAGCTCACTTGAAGTCAATAATATTATGCTGATTTACCCCAGCTGAACATCTGTACCAGGGTTGTATATACAAGAATATAACACTATTCAGTAAAATCAAACACATAACACAGCTAAGCTACTCTGAGCAAGAAATTCATGTCTCTAAAGAGGTTTTAGTATTGTCTAGCAACTGCAGTAGTTTGAAATATAGCTATTGTCACGTATTTTACCTGCTCCACAATCCTCATTTGTGCAGACTGCCTTTCATACGAAAAATGCCCAGAACAGATATTTGGAAGTAAAGGCTAAAGTGTTCATTTTTTCATACTGCTGGCATTTTTGTCAGATCAGTGATGTTGCCTTGATTTACACCAGCAGACAATAGGGCCGCAAAATAAGTTTTGTTAAAATTACATTAAATTAGAATTAAAGAAAAGAAGGAAAAACTAAGAAGTAAATATGGTATAAAAAATTCCTTTTCAAGGGAGGTTTGGAAAGAGACAAACAGCGAGGCAAAGGAGTACCAAAAGGAGTCTGTGTGTTGTAGAACCTGAAATCTCTCACAACACCAGCAAAGCTATGCCTAAATATAGCAAGACTTCACCTCCATACATTAAAAAAGCAGTAGTCAGTGTCCTGAAGGGGTTGAATACACAGTGCACACTTCCAGTACGTGTGTGGAAACTTGGAGGAGACTTACAAAAGAGGGAGGGAAAGGCAGGTGCTGAATCCTGCAGGGAACAAGGAAACCAGAGCAATTTTTGCCTCTGGAAGAGGCTCACACTCTTAGACTAGACTAGACTAGACTAGATTACCTCAGTTGGAAAGGACCTACAATAACCATCTAGTCCAACTGCCTGACCAGTTCAGGGCTGACCAAGTTAAACCATGTTATTAAGGGCATTGTCCAAATGCCTCTTAAACACTGACAGGCTTGGGGCATTGACCACCTTTCTAGGAAGCCTGTTCTCTTGATTTGGGTTCCTGTAAGAGGCTTGCATATTTCCTCAACAGCCAAACACTGAGAAGTGAGAAATTAATGGATACCATAGTGGAAGACGCACATGAAATTTAAGGCTAGTAACTCATGACTATTTCTGTCATGCAAGTGGGATGCAAGCATTGATTTTAAAGTAAATGGAGTTGGGGAGGTTGGGATAGGAATAGAGACACTAAAGCACCAGTTTCACAGCTGTAACCATTACCTCTTTATAGCATTTTTAATAAACAGGTTCTTAAAATACTCAAAAGTTTCTTTTTGGTAAAAAATGCAAAACAAAATCGAGATTTGAATAAGCTCACTTGACACAAGGGACGAAGAGCAACAGCAACATGCAGATCTGTAGGACTAATGCATTTCTGCTTAAAAGGAAATTCTTGGAGGGGACTAATGGCCAAGTTCTGACAGTATTCTAGAGTCAAAGATGAGGATTAGTTACTTTCTTAGTTGGGTGGATGAGGAATGGATGAGGAAGAAACTTTTGATATTTGAACATTTGTGGGACAGATTGCAAAGATGGAAGATTTAATTGCATGTGAATTTCCTAACCTAGATACAAACTTGTAATTGTATAAACATTTGCTTAAAGTTAGCATTTGGTGTATATTTGAGCAAATCTTATTGGCAGTCCTAGTCTTAACTTTCAGTTTAAAGCAAATTGCTATCATTTCCAACATAAGAACAAATGTGTTATCAAGAAGAGCTTCATCTATACAACTGCATGTGTACCCAGTTGTTATTTGCCCACACAGGGGTGGGCACATACAAATATTATCAAACAAAACCAGAAATTAGTTTTGCAGCAGGCGTTACAAATGGATTGTATATTTTCTTAATATTAGGTGTCCTTTGGACATATATTTAACAGCATGATAACGTCAGCTTTCCAAGTTTAAGTAGCAACCAATTCTTACTAAACTGTAAATTTACAAAAGAATCTTTAAAAACTGAGAACCAGATGGCAAAGAAGAAGAGAGAATGCATTGCACATAATATACATGATTTTTAATCCAGTCTCAAGAGGTAATATTTGGGTCTAGTAAGTTTACCAAGTGCTAAATATTTAGGACTGGCCCACAGCAAAGCTAGATATGAAAAAGTAGAGGCTGAAAACAGAAGGACCTGAAGTACCAAAAATCAGTTGATTTGCAACTGAGAAGAAATCATGAAACAGAAGGCAAGAGATATAAAAATAGTATCAATTAGTAGGAAAGAGGGTCTGACAAGAAGTTACCAGACAATATCTGGCTAGTTCTGAAGGCAGCTGATGGTACTGTCAAAATCCATCTATCATGAAAGCAAGAAATGCAAACAGACATTTACTAACATTGTGAATTTGCAAGGCAACACAACCTTTGCTGGTATAAGATGCCGGAACTTTAGAGATCTGGACCAACAGAAAATGTACCAACGGTTGAACAGGTGAAAACTGTGGACAAGTTCAGAAAAAAAGTCAAATATTTCATGTTTTCTGCAACATGAGCCAGCTTTGGAAATACTCTAGGAACTCAAAAGATGTGAAATAATCTTCACAACAACTTCACTATTGCAGTTCTGTCAATCCTTGTTCTGTCAGACATATTTAAAGAAAATGACAGAAAATAGAATATTTCCTCTTCAAACGATTTATTTAGAATGTAAAATTCAGCTCTTTGCTGTAGTTCTTTCTTTCCCAGTCTTTCTGGATTTCTTTTTTTTTTCAAAATCAACAGGCAAAAATCTGAAACAAAGTACATACTGTAGTGACATTTTACTTTCCCAAACTATTTCAATGGAGAAGAGCCTGGTTTCTAACAAACTTAAAGTGGTTTTCAGGCACTCACTGTATTTTGCCTTTTTTTAAACATTCAATTGGCAGTTTTTGCTTAAACTTAGGCAAGGGGAGTGGTAAGGTACCTTGAATTCTGACTGACACCCTATTATTTTAAGGTCTGATTTATGATCAGTCTAGTTTTTTAATCTATTTTAAGGTCTGGTTTATGATCAATCTGTTTGTTTGATCCCTATTACTATACAACCTGATTGTATTCAGTGTATTGGTTCTCTCGAGAGAATGGAGGGGCAGCTCTTAATTGAATTCATAGACAATGCTGACCCTTGCTAATATTCTACTCACCAGACTAACCAATCTATTTCAGCCACTTCTCCCTCTTTGTTCTCCATCTAGGGCAGTAGTTTTCTGCCACCCACTTGTGAAGAAAAAAGCAGGGGGAAAAGAACAGATTTATTGTATCTCTTCAGGTTCACAAATGTCTCTCTTTCAGCAGCAATGCCAGGAAGTTGTAAACATATATAAAGCCTTTTAGTTTAAGTACAGTCTCTTAATTAAAAGCATTCTGTCTCTTAAATATAGCTCTCTCAATTTAAATCTAGTAACATTTTGCCCTGGTGGCAGGTATCCAGATCCATCGTTACAGCGCAAGATGATTCAGTGGCTTTCTAGCCCCACAAGACTCTTTACTTTATCAAAAGCACGGCAGAGGAGTAGACAGGAAGTAAAATGATGAGGGAATAATTGAAACACGGGAGCTAAAGATACCAAAAACAAGAAAGCTGACTCGATTAGTAAGTCAGAACTGCTGACTGAGGGAAACCTCAATACCGAATAGCTTGGTATTACCTAAGGGAGTTGTGCAAAATGGCTGATTGGCAGAAAGGCATAAAAAAGAAAAATTGATTCTATCTTGAAGAGAGGCTGTGAAAGACACAAATTTTCCCTAAAGACCATACTGGGCATTGCTTGTTTTAGTCTTAGTAGGCATCATTTTTTTTTTCTGTTTATTTAAGACCTTGTACTGTTAGTCATTAAAACTAAATGAACTAAACACAAAAGTAACAACTGGGTGAAACTTTGCCAAAATGAATACTAACACACTCCCCTTTTTTTTCCTTTGTTCTGATTTTGATTTATTTTTGAACAATAGTAATATTATGAAAATAAGAATGATAGTCCTGTTGATACATGAAAATGTTTTTCTTCTTAACTGCACATTACATTTTTCCTGAGCTACCTCAGGAGATTGATAATACGATGCGCAGTCTGTCACTGTTCAGCATTTGGAGAAGATCAGTAGTATCTGAAAGTTAATCATATCTTTGAAGTGCTAAATTACTGGACCGAGTTCTGTCCTTGATAAAGGATAACAGCATCACCACCCACGTTACTGACATGCTGCTTGGTCTGAAACTGAGTCAAAGAGACAATGAGCTTTGAGAACTCTGCAGAAGTTCCTAAGTAGTCTCTCCCATCTGGAATGATCTCTGAAGGTTGTGCAAAAACCTTGTAAAGACACTTCTGTGATTACTGCATGTGCCAAGTCTACTGTAAGTATATGCAGATGATTTCTGATTTTCAGACTACCAACCTACTGTTTTTCCTGAAAGATGAACTCCTTTTTATTAAAATACATTTCTAATAGATACAAGTTGCTAATCTTCTAAACTAATATAAAGTCCAAAAAAAAATAGACCTGTGTATTTTTAGTGAGGGAAGGTACGTAACATAAATCTGAATAAATTATCCCTTGGTACATGTAAAACATAAGCAGAAACTTTGGAAACATGGGGGAATAGAGCATTAAAAGCTTTAAGCAACAGGATATACAGGATATATTTCCAATGCACGCACTTTTATAAAACATGTTAACATTTTATTAGGGATTTGGTACTGATATTGTCAGACTGGAGGATTGGAGATGAGGGACAAGATATGGTTTATTCCATAATGGAAACTGTTGTTGGATCCAAATTTGCCAAGGAATTAAGCAACAGCATAGGTAGCAAAAGAAGCACACAAACAAAATGACAAAACACAACAAGAAAAAAATCCAGCCATGCCGGACATCCTTAGCTATCAGCTTGGCTTTGTCCTGAGCTGAATTCAGAAACAGTAAGTCTCCCATTTCCAAATTACAGCATTTGATCATATTTAAGAACATGTTTCTACCACCTGTTCTCACACTGATGAGCACCTGCATGATTTCCATTTTACCAAGGGACCTATCAGTATTGCAAAGCACATCACAGTATGAGCAGTGGTGGCATTAATGAATATCAATAGTGGGTGGACTGATGATCCAGCACTAGCATACCTGCTGCTTTCAGTAATCAGGATTCAATTCCTTGCTCTGCCACCAGCTTCTACAGCATTAGCAAAGCCACATAAGTTAAATCTATTTGGAGGATGTAGATGGATGTGAGTTCAGTCTCACAAAGTTTAAGCTGAGCACTCTGGAAGCTCTTGAGCAGCAGTAGTTAAGTGTTGCTAAACTAATATCCATTGCCTTTCAGGAATCGTGTACCATGCCACATTAGAGCGGCCGTTTGGCTTCTGTTTCAGAACTGGCTCATATCCTACCATATGATGGCACAGCGAGCTCACGTCGTAGGCTCCCAGTAACGTCATGCTATTCCAATTTTTGAGTTAGCGTATTTTGGGAAGTGATTTCTCTTCATTTGGGACATGGTAACTTACCATAACTCACCATCTGCGTGCTTCTAATCTGGCAAACTCAAACAGTAGGAGTCAGGTGAAATTTCCCTTAAGTCACGTTGTATTATTTATTACTGTGATAGCTAACAAACCACTCAGAATGGTGGGATTACACAGGCAGTTTCTGGGAGTCACCTGAAAGCCTCCATTGCCCTTTGGAAACACCAAGGCCAACACCAATTTGGCTGGTCAAACTGGTCCCCTCCCCTCCTCCATTTTGGATTTGGTCTTTACCTTGCACTAGGTCTAGTCCAAGTGGTTGTACTAGGAAAGTCACTCTATAATATCAGATACAGTTCAACTAGGTTTACCATTGCAGTGGGAAAGAATAGGTTAAACAAATCCAGCATGCAGATGTGCAATTTTAAGAACGAGAAATACATAAAAATCAGGAAATGAGTAAAAACAAAGCAAAACAAAAAGCTGAAGGGATAAATCCAGAAAAGAAGAAAACTGGAGTTAAAAAAAATACTGTATTTCAAGACTAGGTAAAACTAAATAAAAAAAATAAGAAGGCAAAAGTGTCCAGATAAAAACCCTGCATTGCTCAATAAAAAAGTTAAAGAGCCCATCACACAGAAGATGCTGGCATTTAAAAACTGGAAAGCTTTCTCAAATGAGGAGAACAGAAAAATCCATAATACATAGCAGGTCAAATAGAAGCAGGAAATTAAAGGAGCTAAAAAAGATTTTGAAGAGCATCTAGCAAAGGATGCTTAAACTGATAATGAAAAGTTATTAAAATACATCAAAATCAGCCAGCTAGGGAATTGGTGGGACTCTTTGATGACAAGAGGTGTAAAAGGGGAACTCATGAATGATAAGACCATAGTGGAGAAGTTCAGTGAAATATTGCTTTGGTTTTAACTGCATGTATAAGATGCTGGGAACATTCCCACACCTTGTAAATTCTTGGTAGCAAATAGATCAGAGGACCTAGAAGAACCTGAAATAAATACACAGGAAGTATCGTACCGAATAGATCTAAGAGTCAATAGGGCACCGAGAGAAGATATGATTGACCTATGAGTTCTGAAGCAACCCAGATGTGAAATTGCAGAACTGCTGCCTGATGTCTGAAACCCACGCCTGCAAACCCCCACAGTGCAAGAAGACTAGCATACCTACAGAAAAGGTTCTAAAGGCAAACATGCAAACTACAGTTCATCTAGTCTGACTTCCACCCCTGGCAAGATGGCATAGGCTGTATTAAAATCACTAAGCATTTGCATAAATCACAGTGTTCTGGGACAGAGTCAGCAGGCCTCTGTGAAAGGAAATCCTGCTCCACTAATCTGTCAGATTTTAGGAAGATGTCAACCGGCACATAGATAAAAGGGATCCAGTGGACACAATTACTCTGGATTTTCAAAACACTTTTGAAAAATTTCCCCATTTAAGGTTATTATAGATTACAGGAAAGGTTCTTTTATGAACTAAAAGCTTATGGAGGTAGGCCCAGTGCTCACTTTTCAGGATGGCAGAAAGTCAGCAGTGCCATTCCTTAGGGATGCTTGGGCCAAGGAGCTGTAATGTGGTGCAACTGATGTGTGTGCACAGATGGGGACCCAGAAAACACTGTGAGCTCTCCTGTGCCACGAAGCATTTTCCAGCAGAAGTCCCTGATGGATCACAGAAATCAGATCAGAGTTTAGCTGACTCACTGGGCCTCCTCACTCTCAGCTGGCTGTAAGACATCCTACTACTCTGTGTCTGAAAATGGAGTGGAGCACAAGCTTGTGAGAAAGTCTCCATGCTGTGAGTTAGATGTGGATGGACTAGATATTATAGCACCCACCAGAAACACTGGATGCAGACCACTGGGGAGACTTTCAGGGTAGGCACTTGAAAGAGCTCCCCAAGTCTAGTGGTGAGCAAGGGATAGGATCTATCCTCCTGCAAATGCTTACTTAAAGTGGAAGGGTGCTGAAGATTCAAGGCATCCTTTAGCTCTTGGGGCAAACAGTGTGGGAAATGGTGTACCGGCCACCCCATGTGTGTATTCTCCACAAAGAGTATTTTCTGTTGGCACTATTAAAGATAGACTGCGAGATGGGTCACTGGTCTCACCCAGCAAGGATTTCCTTATGTTTTTATACACACCACAGAAAAAAACATAAAACGGACTTCCCCCCTTGAAATAGCTTAAAGTTTCAGCACACAGTTATTTCCAGAGGAGAAGAAAAGGTACACTCAAAAACATTTGTTTCCAGTAATGGGTGTTAAAATACCATTGTTCTACACCTCTTCTGAGATTTCAGGAGCCCATGTGAATAGTTGGTTTTAATGTCTCACTTGTTTTGATACTGTATCCCTGTAGTCATCTGTCATTTTTGTGCTCTAGTCCATCAGGGGTGAAGCTTATATTTTAGCATACTTTTGAATACAGGACAAGTCAGCCTGAGCTATTCATGTTTAGAATAAATAATAGTCAGACATATTTTATAGAGCAGCTCTCCCAATGAGGGATTCTTTTTCTGTTGTAAACTATGAGGCGACTTGGTGGCAAAATGCTCACCTTAGCATGCAGGCTAAGACTAAGAGCAAACAGGATCCATGCAGTAGAATCACCTTGTGTGGTAGGAGCTGGATTGTGATCCTTTGGGTTGGAAAAGTGTGTGTGGATTGGAGAAACAGCTCATGAGCTCTGCTGTCAAACTCATCATTTCCTTCCATGCAGGGAAGCCCAAGAGTCCTAAAAACAAAAGACTTCATAGTGGGTCAGTTCCCTGCTCCTTGGCTCTGCACAGACTGAAACCACCCACTGCTGTCTGTGGCCCTGATGTGCACTACAGGGCTTGGACTTGAGAGGCCCGTATTTGGAGACTGAATTATTAAACCTTGACTGAAAATGGACCTGTTTCATGGATACATGGACTGTCCTTCCTCCAGTGGCCTCCTAAGTTAACCTTCACTCCTTGCCTTTCTCCAGAATTCTTCATACTTCTCTTGAAGCAGGTGCTTCAACTAAGACTGAAGCAGTGCTCCTTTGACCTCTTCCTAGCAAGGGTAGCTTTATTTCCACCACTGCTTTTCCTACTTCATTCTGAAGAGTAATTATTTTTCCTGTGGATGGCAGTCTGGGTGCCTAAATAAATTTTTTTCTTCATTTGCTCTGCTCTTTGCAGTAACTGGTAAAGCATTAGCTGTTGAAGATTGTACAGAATATCTGAGCAGGGCAAATCAAGTCTCTTAGTGCCATAAGTCTGCTTATATGCCAAGTGTAAAGTCTCTCAGCTACAGAATTTCCTGATCAAGTTGGTGTCTGCATATCCCCTGCAGCTGTAGAGCTTAACACAAAGCCTCCATAATGAGCAGGGAAAATCAAATAAATAAATAAATAACTGTGAGTAGACCTTGGTAAAGAGAGTTGATTCAAGGCCACAGGATGCCATCTTTATTTGCCTCTGTCTTTCCCCCTAAGCTGGAATGGGATCAGGAACACAGCTTCTTACATACAAATGATTTCTGAACATGCAGTTCAGCCTTAGCTTGTATATTAACTAAGATCAGAGCTGGCATTGTTAATTTGTCTGAACAGCTGGACAAAATAAGGTTAGATTTTTTCCATGTTTCAAAAATCACTAGGGGAGCTTATTATAAGAACCACTGTAGCAGAAAGAAAACTGAAGTAATAAACAAAGTGGCTATTATGAGAGAGGAATCTATAAATCAATGTTTTGTGCAGAGCCTGAGACAGTGATCTGCAGTGCTTCTTTCACATATACATTTTAGATAAAGCTCATTATCTTACAGATTTTTAAAAATTTATATTATGATTTTATTTCTTTAAGAATAGTGATCTGAGAAGTCACCAGGCACCAACAAGCCAACTCCATCTGACATGTTGGGGAGAGACTGGCCTTCCATTGACACATTTCCTGAAAGACAAGATAATGATGATAAAACAGGTGTTTTTTTCCTGAATTATTTGTGATCAACGAAACATAGACTTGTGATTGAAGTACTGGATAACAATCTAGATGATCTGCGTTCAGGTCCTGGGTTTGCCACAATCTTTCTAGACCATTATGGGCAGGTACTTTGTGTGAGATTCAGGTCACTCCCTTTTTCCCACCTGTAAGATAGGTATGAAGGCTCTATCTGTTATCAGTGGAGATAAAAGTGCTTCCAGAGGGCAGCTCCTCCTTTCCTAACATGCCTAGCTTCTGGATGGCTAAAATTAAGGTGAATCTCTTCAGATCTCTGTTCCTAAGGGGAAGAGAAATGTAGAAGAATACTAAAAGCTGGGCAGTCTGGAGTATTTTGCACACAGCTGAATACTCAGTACTTGCTACTAGCCTGGCTAGAGAGACTTACTGCAGGTTGGCCCCAAGACAGCAGCATGGCAAACTGGCTTAGTTTAAAGATACTCTCATGCTTGCATGTCAAGTGCAATGTAGACCCCACCACTGGCCTCCAGTGGGAATGGAGCACAAACTATCCCTCTGCAGCTGGCGATATACCCTTCCGAGGGCATGCAGCTGTGAGTTCCCCCATGGGGTGCCAGCTGGCTTGGACTGTCAGGTGGACTCCTCTCACTTGCTGGTAGTCAGCATTTCTAAAACCCATCTGAGAGGAAAACTAGATAATTCTGGATGGAACTCAATACAGAGGGGAAGCAAGAGATCTCAAGACCAGCTTTTTCCTCCTGCCACACCTTGAACTTTCCCCAGTATTATATGCGTGAGACCACAAAAAGGTGACTCCACAAGTAAAAGAGAAATGAAACTCAGCTTAAAGTTATTCTCTGCTGTGGGTGTCTTTGGGCTTATTTGAAATACCAGCCTCTTCTCTGATGCTTTATGCTGGTTAGAATGGTAATGATTTTCTTTCAAAATACTAACTTCCTTCCAAAGTCAAAGGACAGTCGCATCTAGCTGTCTATTTTCCCAGATAGACTTATCCTGCCCAACTGGATGGAGTTTCCTGCTTTTCCTCATATAAGGTATGTAATTACTTGGTAGAATTGAAATATGATGTGTTTAATTTAATTTATGTTTATATGCTTTTCATAACTACAGAAATTTAACATCTCACATATAATAAAGACTGTATCCTCACAATACTCTTATGAAATACCCCATATTATGGGTAAAGAATGGAGGTATAAGGGATTTGTGTAGAAGTGATATTCTAAGAAGCATAAGCCTGACTTTCTTATACAGAAAACTGACCAAACCAAAGCTTATTGCATTGGGGTGGCAACAAGTCCAACTTCATAAACCTTTTTGAGAGAAAGGATCTATTACATTTAGCTCAGCACTGCACTAATGCAGTCATAAGGCTTTTAGTTAGCTCAAAATGCTCAGAGGTAAAATTGCACCTCTATTTTCGATAGAATCATAGGATTAGAGCATAATTCAGGTTGGAAGGGACTTCGGGAGGTCTTTGGTCCAATTACCTGATGAAAGTGGTGGAGTGAGCTATGAGATCAGAGTAGGTCGCTCCAGGCTTTATCCTGCTGAGTCCGGAAAACCTCAAAGGTTGGACACCGGCAGTTTCTCTGGACAACGTGTTCCAGTGCCTGACAGTCCTCATGGTGAGTAAGATTTTCTTCAGATCAAGTCAAAACCTCTCTTTTCCCAGTTCGTGTCCACTCTCTTGTCCTCCTGCCATTCACTGCTGTGAAGAGCCTGGCTTGGACTTCCAGATAACTTCCTTGTAGAAACTTACATTTCAGCTTAATATCAATTTGTAAAATTAGTAATATATATTGCAAATTATGCAAAAGTGCTGTTACTGATTGAAATATTACTGATGCACTTATACAAATCTCTTAGTCAAAATCATGCATCGAGTGTCTGAAAAACAGAAATGGAAACAGTATGTCTTGATTCCCAGTTGTGTGCCTTAGCTATTAATCAATTTTACTACATCAGCAGTAGTTTGTATTGCAATGTCATATGCGGTTAGCTGTTGCCTTTCATACACTATCCCAAGATGGAACCTCCATTAAGAAAGTGTTACTTTTCCCTTCTGTACATTTTTCTTTCTCTCTCCATTTCCTCTTTTTTTTTTGTTCTTTTCTGTTTTTATTCCATTTTGAAACCTCCCAAATTCTACCTCCTTCTTAAAGAGTTTTTCAGGAACAATTAATATCATTCCCTCTCTTTTTATATCATTTTGTCTCTCTGTTCTCTGCCTCAGGATGCCATTTTAAAATTTAACCCTGTATGCCTGTTCCTTCATTCTGACCACTCTATTAAAAAAAAAAAACAAAATCGCCTTGATATGTGTTACAATATACACCCCTTTTCTCCCCTTCTTTCAGTATTTTAGTAATGATTGGTTATAAGCATGACTATTTTTTTGTTCTTTTGCTTTCTACTTGAAGGTGAGAGACATATTTTTGGTTTATTACTTTCAGAAAATGAATTCTCAGTGGAAACATTTAAACTTAGGTCTAGTTTAAAACTCAATGTTGAAATGGGCAATGCAGATAATTTTGTACAATGTTGCTGTTATTGATTGAAATTTCACTAACAGATTTATGCAAACATCTTTAAGAATGATTATGACTGAAAGAATTAAATAAAATCCCTTTTATTCTTCTATAGAAATAGCCTGTTTAGCCTAGAAAAGAGAAGGCTCGGGGAGAACTTTTCGTTTTATACAAATACCTGAACAGAGGGTGCAAAGAAGAGAGAGTCAGACTCTTTTCAGTGGTTCCCAGTGAGAGGACCAGAGGCAATGGGGACAAACTGAAATACAGGATGTTTCCTCTGGACATCAGGAAACACTTTTTCACTGTGAAGGTGACTGAGCACTAGCGCAGGTTGCCCAGGAGGCTTGTGGAGTCCCCATCCTTCGAGATATTCAAAAGCTGTCTGGACATAGTCCTGGACAACCTGCTCCAGGTGGCCCTGCTTAAGCAGGGTGGTTGGACTTGGTGACCTCCAGAGGTCCCTTCCAACCTCGAACATTTGCAAGGGGCGGGGTGGAGAGGAACCTAATGCTAAATGTCTAAGATTATCAGTCAAATAGTAATGCCTGTGTGTCAGACTTTGGTCCCTTCTTTATATGCATTTCCCAAATTTCAGANGGGCGGGGTGGAGAGGAACCTAATGCTAAATGTCTAAGATTATCGGTCAAATAGTAATGCCTGTGTGTCAGACTGTGGTCCCTTCTTTATATGCATTTCCCAAATTTCAGTGTTGTCATTTCTTAATGTTTCTAACTGCCAAAAAATTTGTTGATAACTCTATTGAATAAAAATGCTAGTAAAGTTAGATTATGTTTTACTTGTGATTTTCTGGAATTTCCAAACAGTGAAATCACTTCACCTAATATTCCCCAGTGGAATTGCCTGAATGTCATATGTGTAGTCCTTAAATTATTGGTACAAAACACTTGCAATTTGCAGCAGTTGTAGTTACAGTGGATATGTGGCTAACACACATACAAAGGGAAGGTTATGAAACATTGTCCTCCTTTGGCACAGATTTTTAACATGAGCCCTTTCCCTTGTAGTTTATTGGAATACTTATTTTCTAAGATTTATATATTTAAGGAGCTATGGACAGGAATTGCCTGAGACTGGGTGATATACATGAAGAGGTTTTATTAGTCATTGATTCCTAACATTTTGTTTAACCTGCTTTGTTACCTATAAGTTTATTATGATGGCATGTA
>RSEF01000002.1:92367468-92387818 GCA_003993805.1 Himantopus leucocephalus
CACTTGTGACTGGCCGCCAACTGGATTTAACTCCATTCACCATTGCTTACTTGTGCTTTGTTTCTTCTGAGCAGAATGTTGGTCTATTTTGGTAAAAAATAATCAGAATGTAATGGTGGTTGAGAACACTGCATGGCCATCCTGCACCACAGGCACAACCGCGTTTCCTCATCTCAAGGGTGCAGAACAACCTTCAGTGCCATGGAAAAATGAAAATGAACTACTAGGATGAAAGATGTTGCCCCATCTTTCTACAGGCTGGCTGTTCCCACCCACGATTAGTCCTGTCTGGCTGCCCCGAAACCTGCAGCCTCCCATACCTGCTCAGCCTCTTCCTGGCACTGACATTGTCCCTCCCCGGCTGGATAGGTGCATGCTTACCCTTGAGTTATTTGTGGAGGCAAAGCTGAATTGTTGCCATCTGTACGTCCTGAGAACTGACATTTGCAATAATGATTTTTTTCCCAATACCGAAGCTTAAAATAATTTACTAAGCAGGTTTATGACAAGGGAGCAAAAAAAATCTTTAGGATTCATACGTTATTTTCAGGCCTCTAACACTTCCAACAGTAATAATGTTTTCTTTAAACGGAAAAAAAAAAAGAAACCCACACTTATATCCTACTGGCTTTATAAAGATAGTCTTGCTTCTTGTTAACACTATGAATTCACTAAAGTAAGTCTTCCAGAATTTGAGACATTACCTTGTGGCAAATTATAATTAGCTCTGCATTATTTACAACATGTGATTAGATACCAAGAGATTTTTCAAAGGTAGCATAAAAAGTTACAATGAAGGTGATAATGATTCTTTTGGAGAGATATTCCTTTGTTCATTTCAGCATCCTCATAAATGTTTAAAGAATATAAATTAGGCTTCCAAGCCAATTAATTTGTCTGTTTCTCATCTCCAGTGATGTATTTTAATTATACTTTCATGCCTCTAAGCTTCAGAATGGAAGGCTGCATGCACTGATCACAGAAAACAAAACCTGTAAAAGTCCGAAAAGATAATGGAACAAATTCCCCAGTTTTGTGCCTTAGACTCATCCCATATAATTTTGTAAATATGCAAAAAGTGATTTAAGGCTTAAACAGTTATAATTTGGTGAGGCTTGTAAAGCTCATATAATTTGGGTGAAATTGTATTTTTGTTCATCTTAAATGTTACACACAAAATTTACTCCATGAAGTAAAACCAAGACATGATCCATTTTGTACTACAATGCACAGGTTTAATTAATTTGTGGTCTAGAGTATGTGCTGAATAATAAAAATCAATTTCTTGTTTTTCAAATCGATTTACTCCTCACTGCTCAGTTCTTTGTCTGGTTTTGATCCTAAAGTATGCCTAATATTTAAGGCATGCAACTAAAGAATATTTTTGAATTGCTGAACCTTGAAATGGAGCTTGGGTGCATGAGCAAGTTGGTTATTTATTACAAGTAAACTCACAAGATAACAATTATTAAGACTTTTTCTGTTCATGTAAAATTGACAGGCAACAGTAATACCTATTTATAACAGTATTGGGCTAAGATGTTGCTTGCTATCTGGTCTTTCTCAAAGGAATTTTCTCAGGGAAGGCATGGCTCCTTGAGCTATATTTAGTTATTTACTTATCCGTTTAAAAAAATAAAAAAGAAAGAAGGAAAGGAAAAACAAGCTAGCCATCTTCCTTCCCACCATAAGACCCTCCCCCTAATACCTGCTTTGGTCTGTCTATTCCCAGGCAAATCCATCTGGTTTAGCACTGAACTGATGGTAGTACAGGTAAGTGATTATAAAAACATCTATTAATGAGTAGTTGTCTAGATCCATCCTGTAAATCTCTACTTGACACTCAAATGTTTTCCATCTCATCTATCTATTTCAACTCTTTTCCTGAACATTATATATTTTCATTTAATGTTCTGTGAACTATTTCCTTCTGCAGCAGAAATCTGCACGCAGAATTCCAAATTGAAAAACCTGAAAAACATTAGGTGAGGTTGTGGCAAACACCTGTAATTTGAACAAATGAGAAATACTTCATTTGGTTTAGGTTTTTTATACTTGAGATAACTATTTTTTTTCTCCCCTGCCAGGTTGTGTTTAGGGGAATTTTGGAAGTGGGATATTTAGCCAAATTACTTTCTAATGCCTCTCCAAGATGTTAGAGATGTTATAAATAGGACAGTCAACAGAATTGTTCTCTCCTCCCCCTCAGAACTTACATGGAGGAAAAATAAGACAAATACTTACAACAGAATATTGAGACTCCTTCACCTAAATACACAAATACAAGAAAGGTGTTAAAAAGAAAAATGAAAGGGTGGTGTAGTCATGGACAGTACCATAATGAAATGATGGCTTATTTTGCTAAGTCATCAATCTTCATCAGCATATAAGTCACATTAAGTCATAAATTGAGTAGAAGAGGAAACGTTTGTACTTAGGTTTTGCTTTTCAGCATTTTAAGTTCCTAAAAGTGCCTTTAAAAAGTATATATGTAGTCCAGCTCCTCCCTACTTTGCAGCTTTTTAACATCAGGGTAGGAAAGAATTGTCAGTATAACTAAATCTGAACTGAGCTGTGTAGCCCTGTTGGGTTTTCACAAAGCTATGGATTGACTTGTTGCCCTGATGATCAATCCTGTTGCTGTAATCTCTTTGCTGTGCATATTTGCCCTTCTCGTGTTTTTATTCAAGGGAGCCCATGTCAATAGGTATTTGCCACCAATTAATCAACCTACTTAACAGTTTATGAGGAACTTGCTTATAAATAAACAGGGGAAATCCCTAAATTCCAAGTTCATTCAGGGGATGAAACCTAGACGGAACTCTAGGTACACATTTTGCCTGCTGGAACTTGTTTCTAGTTCTTTGTAAAACCAGCCTTTCTGTTGAAACACTAGACAGAAAGTTAGATGCTGCGGACAGCCTCATTGCTGCCTCTGTCTCTGGAGGCCGTTCCTGCTATAAGAAACAGCTACTGTGTAGCTCTGCACCATGGGTCCAGGCTTTTTAGCCCTCTTGTCTCTTCTCACTGTCAAGCTGAAACTTGTGTTTCTTCCCCTCTGTTTGTATCCTGTAAGGCTGGGGAAGGAGGTGGAGAGAGGTTGAGCCAGTGCTGTGTCATTTCCAATGCTGGAGCCAGGTACCCTGATGATAGGATATCTTATTTATAGATTTATTAACTCATATCTTCCTCCCTGCATCTTCTGGAGATTCATTGCTTTGAATCCTTGCCAAGACAACAAACTTCGTTCTTTTACTTTGGTCTAACGGCCGTGAGGTTGTGTTGCAGGAAGCTCATGGGAGAGTGAATCCTATTCAGGAGTGGGATTCATTGGGAGTAAATTTGCAAGGCATAGTAAATAAGAGAAAAGCAAACAGACAAAAAAAAATAAAAATAAAGCAAACCAACAACCAAAAAACCCCACAACAGACCTGCATTCATAGTTTTCACATGGAACAAAACACTTAATTAACATATGTTGTGAGGCGCTCTATAGATGCAATTACTCATGCTATAAATAGGAAAGTGATGTGGAAAAGTTCATTGTTAAGAAACGGTGCAATAAGCAGGCCTCTTCTTTTAGGTCCTCATAGAAAAATGAGGCTTTAGTCACTGGGGAGCCCAGATAAATTGTTAGCTAAACTTAGGCACTATAACCTATATTTATGTTCCAAATAGGGTGGCTTTTTTTTCCCCTCTGAAAACCCTAACATTTGTGCAGTTCTGCCTGGACATTGTCATTATGCCCCTCTAGGCATGATTTAAACACCAGCAGATAAACAGACTGAGACCTCTGGGCTATTTTTTAAGAGAAATTTTCATATAGCTTTTTTAAGGAACTTTTTAATAATGTTTTGAGAGTGAAACTAAACCTGCTTTTTAAAAAAATGCATCCTGTGCAAAAGTTGGTAGAATTTTTTTTTATTTATTTTAAGCAAATTCAGAATACTTCTGTGATTTCTACAATGACTTTATGATGGAAAAAAAAATAATCCTCCCCTACATCCCCCTCAATTTAAACTACACTAAAGGTTTTAAAGTCCAAGTTTAATTTATGCTTTGAAAAATTCTATTACATACAAATCAGAGGTGAATATGTCCTTCCAAGTAGAGCAAACAATTAATCATCTATGGACTCAAAATCTAGGCTGTGTCATTAGCTTCTGGTTGATTTTTGACTGAGCACAAGTGCTATGGTCTCATCTAGCTCACATTAAATTATGGTTAGAGAAGATCCCGCACAAAAATGCTGTGTTCATGATTTCAACATGATTTTTTTTTTTTGCAAATAATTATTACTGCATTATTAAGATGCATTTCATGTACCAAACTTGTACGTGTACTAAACAAAGTGCATTTCATGTACTAAACTTGTCTCAGATATTTTTCTGTTTATTCTTGGAATTTACATTCAGTAAACATTCAGCAAACATTCAGCACATATTTAACTCTTAATGAAGTTAATGGGACTATCCATATGTTTAAAATTAAGTACTTCAAGTACTTTGCTAAATTGGAGGTTTAAAGTGATGGCAAAGAACAGTCACAATTCGTAGGAGGCACTTGTATGATTAAAACATTTTAAAAGTATGTTATTTTTGTCTTTTTTAAATACAGCTTAAACAACAGCATAAGATTAATCCTTATATAAAATTCAAAACCTTGAATTGGCAACAAGAAGTTGCAAGAAAGTTGATTGTCTGTGAACTTTTCAGCAAAGCTTGAATACTGTCTCCGCCAGAATTAGATAATCCTGTTCCCACTGGTGAGGATTTCTGACAGTTTTTAATTTCTCTCATATATGCAACATTTTCTATAGACAGACTTACAACATTCAATACTTAGTCATGTCTCAAATAAGACATTGACTTCATATTTATTGCTAATAGAGGGTCGTAGTTTATAAAATAGAATTTATATTTAACAATCAAATGGCTTTCTACAAATACGTTTATTTGTTGCAACAAGTGTAGAATAATATGAGTTTAGAAACTACATCAAATTCGTCCATGATTCAAAAGATGCTTAGAGAACATAATTTACACATTTTCCAGGTGCATGGAACATCTTTAGAATTAAAATAAATGTTAAAAAAACACATTATTTTACTTCCAATTTTGATGGTATTTAAGATATTTTCCTAATTGGCAATGAAAAAGCATTCAGAACAAAATGACTTTGGGTTTTTAGTAAAATAAATGTATTCCCACTGAAATTTCAATGCCCTTACAGATCCCCACATAGGTTGTATTCTTTAGATTCATAAGTTTGAAGAGTATTATTAACATACTGTATTTTAAAGTAGTCGAGGTAGTACCAAAATTATATCCAAATTTAAGGATGCTTATATCTGATACTTAGGTCTATTTTATGTCATAAACAAACAAACAGACAAAACCAATTCTAGATCAGGTGATGCATATAAATGTATAATGTTAGCGGTTTACTCCACTACTGATGCAGGTAATTTAGACTGATGGACAGGGATCATGGAGAATATGCCAGCAGTAACAACAAATCTGAAAGGAACTTGGAACATAACTGGTATCGTTTTGGTGATAGGCAGGGGTGCTCTCTACAATGAAAAGAAACAGCAACTACCAGAAAGGAGTGCATCAGGTTGGTTTAGATCTGTTCCTTAGACTCTATTTTTTATACCTGACTGCTTCTTAAATTTTTCTGGCAAAGTAAAACTTGTGTCAAACAGATTTCTCTATATAAGTTGCCAAAGAGGGTAAAAAGAGTTACTGTCAACCCCAGAGTGTGTTCCATCAAGCTATGTGAGGTTGTGGCTTCACATTTCACCTTTCCACTGCAACACGTATAATTTAACATGTGTATGCCCCTTCCACTACAAACTTCAACAGTTCTTTTCTATCTCTCTGCAGAAAGAAGGTTTTCATCCCATTGGTTTAAGCACCTTTGGTGGTACTTAAACCTCATTTTATGAAATGACCAATTTTTTAAGAAGCCTTTATTAGGGTTTTGGGGTTTTTTTTTTGTTTTTTTTTTGTTTTTATTTTAAGCTTCTTAACTGCTGCAGTTTATAGCATACCCCTCAGCTGCACTGAGGAGAGTAGGAGGAAGCCAAGAAAGCTGGAATGGATGAAGACCACACAGGCACACAGAACAGGCAGCCCCTCACCCAAGAGTTGGAAATGGAGTTTAATAAGACGACACGGCAGATGATGCTGATCTTGTGTATGGCATGGCTGGACAAGCCTGGGAGGAGCCAGGGCAGGATATTATTTGGGCTTCCTCCCCTGCCACTCACCATCTCTGTGCTCCTCCGTGGGTATGCAGATGAGCTTTTATCACATAACCTAACAGAAATAACAGAGTTTGGGTTTTGACTTCTCCTTCCCACCAGTTTCCATCCAGTGTGGTGGCTAAGGCAGTGCTACTGGAAATGATCCTGTACTTGAGCCAGACCGAAGGGCTCAATCATTTTCTTTTAAACAACGCTACCGTGGAAATAGCTGGTGTGGGTTTGCAGAGGTGTATATCTGTTTATGACGGCTTAAATAACACCTTTATTTAAAAAGGTATTTCGTTTAGGCTTTTCTCAGATGTTTTGATTTGTGACTAATATATTCTTTGAAAACATAATGGAAGTGGTTTCACTTAGAACCCAAGAAAATGAAGTAGGTTTGAAATATGAATTATTTTCTCCTTTTTTCTCCCTAAATCTTAAATTTTATGTTTGAGTATTTTGATAGTCAGTCTGTTGGGAAGTTTGTTTATTATTCATACATATATATTGAGAAAACATATTTGTGTCATATTGGCAGAGACTGAGAATCTTTTAGTGGTATTCACAGGGAGAGTTCCCACTGAGACACATGAACTATGAATCAGGTGTTTTCTTTGCTGAAAGGAATAAAAAAGAAAAAAGATTAAGGCATCCAGCATTTATAGACTGGAGAGAGAAAAGAATAAGCACAAAACATGTTAACATTAAGAAAAGTTACATATTGGGGCAAGTATATTCTCTGTTCCTGGAAATGTTTGTGTTGATAATGGATGACATTCTAGAGCTATGCCCCAGTTTGGCCACAAGCAATTGATTGTATGCCAGCATCAAGAGTTAGAAGTACTATGGCTTGCATTTTACAGAAAGTCAAAGAGTATAATGATATACTATAAAAAAGGGCTATTCAATTTAGCAGAAATTATCACATGATCTGTTGTGCAATATTCATAATGGATTTTTATTGTTTTTAATAAATATAAAAATGAAATCAGTGTTAAATATGATGACCTCTGCTTTTACCGGTTAAATGCAGTAGCTCACCTTTTATAGTCTATGCAGGACTGATCGTTATAGAAGCATTCAAAATCTGTTTCTTCCTAAGCACATCTGTATAGGTCATGCATCTATCACCTTCAGGTAGCAAATTTATAATTCCAGTTGCTTCTTGGTTTGGCTGAGTGTCAATTTGTGTGATTTTCCATCCATTCTCTCTTTTTTTTTTTTTTTTNTTTTTTTTTTTTTTTTTTTAAAGATGTGGCAACCATGGAATAATAAAAGTGTCAGAACAAGCACTATGGAAGAGCAAAGGCATTTTACAGGCTCAAGGTAGCAGGCTCTTGGAGTTGGATATCTTCTCTTCCTCCTGTCAAGGCTGCGATGCAAGGGATGAGGCTGACGCTGACACTCAGGAACAAGGCACAGCAGCTTGGGTACCAAGCTGACAGTGAAACTGTGGCTTCTCTATAGCACTGAGGATTGCTTATTTATATTTGGTGACTGTTTTAGCATCAAAAGTTGGGTACTTTGACCTAACTGTGTATGCAAAAAGACAGAAGAAGTGATCTGTATTCTCATTATCTTGAACCCTGTAACATATTACTGATGCTCTTTATCTACATGCAGGTTTTGTATGGGTACCAGGCTTCATGTGGAAAAACCACTGATCACAATATTGTCACACTAATTCCTGCAGTGCAATTAGAGAAAGTGAAATCCTGTCTACCTGGAAATGAAATAGTAGGGATATCATCTTTGTCGTGCTTTGGCATGCCTATGTTCATTTGCCATAAAAGCTGTTGACTTTGCATACCGATAATGTTAGGGTTTCTGGAAAAGTAAAGTTATCATGTGGTGAAGGTCAAATTTCTATAGGAACATTAGCAATAAGATTAAGCTACTTTTTGACACCGAGATACCAAAGGAATTATTTTGCTAACCATGTTTGGTGACACTGGTGCAGCTGAATCTTTGGTAGCCAAAATGATGTTTGGAAATCAATGTCTGGATTTAAGCTGAGAGTCTATGATATCTCTCTGCAGTTTGTCTTCATTTTTACAGTAAGAAATATATTGCTTTCTGGAGAAAATTTAGGAGAAAAAAAACCAACAAAAAGCCCTGCGAAGAAAAAGTTATTTTTCCTTGTAATATAACTGTGGGACCCTCTTTTTTTTCATTCTACTAATTCCACTATTAGTCTCCTGCACCTCTTTACTCTTGTGCTAGATAGCAAGGAAGAAAGGGGATGCTACAGTACAACAAACTAGTGCTTTGTCTGCTCAGCCTCCCTATTTTGACCTGCGCTCTCGCACACTGGTGAGAGAAACACAAATAAAAATAAACATCCTCTGTGATACTTTGCTCACCTGAAACAGAAAGTGAATAACAGCCTGGTGGGTGCAGTATGTCATGAACCTGTGTCCTATCTAACATAGCTGTGCATATTTACACTACAAAACTATTGTGAATCTCATTAACCTTTCAGCCTTGCTGCTGTCTTATGACAGTGGGTTCTACAGGTTAATTAAGCTGCATTTAAAAAAAAAAATTAGCATAGCTGGATGAATTCTATTCCTTTTTTACTCATTTATGCCAGATTTACTGTTACCTTGAATAGGACCAGCAGAAAGTTCAAAATAAGTAAGTTAAGTCCTCAGAGTACCCTTTTCCTCCCGCTTCCTCACCCCCAAAGAACAGTGTCAATTTAAGTGTAAAACAGTGAGGAAGCTGGTGTAACTGCATCGTTTGCCTTGTCTCTATAGGCTTGTTTATAACTGTGTTTGACGATTTTCTCTGCTTGACCCAAACAAATGAGCTCTTGGAATGATCACTGCTGACTTTGCCTGCAACTTAATGCCATTAAGCAGCAAACTCTCCACAGTTTCTTCACATTATGAAATACAGAACAAGAGGTGGTTTTCCTCCTCAGTAGCAGACTCTTTGGTGTCTGCTGCTGAAACTGCCACATGGTATATTTGCTGCTGTGATCTTTATAAAAATAATATTTTTAATAGTGCATTTACCCAAATGTTCCATGAAGCTTTACAGACTTGGAATAAACTTAATTACTGTGTAGAAGACTGTTTAAGTGCTACTGGTAACTCGTGTTTACAATTCTTTTATTTTTCATGGCTATAGAAATGCCTTACTAAAGATTTCATAATACCTTTACTGAGGTAATACGCAGGGCTCATATGAAGCTTTGCCACTCATTTCTATGCCTGAGGTAATATATAAATACAATTATATCCCTAATTTGGTGGAATCTGTTGTCTTTTGAAGATAGAAGAGTTCCAGATTTTAGTCCTTGCATTTATAGCTACATATACACGTAAGTAAATTTTGGATAAATAATCTATTAGTCTGCATCTGTGCAGTTGTTACCACTGGATGTATTTTCAGAGTTTCAGAGTTTTTTACGAAACATTTATTTTATTGAGATAATGAAAATTATGGAAGTCAGCTGGAAGCTTGACTGTATTGCGTGGTACATATTGTGTGATAAATAAAGTTCTGCGACATAGAGAAATCCTGTAAGAATGACATTATTGGTTAAAATTTTGTTCTCATTAGTGCCACAGTCTCACATCATAGGACTCTCAAGTAACATGTATATGATTTTATGCTCCTTTTGTGTGAAGATGTTGGTTGTCAACACTCACAGGATCTCATTTACATATGCATATAGCATTATTTATTATTTTGATTAAATTTTACAGCTTTTGGTATTTCTCTTTGTGCAGAAAGAATGCACCGTACTTGAATTTGAAGCAATACATAAATCATATTGACAATTAAATGCAATAATAAAATAATGAGGAAGGTAAAACTTGCATTGTTCAGCTAAAGATTAGAAAATTATTATTTTGCATGGATCTTGTTCTGTATCTAGGCTAAAAGAAAACTCAGCAGACCAGACAAGTCCATTGATGAGGCAATAAAGTGCAATCTGAACATGCTGTTTGTCTTACTGTTAGCAGTATGTTAAGTGGAATATATTGAAATTGGAAAATTAGCATTTTAAATGATGTCATTTCTTTCAAGCTGCTTGTAGTCTTTATTTTAAGCTCTTAAAGAGATATTGTTCTTTTATTATTTCACTAGTATTTATTTAAATACTCCAAGTGGAGGTTGGAACAATTAAACTTGGTGGTATACAGACATAAAATTAGATTTTTCTGCCTCAAGCGGCATGCAGTTTAAGAGCTCACTCAAATAACACTGCAAATGCTGGTACCAAATTGTAGGGGAAAAACTCCATCTTTATTTCAGTTGACAGCAAAAAATTCTGTTGCTTTTGTCAAGCTGGAACTTCTTTCTAAATATCTTTGAAAAAAAAGTTTACGAAGTAACTCAAGAGAATAAAGTAGGGTAAAGGCAAGCAAGCTATGTGAGAAGAGAAAGGTATTATAAACCTGGTCTTGAAAAAATCTTGAATGAGAAGCATGAACTTCAGCATATTTGGCACTGCAAATGATAAAAGTCTTTCGTGTCTTTTCCTGGAAGCTGTGCTATAATGAAATAAGCTCATGGCTCCCTCTGCTTCTGAACCTCTGAGAAAGTAAAAGAACAGAAAACATAAAGGCATCGAGGCTGAGGTACTTCAGGAGCTTAACATTTGAAACCAAAACACTGTGAGGACAGAGTACCTGCTGCCGTAAATAATAAACTTCACTTAACTGTACAAATACCGTCAGTAATGGGATGACAGTAGAAATGCAAATGTATGAATCACTGACTGTGACCTGTACTATCGGCAAATAGCTTATGTTCCTTTAAGAGCTAACTTTTTTGGAAAGAATCAGATGTAGCAGAGATCTTACACTCTTGTTTCTTGGCATTTCTGGATGAGTCTCAGTTTTTTTAATAGAAAAGGGGATTCCAGCCATGCTTTTTGCATCTGGGACAGTAAGCATAACCTGAGGTAGGTGTTTTCTTCTTTCATGCTGTTTTTATTGGAATGATGCTTTAGAATGCAACAACGTTGCCCTGTGAAAAGCATCTTTTGCTTTGCTTCTTTCCAGTCACTCTCACCCCACTCCAGGGCCCAGTCATCCTGGGAGATTAATGTGTGCACATCCCAGGAAGATTGGGATAATAAGAATCTCCTCCATCTGTATGATAAAGTACTAAGACCCTCACAGTCGTCAGCAGCGAGAAAAGGCTGCATGNAAGTCTGGAAATGATTGCAGGTTTTTTTTTCTTTTTTTACAATCAGCGTATCAGTTACTAAACTTCAGTTTGAGCGGGTAGATGATCTAAGTATTGCCTCTGTCAATCTCAAGTACTGCCCTGTTCCATTGCAAATGAAGCACTGATCATCTGGGGCTTGCTCTAACACCAGGCTCAGTGACAGCTCACATTATTAAAGAGAATGCTCACCCGCAAAGTTGAAAACTGCTGCTTTAATGTGTCAAGCAATCTTTTTTTGTGTGTGTTATCTGTCAGACTTGCAGCTTCTCCTGAAGCTGGGTCAAAGTTTGCATCTGAACACATATACTGACAACCCTGTGAGTTAAACAGGAGTACAGATCCTGCCAGATCTCTCCAGTTGCAAATCTTATCTGTTTTACAGTCCTGTTCATCTCCTTTGTTACTGTCTTCTTTATATATGCTCACTATTAGTATCTAAAGATGCTAAGTGACATTTAGTAGAGAGACTCTTCTATAAATTATCAGGTTTGTATGCTGCAGCATTGGGCACCAGCACATTTTAAAGTGAAAAGGTTTATGTAAATTCATTGCATGAACATCTAACATAGAAATGTTATTTGAAAGACATAAGATAATAGGTTATTTTTAAGAACACATCTGTCGGCTGTGCATCACTAGTCACATTAAACACTAACCAAAGCTTCGAACTTATAATGTAGGAATATCCTTGGGCTATACGTCCTCATTCTACAAAATGTGTATTTGAAAAGTTAGAACTTAAGTGCAAGATAACATTTGCCCTCCACTTGGCTGCTTGACTGCCCAGGCTAGAATCAAGTCACAGACAAGTGTCATAGTGTGAGGATTTAGCAATGCATTTTAATGTGCACATCAGGATCTATGTGTTAAATGCGTGAATGCAGAGGTAGCTGAAGATCAAGGAGGTATGACACTGTGTCAAGCAGACACATTTGCACTTTGGATGCTATCTGCTCTCCTCAAACTACATTGAAAACAACAGCAAAGTAGTACATTTTTTGCAGTGAAATTTGTTAATGTGCCTACTAGATGTGTCAAGGTCTGAGGGGGTATGATCTCTCATTTTTATTGCCCTCCTTCTAGGTGCTTGTGCCAGAGAGACCATCAAGATGCACTGGCTGTAGGGTGCATCATCTTCTCATAGTTGTAGTGCTCTGAATCGCTGTGGCCGTATATTATCCTTCTGGTCTGACACAGGTTGCAGCTATGAAAACACATTTTGAATTTCTAACAGGTTTTAGATTATGCATGCTGTTAGAAATGAGAGAAATACCCTGAAACAGCAATGTTCATTGATGATTCCCATGCGCTGGTCATCCTCATGCCATTCATTCCACATGAACTGTATTTATCACCTCTTAGTTGAATATAATATTAATCTGTCTTAGAGTTCTCCAGTAATCACCTAAGAAACTGTATTATCCCATTCTCTCCTCTACTGCTGTGGGACAGGAGTGTTGTCTTCAGTGAGGTGACAAAAAAAGATGGTAGAACAAATTTATTCTTATTATAACTCCACTGGAATCAATTTTGAAAACTCAGGCATGAATCTTGCTTGCCATTTCTTTGGCCTTGAGCATTCTACAAGCAAAGAGGTCATAAATATTATGTTAAAGATTCATAATAAAATATTTGTTTACTGCTCTTAATGCTTTTGATTGGGTTAGTCACTGCTGATTCTCAGTCTACAGCTGAGTGTGACTGAAACAGTTTGAATTTTAAAAGAACAACTTCTTCTAATTCATAGAACATCTTGCACTCCTCCTAAACATGTTCCTTCTTTCATTGTATCTATGACAGTGTTCAGTGTTAAGCTCATTTTAAACTAATTTCACCAAAGGAGTGCTCTACAAGGAGCTTTCTTCTCCAAAACTTCCCACAGGCATGTTTGAGGCTGCAGCCATCCGTAGCAGATGACAGCTTCTGCATTATGTTCCTTTCTCTTTGATTGAAAACTAGTAGAGCCCTTGGATTGCAAAGAACTTTGTAAGTGGAATCCTGTCAGAAGGAATATTCTGTCTGGCAGCAGATATTTGAAGTAAGCCCAGTATGAGCCGTGAGAGTTCAATTTTCTGGTATTCTTGAGCACAACACCAGAAAATGAAATTCTTTTTTCTCCTCTGCAACTCATAAGTCTTGCATACCATACTGCTTTATAAAGGAATACACTGGTATAAAGTAATCTGATGTTTTTATTGCTCTAGAGCTGTTTTTGTGGGACTTGGTTTCTGCAGCATCCTTTCCACTCTAACAGTGCTTACATAGCACTATTTTAAAGAAACTAGTAAAATAACTTGGCACAGCCACAAGAATGAAATGCTTCTCTAACCTGTTCAGCATATTCTCTACGTCTTTTATTTTACCTCTTTTCTTAATCTCTGAGTGGAATAAAATGCTAGATATTTAATGGCAGAAGAACATAAAGCTTGGCCACAAGTTTACTGCTGCAGGACTGCACTATAAAGAAGTGTGCCTTGCATTCATGAGTAGTGAATGCAGTCACGTAATGTTGCTTCACAGATCAAAAAGGAAAGGTAAAATGAATGTTAAATCTTTTTCTTTTTCTTTTTTTCCTCAAATGATGGAGTTGTTATTCCTTGAGGAGTGGTAATGTTTGGATGTTGTAAGGAAGAAATATGCATTAAATTTTATTTAGAGCATGATTCACGAAAGTCATCAATTTCAGGTATAAAATCTGCATCAGATTTCCAAGTATAAACACTCTGAGCTGCAATCCTCAAATAGGACATTATTTTTTGTCCTAGTCTTCTTGGTACCTGCCTAAATTGTAGATGCAAGTCTTGCTTTTGAGCAATCTAGAAGCTAAATGAGCAAAACATGCCATTATTCAGCTACACTCTCATTTGTCGGTGGAAACCTTGCATGACTACTATTTATCACTATCTCATGCACAAATAGCAATTTTAACCCATAGTTCATTGAATGCTTTTAAATAGAAAAGCTCCTGTTTTCCTTCACTTGGCAGTGTTTTCTAGCGAGGTCATGTCTGCTGGAGAGATGCCTTCTAAGATTTAGAGACGATGGCTGTTAAAGCTGTAAAGATCATGGGGTTCCCAAGTACAGACCTGCATTTTTGCAGGGTACTTATTATTAAGAATGATTATTTGACTCTCTCCTGCCTACTTTCCAGGGATGTGACGTGTCCAAGTTACATCTCAACAGTACTCTCTGCAACAGTTTTCCTGAGATCGTTTTCTTGTTTAAGCTGTCAGCCTGGAAACTCACTCTGGGTTCTCACAATTAAGCTGGGTTCTTTTCACCTGACACCTTGGCAGCAGTAATAAGGACTTTCTGGGCATGTTATACCCTGACCTACCTCTGTGCAACTTCACTTCCAAGCATGCATGTCATTACGACCTTGATTTGAAGATGACGAGGTTTCACAGGTATAGCTGAAGGCCGGNTGACACCTTGGCAGCAGTAATAAGGACTTTCTGGGCATGTTATACCCTGACCTACCTCTGTGCAACTTCACTTCCAAGCACCCATGTCATTACGACCTTGATTTGAAGACGACGAGGTTTCACAGGTATAGCTGAAGGCCGGATCTACCCTCCAGACTTATCCTTCATGATGATGATGGTGTGGGAAACTGCAAAAAACCTGTAGCTGGATTGCCCACGGTCATGACATTTTTCAGATGGGCTTTCAGGAAGCTATTTGAAGCACAATGGCTATAAAACCACCCAAGTGCCATCATAAAAAAGCCTTTCTGTTTTTCGGTGAAGGGGCTTGCTTTAAGCACTCTGCCTGCAAGTCTAGTGGGTGATCCCCGATTGGTGAACAAAACATTGCTGCGCTCTCACCTTGTGCTTCCCATCTCTATGGTAACAGACGGGGGGTGGGGGTGAGGGGAATTAAGCATCTAGATAATAGCTAACCAGATGAAACTGCATGGAATAACGATCACTTTTTTGCGGGCAGGGGAAAATTCTCTGCTAAGTAGACATCAAGGGTAATGCTGACCAAGTTGGTAGGTGAGGAGAGATGCCTCTGCATCTCTGGCTCTGGCCTTTGGCTTAAGGTTAAATGCTGGCAGGCAGTTCAGGTAACACTTGGGGGATTTTGTCCAAAAAGCTGCCTCCAGTGAAAATCCCCTATGACTTTAGGGCTACCTCACAAATCCAATGATTTCTGCAGTGGTCTTGGTATTCATCTGCTGCTGCTCTGCTTCCTGAACTCTGGCTGCTCCTTATTACGCTGTCTTCCAGGGAACACAAGGGCACTGAGGCTGCCACAGGGAGGGAGAGAAGTATGTGGAAGGAGGATGCCGGTAGAAGGGGTAGGCTACTTGACTTTTCTGAGCAGTAAATTTGTCAAAAGTGGGATTGCAGGAAAGCATCACTGTAAAAATTTGGTTCAGTCAAATGTTGGGTTTTGGAGTTAACCATTAAATTTAGGAAATATTAATTTATTTTTTTCAAAGCCCACATTTGTTAGATAAGAAACAAATTTTTAAAAGGTGGTAACCCCTCTTTTTCTTTATACCGGTTTTGATTTTATGTGAAACAACGTGCCTTGGTACTGTATGGAGGTGATTTTTTAAAAAAATATTTTTAGTTGCTGAGAAAAAATATAATTTTTAATATTTTTGCACCTCTTCTTTAGGGATAGAAAGAAAGGGTCCATTGGAGAGGGTTCAATGTAATGGTGGTCTAAAGAAGGAAGCGATGTAAGGATACAAAGAAATGTAAGTGCGAAGAAAGAAGGAAAAACTGTCTC
This sequence comes from Himantopus leucocephalus, assembly GCA_003993805.1. Lineage (NCBI taxonomy): Eukaryota > Metazoa > Chordata > Aves > Charadriiformes > Recurvirostridae > Himantopus > Himantopus leucocephalus. The sequence continues at coordinate 92,383,655 of RSEF01000002.1, forward strand.
TGTAAGAGTGACGTGTCCAGAGCCCTAAATGTGGTCACTATTGGTTACCATTCATGTTCATGACTGACAGTCAAGGTTACCTCAGCAGCTATTAGGACTTTGTGGTGAATATAGATGACACTGAAGTAATGTTGTTTACTGAGAGTCTGACAGGTTTCAAGGATAAACTACAAAGTGCCACTAATGAAGTCAAATGACAGGGACACCACAATTTCCTTGTCTTTAATTTTTTTCTAATGCGTCGTGATCTGCAAAGTAATATTGATGCTACTGTAGTTCCTAAAATAGACGCCATTATGTTCATTAGATGCTTCACATCTGGATATCACAACCAGCAACTGTTGTAAGAAGGGGAGGGAATGTCATTTTAATCTTTTCTGGGTTTTCTTGATTAGATATCTCAGACTTCATAAGCATTTATTTAATTCATATTAGCATTTAACAGTCAAATGCCCTCAATGGTGAAAAATTACCCTAGAGGCAGCATAGGAATTAATGGTTATTCTGTGACAGATCTTCTCTCTGACAAGGACTTAAATATTGAAATTCTAATTTATTTATTATGCAGGAAGATGACATTTCATCCCTCCAGCCATTTGACAGGAAGACACTATAATTATGCCTTTCCCTAGGTTCCCTTTTTCCCTCCTGTACCTTTCTGTGAGATTATGAGTTCAGACTCCTGTTCCCAAACAGGTTCGCCCTTACAACAGCACATTTGCAGTAATCAATGCAAATGCAGTGACTGGTTCTTTCTAGATCATTTCTTCAAACTGAAATTTCTTTGCCTTCACAAGCTGTTACGGGGATGACAGATGGCAATGTGCTTGTTAGGAAAAGTGGAGGTGACTTTAATGCACTCTCTGTACATCTCTATGCTTGCTCTATTATTAAGCTCTGATTTGTTCTGAGAGAGAGCACAAAAGGCAGCCACTGTATCAGAACACTATCCCGCAAAATAGGAGTTGTGGAAATATTACATGTAGTTGTGGTTTGTTTGAGTAATTGTCTGCAGGAAGACTATTATTAATATATTGCAGACAGAAACTGAGGACAAGGAAACACAACCAGAGCAAACTTCTGGCAGTTGCATTGTTTACGCAGCCATTCCTTTTTGCTGTAGAAGAATATTGCGAAGATTTTTGATAATGCTGTTAGTGGCTTATAATGTGAGCGGTGAGTCACATGCGCAGAAAGGGCTGTGGAGCCATATCAGTCCCTAAAGACAGCTAACGGCAAACCACATCTGATATTCTGACATTAACTTGCAATGCCAGTCTTATACAGCAGCTTGGTACACTGCAGCTGTCATGCATGACTTACTGGCATTTCTGAAAACAAAACTAAGAACGAAGTAAGAATTTGGAAGAAAGCTGGAAAGAAATGGCTGGACTTTAAAAATGTGAATTTTGGAGGGTCCTGGGTAAGCACCAGGAAAGTGGAGCACAGGCGTGTGGATTCTGGGCTAGTTTCCCTGCTTTCTCATGTTATTCCTTGCAGCCACAGTGGGCAAAAGGGGTCCCTTCCCCAACACACTTAATTGGGAACCAGCCACTCCCCCATTCACCAGACGGGACAGCCCCTGCACCCCTTCTGCTAACGCTCTCACCCCAGCAGCAAAGACAGACCGAGGAAGATGAGTGGTGTTTTGAGCAAAGGGTATACAGGCAGGGTAGCCCTTAGGGTTACAGCCAGGCCCTTTTCCTGTTTTTTTTGATTAAAAGTGTGCATAGTCAAGACACCTTCCTTCTAGCTTGGGGTGTGAACTTGGGGGTATCTGACAACACAGGGTGATAGGGCCTCACAGACGAACCAGAAAGCACTTGTAGTCCTCTCTCTCACAGCCTGCTGTGGGAGAAATATATTTCTTGAGCTTCTTGTGTCATGGAATTTCATTTCAGTGGTCTCTCAGGATCTTCCGGTGACCTTTATAGCTTGTGCTTTTCTTCCAGCGTCAGTAGTGCACCATGTATTCTGGGTCAGCTTTGATCATCATAGAATCATAGAATAGTTTAGGTCGGAAGGGACCTTAAAGATCAACTAGTTCCACCCTGCCTGCCATGGGCAGGGACACCTTCCACCAGACCAGGTTACTCCAAGCCCCATCCAACCTGACCTCGAACACTTCCAGGGATGAGGCATCCACAGCTTCTCTAGGATGAGTTTTGTTTCATTTTCTTTTATAAGATTGATATTTTTGAAGATGAAAAGTAGGAAAGCTTAAGTAAAAGGTCTGTATTGTATGAAAGGAAGATGAAGATGGTAGCAAGGAAAAAAGGTTACATTGTTGTTTAAAAGACTGAATTCTGATTTCCTTACAAACTCCTGCCTTCTGATAATGTTAATAGGAGTTTTGAATATGCAAAGGACAGGGGTTCTGTTGCTACAAGTTTGTATCTACAAGCACCAAACACTAAGAGCTTTTTGCTGTGTAGCAAATAATAAAAAATTAAAATATACTGCTCTGATATGAAAGATAAGCTGTGATTAAAAGAGAATACTTTATCTCTTCAGACTCAGAAAACCCTGAAATATGAAGTTATCTGTTAGTGGGGAAAAAAAAAACGAACAAAAAAAGACAAATTACGGTTGCTATACTTTGACATTTTGAAATGGGTAACATTATGATTCTCTTGTTTGTTCAACATGACATTTTATAGTTTCTCAACATTTTAGGATAAGTACTGATAAATTGCAGAATAAAGTATCTCAGAAACATGTTATTGATGCCCATATGTTCTGCAACTGCCCAGGTTTTTGTTTAATCTTTTTTATCTGCTAAACCCAAGCATACACACTCTGGAATAACTCAAAATCTTAAAAACATACTGTTGATCAACACAATTGAGTAGCTCTTCTTCAGGAGCCTTTGTGATATGAAGAGCGCTGATCACTTCAGGCAAGATGCAAATAATTATGTTCTGGCTGAAAATTAATAACCTGATCCTGAGTGTTCTAAGTCTTTGGAAATGACTCTGGTGTCCATAATAAAGTGGGTAATGGTGGTGGTGGTGTTTGGTTATTAACAGGTTGCAAACAAGAGAAGTTTGTTGATTGGGCTTTTCTTAAAGCTACAATTGTGCATAGACTGTTTTCCTGTTAGTGAAATAGAGCAGATTCATATGGTTTTAAACTAGTATGCATGTATATGATGGGTAGGACCATTTTTTATGGTTCTAGAACTGCCAAAAATGTGTGACTGGATAAAAGGAGAGATCTACACATAGATGCAACAAATACTTACTCATTTGATTTAACATCTGTTCTTTGTAAGGTGTGCACGCTCCTTAAGCAAAGAAAAACAAACATAAAACCTTATTTAGATATAGGTATGGGTTTTTTTTCAGCCATTATGTCATTAAAGTAATATTTTAAGCAAATATTTTTCTGCAATAAATATGGAATATGAAATATGCTAAAGCAACAAAACCAAAGCTGTACATGAAATTTTATGTGATTTTGAGTTTATGTGAGTGGAGATCTAGGACTTCAGAGGACTGTTTTGGGACAAATAGTTTAATATTTCATAATAAGGAGAAATATTTTGATATTTTATTTTCAGAAGCACCTCCTTGATTTAAGAGCCCATAAACCCGATCTAAACATAGCTTAACATTTTGTCCCAAGGTAACATTAATATCAATTTATGTCACTCTATGTGTGTGCGCGCATGCAAATGTATGTGTGTGTGTGACTGTTTCTGTCTGTGATGTTTATAATACCCCAATTTTGCATTTCTGTCAGAGCTAGTTTTCCTCCATGAGACTTCTGCCATGTTTGAAAGCTTGTCATGTAACAGACCACTCAGACTAAGAATAAATATTACTTAAACATACTGCTAGGACAGAGGGAGAAAATAACATTCTTGTTGGTCAAGTCAGCACAGAAGTTTTACTGCAGTGCAGAAACATGTATTCTCCAGGCTTCAGCTAAGTGTCCTTTGTCACACTACTGTTTTCAAATTTTTAATCCTGCCATTACATATAGCATATAATCATAGAATTGTTAGAGTTGGTAGGGACCTTAAAGATCAACTAGTTCCAACACCCCTGCCATGGGCAGGGACACCTTCTGCTAGACCAGGTTCATCAAAGCCTCATCCAGCCTGGCCTTGGAGACTTCAGGGCATCCACAACTTCCCTGGGCAACCTGTTCCAGTGTCTC
>RSEF01000002.1:92387828-92400615 GCA_003993805.1 Himantopus leucocephalus
CAGTTTACAGATTCATCAGATTACGACTGCAGGTTAAAATAGAAGCTATAGTGATAAGGCTAGGCTAAAAAAATACTTTTGTGTATGTTAAAATACCTAATTACATATGTACAATAAGAGGCAGCAAAATTTAAAATGGTGTCTATATGAGGTGTGATCCATGGACAGAGTCAGTCTTAATTTCCAGTTTTTTTTCTGTGTCAGTACAGACTATTGTTCACCCTCAACCCTTATAACTGTGAGTTCCTGGGGAGTATTTGTTTGTATGTTTGTTTGGAGGGTTTTTTTGCATTAGATAAAGGGTCAGATTTGGCATTCAGTTGCTATTTTTGTCAAGAAAGCCCCTATGTTGTGTGGAACACTATACCATAATGATAGATTGTGTTGAAATATACTGATCGGATGGTAGACGGCAAAAGATTTGGACTGATTTTTAAAGGAAGCTGTTTTAGAATAGGAATTTCCAGTGGTGTCTTATTGCAAGAATCGATACAGATGATCTGATTATACTGTTTATAATTATACTGGGGTTTTTTTACTGTTGAGATATTTATCAAGCTTGGAAAAGGAATGACCACTGCTTAATGGCTTTGTTATATGTACAGTTAGTAGGTTTCAAGGGAATATTAGTTCTCTGCAAATAGCAGAATCATGTCACGAAGATACAACCACCCTATGTCCTGGTGAGAAAGCAATTACAGAGATCAATCTTGAAACAGAAATGTAGGATTACCAATCAGAGTGATTCTTGTACAGGGTCAAGTTGTCTCAGGCAGAACAACACAAGCGCATGTAGATCTTTCTGTGGGGTTCAACCACAGCCAAAGAATCAGAATTAGGCCCATTAGCTGTATTTCTTAAAAAAAAAGCTGTTCAAATAAAACATCTAAGTATCAGAGGTTTGTTGCTCATAACAGAGAAGGGCAGTTGTGTGTGGGAAACATGCTTTCTTTTGTAGATCTCAAGAGAAGAACGTTGTTTAATGTAGCTTCGGATGGAAAATTCAAGCAAGATGCAGTTCCCTATATTTACCTGAACCTCTGAGCAAAAGCAGGAGAAAGGGACGTTTAGTACTTGTGTTTTTCTGATCTCCTGCTTCAGGAGTTAGCGAGAATCATCTCTGGCAGAATTCTCATACTGTTTGTTATATGTTTTAATTTTTAAACATGGTAGGCTCATTAAACTCGACATGTGTTTTCTATGCATTTATTGAACACCAGGTCCTACAAAAATAAAACAAAATTTGCCGTTAACAAAGGAAATGCTTTAAGTCATAAAATATCAGGCAGATATGAACACCTTTATCATCTTTCTCTTGGATTCTCATTAACAGAACTTCTAGCACTTTATAGTGGAGACTTTTAAGCATGAAAGACCTAATATATTTTCAGTGCTGTCTTAGAACAAGATTATTTAAATAGATATGGGCATGGGGACAGTACTGCTTTATTCTTTCCAGTTATGCAGATCAGGATTTAAAAATTCATCCTTCTGAAAGTATTTAACATTATCTTTTCCAGCTAACTCTTGTAGCTTTTCTTTTCTCATGTAATTTTAATTTTCTCAGGAAAGAGTTAAATCATCATTCTGTTAGCCAAAGGGAATTTCACTACAAGGTGACAGTGACAGTTCTTAGGAATTACTTGAAAGTCTGCTTAACTTTAATGCCCTAGTGAAACTTTTTGTGAAAGAGAGAACTTCCTTTTCCTGCCATACTTCTTCTACAGGAATTTCTATTGGTGCTAAGCATACCTCTATGATGTTTCTTTAACTCCCCACCACAAGAAAGAGAAACTGGTCCTTCTGAATGTCCTCCTGGCTGAGTATCCAGCCATAAGGATTCACAATGAGATAGGATAGTTACCTACTAGTGGAAAACTATAGATAATGGTAGGTTTGGTGTTGTAAGTCTTGTGGATGGATACAATCTATTTTTGCCTGGTGGAAATAGATATGTAGACAGTCATGCCTAGCATAAAATGAGCTCCTGTTCTCTGAGGCAGAATTGCACCATTTGCCTTTCTTAAATAAGAGTAGAGTAGTATCCAAGACACATTCAAGCTGTTTTTCTAAAAAACCCACAACATTACAGCTATGATGGAAATGTTGGGCATTTATTCTTCCACAGACACACAGCTACCATTCAAATCCATCCCTGAAGAAGCAGGGTGACTAACACAAGTCATAGATGTCTACACACAAATGACAAATGTCATATTAGAAAAACCCACAAACCTGGAGTAAAAATGTCAACAGAATTTTGGACTTGTGTTTCAGATACTTAGGGGTCTATATCTATACTTCACCTGTTGGACATCACACAGGTGTGCTATCTTTAGCACAGAAGGAGAACTGTCGTTTGTCGTGAAGCTGGAAGAGCTGGGTGTGTGGCTTCCCTGGGGCAGAGTGGGAAGAGAAAGGAAATGTCATTGTTGCCCAGCACCTCAGATTCTGCCAAGCCGAAAAAAATCCTGGTGCTGCTGTACAGGATCATGATCCTGAATTAGTTTTCAGCTGCTTCATGGATCAGGTGCTGGGACTAGAGTAGAAAATCATTACTGTTTCCACACTTTTCTCAGGTATGCTGAGCACCACTCAAGAGTATGTGGAGAGCAGGGCTGCAGTGCCAGCTGAAAATCATAGAATATGATTTGACTTCACTCATGAGGACACACCAGCAAAACAGAACAACAAAACAAGCTACCGGGATGTTATAGAATGGATGCGGAAATTTTTGCAGACTCATAGCTGGTCACACAAGACCTACAAAAAGATCAGATGATTATATGCATAGATCCAGATTTTCAGTTTGCCAGCCACTAGCAGTCTGAAACCAGAATTATGGGTGCTCAATATCCTTCTAAATTAGTTCCAGCTGTTTCTAGTTTGATATGCAAATACGAAGGCACTGAATACTGTGAGCATTTGGGCCTATAATTTAGTGAGTCCTTCTTCTAGGATTCTTGTAGACCTGGAAACTCTCCTTTATGTCATTTCTGAATATGCCCTCAAGAAAATTTCTAATCCTGCTAATATCATTGTGAAAAGTGATTATATCACATCAAACCCAAATTAAATATGCAGATGAAATTTTTGTGTAATGTATAAAAACCTGTTTTGCTATAAAGCCTTGTATTCTATCAAAGATCACATGCTGGTCTATGAATCATTTACACGTGTTTTACTTGAACGGAGGGTGGGAGGTGGTCTATGTACTATACAAGTGCAGTGACATCAGAAGAGAAGTTTCATATTCAGTCAGACTTTTAAAATGTGTTCTTTAAGTGTGAGTCATTTTCATTGTCATGCATTCTTTACAAGCTGACCTGGGAAAGTCTAGGTGCTCTATTTATCATAAATGTCAGGCACGCTTGCTAAGTATACATCAAGCTACAATTTACTCTCAAAGCTAAAACCAAGGATTGAAAGCAGGGGAGATTTTAAGTTCAAGACTTTACCAAGGTCATGTGCAAGGTTTAGAATAAGCAAATTCAGACATACACAGAGGGCACTTTTCATCAACTGAATGAGACAACTATGAGGATGTCTTCAGCCATTGAATATAAATCTGCAAAAAGAGAGCTGTATGTGTAAATAGAATTTTCAATATCAGGACCATGAACTGAATGCTACTCTTCATAGGATATTGTACTGCCCATACTTGTCTCCCTCTTAGTCTTGCCCTAGACTGATGCTTTCTTTGGCAATTCTGCTTCTCTTCTATTGAACAATATCATTAATTCTAAATAACACCACTTTCTTTAAAATTTTACAAGGTGCCACATTTAGGCAAATGTAAAATTTCATCTCACCATCTTCAACATTTTTCTGCTTTCTTAAGGAGGGAATGATGCTAGTTAAGCTTTATAATCTTATTTTTTTTTCATATTAGAAACCTTGTGATAGCTGTCTGCCATGCAAAATGGCAGCTGAGATTCTTACCTCTCCTGATCCCTATGGGGTCTTTTGTTCCACCTAAAAGGAATGCCTGTCTTAGACTGAGACTGGTGTATTTTTTTCACAGCTCTTCTGAATAATATTGGATAGTACCTGGAGTGTTAAATTCTGCTGTCAAATTGATATGGGTTGCTTTGTTTAAAGTCAACAAGCAATCTACGTCAGTATGCATATAAAGCATGCCAAGACTTTATCAAGACTGCAGTGGCAATGAAACCAAAACTAACTATTTTTTGAATATAATTATGCAAGTTAATTTTTTTACAATCCACCACCAACTCCATGTACTCCTCATGCATGTCCCAGAAGTATAATATGGTGGTGTAAAATAAATTGTGTTCTAAAGTTTGGGGGTTTTGCTTTGTTTTTTTATTTTTTTTAAATTTGTAATTCAATCTTTTTCAGCAGATGGTTAGTTCTACTCCCTTTCATGTTCATACTCTGTTATGTTTGTAAAAGACCCAGCTGCCAACTGATAATATTTCACTACTGAATCTATCATGTGTGATATAATTGCTCATTATGTGCTTTGGAATAAAGTTAAAGAACTATCAACACAGTTATTTCTAACTCCAAACAAATTAAAAAGAAATAGTCATTTTTATTATCTATTGCTCTCAGCTGACATTTAGTTATTTTAAAAGTCTGCTTTTTGTGATAGATTCTTCTATTTTATCAGGCCTTGATTTTGAAAAGCATTGTATTCAAGAACGGCATTGAGAAATATCTTCTGTTTTAAGTATATTGTTAAGACTGAAGCACCCATTTTCCTCTATCTGGACCTTAGATGAAGGATCACAGTCTGACTTTCTGCATGAGAATTTTTTTTTAAGAATCATACTCTACAGCAGATATGTCTAATTGTAATACACAGTGTAATGCTATGCCACAAAGCATTACTCGTTGCCATCTGAAAGACAATGGATCACTTAATGCTAAATATCTTTTTCCAAAGCTGTTGAATCATTTTTAAAGGGAAACCAGAATATAGCAAATATTTTCCTCACAAAATGATATTACGATTTTCAGTAAAAGGTATGGTATATTACGTTGCATATGGTGACTATGGAAGACATTACTAATGTTTTCAGGAACTATATGGGTGGAGGATCTTGTCCACAAGCTTAATACAATTGTCGTAATACGTTACCAGTAATACCTCAGGGTTTTTTTTAGAGAGTGCGGTAAAAGAAGTGCTGTATTTTCTAAATATCTCTGTATTAATTATATATATATAGGAATTTTAACCATAAAGTCACAGAAGAAAATTTTCTCCCTTTAATTTCTGAAATGATAATGAACGTGTTGCATTATTTTGCTTCTACTGATGTCATGTTAGAGAGACTGTACCTTATCTCTTATTCTCCTAAGACAACGCTGCTGCCCCAGAAACACTGAATTAATTTCTTGAGATGAGTAGGGGGCTGATTCAACTTCCATCAGACTTTTTTTGAGTCTTCTCCATTGAACACACTTGAAAAAGTCTTTCTGCCTGGGATTCAAATGTGACGCTGAATTCAAGGCTTGTAAGTATTATAGAATCATAGACTAGTTTAAGTTGGAAGGGACCTTAAAGATCATGTATTTCCAACACCCCTGCCATGGGCAGGGACACCTCCCACTAGACCAGGTTGATCAAAACCCCATCCTGCCTGGCCTTGAACACCTCCAGGGATGGAGCATCTACAATTTTCCTGGGCAAACTGTTATAGTGTCTCTGCACCCTCACAGTGAAAAAATTCTTCCTGATATCTAATCTTAATCTACCCTCTTCCAGATTGAAGCCATTCCCCTCATCCTATCACTACATGGCCTCGTAAAAAATCCCTCTCCATCTTTCCTGTAGGCCCCCTTCGGATACTGGAAGGCTGCTATAAGGTCTCCCCAGAGCCTCCTCTTCTCCAGGCTGAACAACCCCAAGTCTCTCAGCCTCTCCTTATAGGAGAGGTGCTCCAGCCCTCTGATCATCTTTGTGGCCCTCCTCTGGACTTGCTCTAACAGGTCCATGTCCTTCTAGTGCTGAGGACTCCAAAGCTGGACATAGTACTCCAGGTGGGGTCTCACAAGAGTGGAGTAGAGGAACAGTATCATTTCCCTCGACCTGGTGGCCACACTACTTTTGATGCACCCCAGGATGCAATTGACTTTCTGGGCTGCGAAAGCACATTGCTCGCTCATGTTGAACTTCTTATCCACCAACAACCCCACGTCCTTCTCCTCAGGACTGACCTCAATCTGTTCTCTGCCGAGCTTGTATTTGTGCTTGGGAGTGCTGTGACCCAGTTGTGGGACTTTGCACTTGGCCTTGTTGAACTTCATGAGGTTTACACAAGCCCACCTCTCCATCCTGTCCAGGTCCCTCTGGATGGCATCCCTTCCCTCCAGCATGTCAACTGTGTCACACAGCTTGGTCTCATTGGCAAACTTGCTGAGAGTGCACCCAATCCCACTGTCCATGTTGCTGACAAGGGTTAAACAGCACCAGTCCCAGTACTAACACCTGTGGAACACCACTCATCACTGGTTTCCACTTGGACATCGAGCTGTTGATTGCAACACTTTGAGTGCAGCCATCCAGCCAGTTCCGTATCCACCGAGTGGTCCATTCATCAAATCCATTTCTCTCCAGTTTCAAGATATGTCTTGTTTTACCTGCTTCTGAAATTAAAAGAATCTGTCAATCAATGAGCCCCATAATTTCAAAGATGTTTCAATATACTTTCAAAGGTAAGAGAACATGCACTTCTGAATCTGCCTCCTTTGTGAGCTTCATTTCTGCTGACAAGAAAAATTCATAACTTTTAGGATTTCTTTTTATGCAAGGCTCTTTAGGGTCAAAAGACCTCACACTTTTGTTGTTAGTATAAACCTAATAGGCTAATGATGCTGCTAAACGCAAATACCAACAGAGTTAATTAAGATTAAGTGATGTGGTAAAAGGCTTCTGTTCCTTATGGAAGCATATTTAGAGATTTTGAAAGAATGTCCAGTATTCTTCCTCATCCTCAATCTTAACAGAATTTGAAGTCTAATATGAGTTCATAAAAGTATCAAGTGTATCAACTGGTCCCTTTCACGTTAGCTACTCAAAAATTGGAACTCTGTACAAAATGCTCAAAGTATTGATTAAAAAACTCATGTCTTGTATTGCCACTTTTCCATTACTGTGAATTTGTCCAGAAAACACAATCCAGCATAGTTAATAAGGGACATTTCCTTTTCACTTACTCTTGCTTTAAACTGTTATCTGCAAATTTCCATCCAACATTTCAGAATTTGTGCTTTATTTTTAATGAGTCAAAGCACCAGGATCCCCTATAATCAACATCAAAAATTAATATTAAATTACTTTTAATGTTACATTACTTTTCCTCAGTACTCCTACAGCATTCAATTTTATGTCAGCCCTAATGTTATAAGGTCATCCAAAGCATGGACAAGAGGAAAATATATTGCATCATACTGAAAGACAGATAATTTATTTTTATTTTCTCCTGTTCATTTTTTCTTTATAAGAAACATTTCAGCCAGTTTACTTTGTATCTCTCCAATCTTTGCTAAATTCACTGTGGTTTACTTTCAGATTATCAGACCCATAGGACTAGATGAATTTAGACCTTTTTATGTGAGTATAAAACTTAACACAGAGTGCATAAGCCTCGATAATACATAAACCATGCTTGTATAATAAATTTTTGGTACTCTTCCTTCTCTTAATAACACTAAGGGATAAAATCATGTACGTTATGATGAATATTCAGAAAGTAATACAGCTTGGTTAACAATAATTACTGTAGTTGTGAGATTCTGTATAAATACACCCTGAGTACCTCTTCAGGGCATCACAGTAAGCTATATAAGCTCATGGACAAACCATTATCCAACATCAAAGTGTGATAAAGGTACAGAACATTTTTTATGGGCCATGTAGTTTTTTGCAAGTTTTCTCCCAAAGAGAATGGACTCTGTTCACATTACAATGGTGGATATTTCTTCCTGTGTATGTGAGGCTAAAATGTTAGCACAAGTAGATGGAAAATAATTATATAGAAGTATTTCCAGCTTCTTAATGGCTCAATCAATATCAGAAGCACATCACAGCAACAAAGGAAAATTACACAGGAAAAGGTAACTAAAATTCTGCTAGAGTGGGGCTTCCATTAAAGTGGATAAAATCTTCCATTTGTCTCTTACAGAAAAACCAATGAACTTCTCAATATCAAATTAAAGGAAGGCAAGAACACAGAAGCAAAGTACAGGATTATTTAATAGGATTATTATTCATAGGATTTCTGTGTACAAAAATACAGTCCTTATATGGTTAGTGATCTATGTGATTTTCCTGAAAGAAAATTTCTTTTAGAAGGTTCTTTTACAGTGACACCTGCCCGTAAATTTAAAAAAAAAAAAGTCTTTAAAGTAATTTCCTTTTGAACATCCAACGTAACCTCTAGAAAGTGGAGTTGGGGATCTGACAGCTATTTTGGTTCTCAGTTATTTCCAAAGGTCAAAGCCCATGACATGCATGTAGTTACATGAAAATTTAAGCAATTGGTGATTATAATTGTGCATGCAAATAGGTGTTTCAAATATGCAAACACACAGATGCCTTTAAGCGGTTGAGATAGAAACAGTTTTTTAATTATTATATCAAGTAGTTTCTCAGGACTTAATAGATAGGAAGAAACCTATTATAATATTTGTGCAAGACAGGCACCTACATAGAGCAACAGCTGTTATATGCTATGCATTAGAGTTGTCTCACTGTAGCACAACATTGTGAAATTTTTCCCTTTTGATTAATTATTCTTAAAGGAAGAGTGCTCTCAGTGAAAACCATGGCCTACAATTTTCCCATCCATATTCCCCAATATACATATATATATATATGAATATAGCCATAAATAAAATATTAAAGGTAAAGACAGGCCACTGAAATATGACCTTTTGTGTTCTTTGATGCAAAGAGAAACCTATGATTCATTTAATCTTACCTTTCTTAGTTTTTAGTGCTTCTAGTTTTATATGTATAAATATGGTCAGAATTAGGTTATATAGAACTCATGTGTTTACATCAGTTGATCTCACTCATGATCATTCATGCTGAAAGAATGACTGTTTTTAAACTTCAACGCAGAATATATAAAAGTCTTCGTTACAAAAATATTTGGATTACCAACATGGATCAGAATGCTAAATCAGAATGAATCACAATGTCATAGCTGTGCAAGCCAGTCACTATGCCAGTGTATGCAGAAAATTATGAACCTGGGATTGTGAAATTCTCACTAAGTGACAGTGGAAAAGTAGCAAACATTGTAATATAGCTAATTAAATCAGTATGGAAATGATATTTGAATGTTTCAAAAGCATCATAAAGTCATAAGTGAAAGAGTAGACATTTTTAATATTGGAGTTTGAAGTTCAATCTTTATTAATATATCCAAACCCCAAGAAAAACTGCTATATAATATTCCAGCCATGCACTCTGTTAAAGATTTTTTTTAATTCTCATTGAAAAGCAATCTCAGAGAAATCTGGAGCCATCAGCTTTGCCTCTCTCTTAGCTGGTAAGCCCATTCCAAGGTACATTAAAGGCCTTCCTTAAAGGCTTCCATCATAAGATGCACCATACATACCATAAGTATGGGCGGAGTGGCTTGAAAGCTGCCCGGTGGAGACGGACCTGGGAGTGTTGGTGGACAGCCAGCTGAATATAAGCCAGCAGTGTGCCCAGGTGGCCAAGAAGGCCAACAGCATCCTGGCCTGTATCAAAAATAGTGTGGTGAGCAGGACTAGGGAAGTGATCATCCCCCTGTACTCAGCACTGGTGAGACCCCACCTCTAGTTCTGTGTTCAGTTTTGGGCCCCTCACTACAAGAAAGACATTGAGGTGCTGGAGTCTGTCCAGAGAAGGGCAACGAAGCTGGTGAGGGGTCTGGAGAACAAGTCTCATAGGGAACAGCTGAGGGAACTGGGGTTGTTTAGCCTGGAGAAAAGGACCCTTACCAAACCCTGGCTACAGACTTTCCTCTGGCTGCATGCCCATCTCTTTCCTGATTTTGAGCTGTGTACGTAAGCTTTTTCTTAAAGTCAAAGCAGGGGCCAATCATTTCTTTTAAAAGACCATAATTGAATAAGGTGTTCTTCTTACCCTATGACCTTGTGGTCTGACCACTTCGAGGACAAATGCAAACCTTTGCCTTATATCAGAGAGTACTGGCTAACAACCTCCCGTACGTACCATTCTTATTCCTCATTCATGGCACAAGATCTTCTGTGCAAAGAATAACAAGGAAATATTGACTTCCTACTGAACTAAGTGTACAGTTAGTTAGACTAGTACCTCATGTTAACAGTATTAGAAAAGTAGCTGAAATAGGCTGAGATAAGCATTCAAACTGAAATCTATTTTTTTAAGTAAAAGGTATATCTATTGAACTACAGAAACTTGAGATAAAATATTGCTACTGTGAGGTCACAGATACTCCAAGAAGTGGCTAGAAGTAGAATTTGAGGCATTTGAGAGTATTTAAAGCAAAAAAAAAAGAATTAGAGGTCAGTTTTGATGAAAGCTGAGTAGGCTTTTGGAGGACCAGAGCCTTGGACTACAAGCTAGATGAAGTAAGTGCCTCAGTCTTTTTGCGGCAATCATCCTAGCTGCAGTAAGCTTTCAAGTGTATTTAAGCATACTGTTATTTCAGGCTTAAAGTTCAAGTGCTTCCAACATTCTGTTTAATAGTAAAAGGACTGAAGGCATTAGTCATTTTAAAAGCAAATGAGCAAAAACTAGAACAAAATAGAGAGCTATATTAACGAAAAAAGCTCAACAATTTCTGACCCCTTCTTAGACACTGACCTTGCACAAGATTTTTCCTGTGTTTGTTTTGCAGTTATGTCATTATGCTAATGTTTTTCACATGTCTATAAATAGCTGGTGAGACTGGGACTCACGTGCTTACAAATCAGAGAACCTAAATAAATCTGACCCTAAGAACTATGACAGAGCTGAATTTGCACTTGATTTGGTGGTGCCATATGGAACACAGAAGACACAAGAAGAGACGTATAATGAACATGCTCATGACAAGCATGGGGAAATAGAAATGCAACTTGACAAGTGTAACACTTCCAAAGGCAGCTGAGACTGAGGAAGGAACTTGACTCATCTTCCTGTCTAGTGAGAAGATGAAAGCTCACAGAAATACAGCAAATTTTATCAAAATTTTATCTGCGTTTGAACTCATTATATCAGCTGGGTAGAACTATAGTACAAATCAGAAAAAATAGTTACAATTAAGCTGTCTTTACATAATCTATAAGGTCACACATAGTATGTCATAATCTTTTTCACAGTTTGCTTTTTTTTTAACATTAGAGAGCATAATAATACATAGAAAAATTAATACTAGCTAGAGAAGAAACAAGTCATAATGCATCACCAAACAATTCAGGACATATTTGCAGATGAAAATGGAGAACTGATGAAAGAGTTATAGAAAAAGAAGGACAGTAGAAGGACATAAAAAAAAAAGCTGTATACAACAAGACATGGCAAGAACATAAGATTTTATCATTTTGACTTCTAAATATATTACTGAGGGAGTCCATATGAAAGACCAAATTGTTCCATTTCTGAAGCTCTGCAGGTCTGTACAAGGTGACAATTTCAATTTGAACAGATCTGTCTAACTACATTTGATCTGTATTCTAAAATTCTTTATATTTACTTTTAGAGTTAGTTATAGGATGCATTAGAGCATTCTGAAAGTTCTTTTGAAAATTAGTTCTAAATCCTAAAAAGTTAATTTAAATTATTTGGAAAAGTTTAGAGGGTGTAATGGATATGACAGGAAGGATGGAAACTGTCTGTCTTTGTAGAAAATGTAATTTGCAGCATTTAGAAAGCAGTGAAGGGATCAACTCAAAGATACAGATAAACAAAGATGAAGTAGGAAGTAAATCAAAATTAAAAAAGAAGACAAAAGAAATGTGAAAGCAAGCAAAAATATGTAAGCAAATCAGAAACAAAATAAGTTTGAATATGCAGATTTGGAAGACAAATTATTTCTACAAGAAACATCTTTCCTTCCTTTTCAAAGATCAAGTGAACCTTTCCACCCATCTCCATATAACTGACACATCAACACATCCCTCATCCCCAAAACTGCACTCTAGGGGAAAAAAGAAAAGGTTGTTAATTTCCTTTAAAAAGCTCAACATGGTGGGAAGAAACTCACTTTGGGGCTCATCTTGCATTTGGGAAATAATGCCATGTTGTTTTAAATTGTGTTTGTTTCAGAAAACACATTTGTGTTGACTCATTTATGTGGCAAGCATTGCTAGAGGGTGGTGTTGCTCTGACTTTTATGACTATCCAGCCTAATTACCTAATGAATTGTAAAAAACACTTTCCAGAACCCACAGACTTTGAATCTAATGACTCGCAAGGGAAAGGAACATCAAGTAAGTTATTCATAACATGCTGTTTAACCACATGTAGACCTGGCTGAACAATACCTAGCAAAATACAACACGGTCATTCAAAGGTAAACATCAAAATCTGACCACTGGAGGAGTCACTACAGTGGCTGTAGTTTCTACAGCACAGCTGTTTGCATTTACCTGCTAACACATGCAATCATATCTGAACGCCCGCTAGTTCTGTTTCACTGAATAACTGGTTTGGAGAAGCTTCTCAAGGATACTGCACATGTAGTTCATGTGCTTGTATCTCTTCCTTAGAGCGATTAAAGTGTAAGTATGAAGGGGAGGTATCACGGAATCACAGAATCACAGAATTTTCAGAGCTGGAAGGGACCTCTAGAGA
>RSEF01000002.1:92416299-92429754 GCA_003993805.1 Himantopus leucocephalus
TATTAAATCAGCTGTGTTTACATGGACCTTCCTAAAGTCACTCCATTCTTTTCATCTCTAGGGCAAAGCAAATAATTTTTTGTTTTATGCTAAAAGTTTTTATATAAACCATGAAAAAAGCTTTCATTTTGTTTGGGATATATTTTATTTTCTACTGAGTTAAATTCATTAAAAAATCTCACATGCAATCAGGGTATTAATTTTTAATAAATCCAGTTTTAAAATCTGTGTAGAAGAAAACAACTTTAGAAGATTATAAGGCTTGGTCTTAATTATAGAGATTTGTCTAGAATGGTAAAAAATATAGATTTTACTTCAATAGATTATTTTTTAAAAAACAGAAATATGATTTAATATTTTTTAAACAATATCACGGAAACAGAATTGTCACAATATTTATTATGGAAACATTATAGACAGCATTGTGGTCTCTGTTAGGACCGTGGAGGGGTTTACATCGGGAAAACATCAGGATAATTGTGGTTACTTCAAGGCATTATTGATAGGAATCCAGATAATGGATTCATTTAAGTTAATAATTTAAGTTACTAGACATTCATGAAAAGTTTGGTTTTTATTTGCAGCATAAGGAGCAATTCTCCCTCTCCCTCTCTCCCTCCCTCCCACCCCCAGTTTCTTCATTTCTTCCTCTGAATTTTCTCAGTGAAACGCCTGTTGTCCCACCCTGCAATGCACAGGCTAGGTCACAAAATGGGCCACAAAAAGAGCTATGATGTGCTTATGGGCAGTGAGGCAACAGCAAGTAGCTACCTATATTACAGGCTTCAGTGACTTGAATTGTTGATTAGCACTGTTTGGACATCTCCTATTAAAAAGTAGCAATTTCCCATTCTTTTCCACTTTGGTTTACCCTCATATTCTGATTATTTTTCTCTAATATGTTCCAGAGAAACACTTTTTCCCTTTCTTTGAGATTTTTTGCCATGTCATTGATGTCTGTCTGTGATATTAAAGCTACTGTACTGGACAACAGTGCTAAGTTATAGAGCCAGATTCTATAGGGTCAACGCTCTGTGTTGTCAAGAATCTATTTTCAGTGTAAAACTGGAAAATTCAATCTTATATTTGAAGATGTAATTTTTTTTTCCAAACTCCAGTAAGTTATCTTAGAAAAATAAACCATATGGTATCAAGTAAAACTTATTTCATGTTTTCTTACTGAGCAATGCAAAAGGAACAGTAAGTTTTATTCTAACTTCTGAGACCCCACTGGCAACAGAGCTATTATGCAGAGCTATTTGGAAGTCATTTACTGTCCTCGCAGGGGGTCTATCTGCAGCCTTAATCTCAGATCTGAGGCTCGCTGTATCAGTTTACTGCCTTTTAAATGATCTTCTGATAAACTCCCCAAAAATTTTTTTTTGCACAAAGAACATGTTGTAAAATACTTTTGGGAATGATTGCTCTTGTTAGGGTTTGTGTTGTAGGGAGCTTAAGGGAAAATTACAGTTATTACATTACATTAGTTACAGATTGTACAGGTAAAATTTGACTGAAAAATTAACTAGTTTTGGATGTGTTTTAACATGGTTGTAGGTGGTTTTTTTACACAATCTGTCTGAGAACAGAACTTTGAGTTTTAACAACAGAAACAAATATATTCACATAAAAAACCCCAGTGAAGATGAAAAAACTCTCTTTGTGGGATTTTTTTTCCCAAAAAATATTCCTTCCCCCTTTTAAACTAACTTTGCTACAAGAAAAAACATTACACATTGTTTTGTTCGGTCCTCTCTTAACAGTAATGACATGATACATATTACGGTGGTGTTGTGTTTCTACCATGTAGGTACTTAGTGGCCAATTCAAACAGGTTTATTTCAATTCAGAATATCTCATTGTTCTTATTTAAAGAGCTTACAAAGTAAAAAAGCTGAAGTTAAAAGGGAGAAAAGAGTATAGCCAGCCAGGATGTTTTTATTTGCAAACAAGTTCACAATGATTTCAATAGTACAGAATGCATTCATCAAAGTATTTAGCAGATACGAGGGAACATAAAAACAGAAAAAAGCAACATACATGGTTGTATTTAAAGCTGTAATGGCAAAGAGTAAATTGATTAGTTTTGGCTTCTTTTGTATCAAAACTGTAAAAAATAGTTTTATCCTGAACCAATTCTTTGAGACAAGTGATTCATACATTGACACATCAAGAAACATGTTTCTAGTATGTTTACATCAACACCTGGTGATTCTTTCCCTTTTTTTTCTCTTTATTTTTCCCCATCTCATAAGTCTCTATGGATCTCTAGATGAATACATTTAGGAGGATTCTAGACTTTCTGTGTTTAGATAGTGGAGAGAAATTAATGTTCAAGTCCAAACCTATGTATATGTATGTTTTTTATATATATACACATATATCTAAATTGCTTTTTCCATTCAAAATGCTGACTGAATTTGCTGACAGAATTATCTAAATAAAGAACTAAGCAAGATCTGGTTTCTGTATCTCTAAATGGAGTCATGTACCATGGCTGAATACTCCAGGGAGCTGCTATAACTTTGCTAAAGACACTTGGTAGTTGGGATATAGTAACACCACATTTTAATTTAGTGCTCTAGTACAGCATTTGGCCCCAGCTGCAGGTAGAGGATTTTGTGGCAGTTCTGGGGCAGAAGTCCTTCTGTTCTGGGTTGCCGCAGGGCTACATGTATATATAAAGGGATGTGCCTGTGCATTCTTGTCTTGCGCGTATACCTTAGGCTGCTCATGCCTGGCTCTCCCCAGACATACATCAGTACTGGCAGTCACCTGTCCAACACAGAGGTCACATTCACACCACTCAAGTCCAGGCTTCAGATTTAGGAGCTGCTTTTGCTAATCTACCTGATTTCCTCCACTGACTACACCATGCACCTATGCAACTTTTAGAAGCCAAAATTGGCAACGTGAATATTGCCCTTACTCAGCCTCTACCTTTTAAACAAGGCTACTTTCCTCAGGATTTCTAGGAACATGGATCTTAAGCCCAGCAAAGAGCATTTGGTTTCTTCCTCTTGCTCACCTCTTTAGTGGTAGCAGATTTTTCTTCTGAATTTTTGAGCAAAAGCTAAAATTTCCAACAGAGCACGGGGAAGCTAGAGACAGGTGGTGGTAAATTAACAAAATTATTTGACTCCTACGAAGTACTGTTTATTGGATATATAGAGACCTCCTTTTAATTTTTCTGCCATTGTTACAATGGTAAGCTTAAAACTCCAGCCAGACACCAAAAGATAGTGGAAAGCATTAACATACAAATAACATTTTAAAGTTATTTACCAGATGAAAGGTACAATTTTTATTCTCAGTCTTGTTATTCTCAAAAAAAAATTAAAAAATATTATTAAACTTCTTTTTTTGTGTGTACAGTTACTCCACTGACAAATCTTTTTCAAATGTGTTAGTTCTTCATGAAAACACATTTTTACCCAACAAGCATAATTCCATGACACGAAGTATAATAAGCAGGGTTCAGGAATATTTGTGGTTTTTTGTTTTGTTCTCTTCAAGGAATTGGTTCCCTGGGTTTTTTATCCTTTTGTAATATGCAATGATGAAAGTAATTTTAGTTAAAATAACTCACGTATGCTTTACGGTCTTGAGTTCAGATACTAAAAAGATGCATAATAAGTGTGATTTATGCATAGTGACAGTGCAAGAACTGATATACTGTCTAGTCTATGGAAACATTAAAATATTTTTTCTAATTTTAAGTCAATACAATTAATGCAAGACTTAAATTGCTATGATAAATCAGAAGATGACACGGGAGTAAAACATATTCTCTTCAAGAGTGATACTTCAGAACAACTTTCCCTAAAGCGCACTTAATGTTAAAAATGACCATTTCTCAATTAAGCTGACAGCAGATTATAAAGATTCATTATGCATAACAGGGTTTTTTTTTTTAAACCCTGCATAAGTGGAAAAGAAACCTTTGAAGAATAATTTACACATTAAAACAAAGGACTTAAGGAGATTGCTTGGCATTAATTAGAAAAAAGAACAGTCAATTAGAAGACCAAAAATAGTTTTAGAAGAGGAAAGGATAAATCAGTCTTTTTCGGTAGAGTTAGAATAGTCCAGAACACCCAAACTTCATGTACCCTTTGTAGTGATACTTACCAATCTGTGGACTCAAAGCTAAAGCAAAAATTATTTTTTTCGGTACAGCTATTATTAATTTATACAGTAAGCAATAAACTCAGCAGAAAGTTATAAAGCTTTGTTAGGAAAAAGAAAAAAACTCTAGACTATACATTGTATCAAAACCCCATGTTTCTCTCCATATTTCTTATATGTACTGCTATAATTTTTAGTCATCATCATACATCATGATTAACAAGTTTACACTGGAAATATTAAAAACCCCTCACTTTGCTTAGCTGCTAATTTTAATGAAAATGTAAGAATTTACACTAATTAAAACCATCTCCAATTAGCATACATGAATTTTGTGATAACAGCTTCTCATGCAAAGTACCCAAGATTTTTGTTTTGTTATATATGAACAGTCCAACATACCAGTGGGTCATATAGGCTGTCCAGAGTTTTCCCAACTTTTTGTTCCTTTTTCATGTGCTTCTGAGCAATACAAGCAATGTCTTGCCTCCTGTGCTTGTTGATGTTGACTGTTTATCTCTTGTAATGTCCTGAAGGGTTTTTGGGCAAGGCTGGGGTGAAGACTTATTTGGTTTTGTTTTCATACTCCAAGTTGTAACATTACAGCGACATCTGTAATACTACACAACATGAAGCTCTCGTGCTGCTATGCCACCTCCTACAGTTTGTTGTACTCAGCATGCTTTCTATATGGGGAAACTTTGACTGATAGACTGATCCATTACAAAAAGAGATACTCCTAAACTATATGTGTTTTGAGTTTGTTCATACATCTTCTATTTGTCCCATGCCAATATGGAGTTGTGAAAAAAAAACAGGCTTTACAATTTATAATTTAGATTTTTGACACTTGGGAAAGTTATTGAGTTTTCATTTTTCTTCCTTTCCCCATCCCAGGACTATAATTTGGTAAGTCTATATTTCCCAGTGGATAGATAAAGAGATCGTTACCGTCCATCATTGTTACAGTGCAGTACCACTGTCAGCCAGAAGTGATATGAAGTGGCAAATATTTATCTAAACTGCAAGGAAAGACTAATATTTGCCAGAATTCAGATGATTACATTCTCAGATATTTTTTAAAATATAGTTTCAGGCAGAGATTTTATAAAAAACCAGACTTACTTCTTTGTTGACTTGCTTCTGTGAACTATAGATTAGACAGCCATCAACAAAGAGTGTTTGGTTAATCACTATTATTTTACTGAGAAGGATTAAATGATTTATATTATTTCCTAAAACCAATAAAGTTAGGTTTAATCAGATTAGCCTAATGCTTCTCACCAAACACTATTATCTTTCTACTAGTGGCATGTATTGTTTTCAGAATTGCAGGCTACTGCAATACAACCTTTCATTTAGCTTTTAAAATGAAACTCATATCTGTGATTACATAATTCCATTTTGGCATTATACAATAAAATAGTCTTTGGAGTGATGTAAAATCTGAAAGATAAGCCTATATTTGAGGTCTTTTGGAGAGATACAGAAATAACCTAATACCCATATATATTTTGTCAGACTAATTTAATATGTCTGATACCTGTTGGGGAGGAGGTTGCTACTTGAATGGATTGTCACTCTGCATCCAGGCTTTAGAGATGTTTAAGCATATTTCCCATACAAATTGGATTTCTCCAGAATACGTATGGGTGAGAAGCACACAGATAAGATGCAAGACCTTAAACGCTCCAGATAAGATTATGCCCCTCACTGGTATAACTGCTGAGTCTGTCTTTGCCCCCAGAAGCTTTACAATCAGGGGGAAGTGGTTCAGTGCTAAATCTGCTTAAAAAACGCCACAGTTTAAAAGAGCATACAGAGATGCGTCAAGCAGCTTCAGAACCCAGGGTGACTTCTCAGCCTCCCCTGCTTTTGCAGCTGCCTTTGAAGCATCAGAGGGCAGATTCGGTGAGTGAGGGGTGGCATGGGAGCCCCCAGCTGTGCAGTCATGGATTTACTCATCCAGGGATCCTGTCTGAGGCCTTGGATGGGGAAAGAAAAGCCTGGGAAGAGGCAGAGGTTACTTCAGCTGAATGCTTAATTTTCCCTATGTTGATAGCAGCAGAGACCAGGCTTTGCGTCCAGAGTGGCCCTGAAGTCAACAGCTTGCATTACCCCTCTTATATACACGTCTGTCCTGTAACATTTTACTGCTACCTATATCTATTCCTGCCTTGGGAGATTTACAGGCATTAGTGGACCTTCGAGGAGTAATTACATCTGGCTGTCTCATATCCTCAATGAGTGAATAGAACTGCCTCAGTCATTGTAGAGAAAAAAAAAAAAACTTGGACAGATTGTCTTCATGTTTTAAATAATGGCTTTAAAAAAATTAAAAACAAAAATTAAAAAATTGTCTCTGCCAGACCCCTTCTTTGAGGATTGGAAACAGGACTTCTCAGAAAGTTTTGCCTGCTGCATTGTCAGTCAAGGCAGAATCACGTACTCAAGAACAGCAAGATTCAAAGTACTCAGCAGTGCTCAGTGCTGAATACTTGCTTGGTCCCCTGCCCAACACTCTGGCTCTGTGGATCCCTTTTGGATGTGGTTAATCTCCCCAGACACAGTGTGCCTGGGCTCATTGCACAAAGCTCTGGGCTCCTGGTGCAGGGGACGGCGTCACAATAGTTAAAGATTGTGGCACTTTATGATTAAGGCTTTCAGCGTGGAAAAATAACTTGTCCCTCTAGCGGTCTTGCTAGATTGAATCCCAAGTTACAAGCTCTTGGCCTTGATGAGTTCCAGTGGATTTAAAATTACACACTGACACTATTCACTGCCTTCAGATTCCGTTTGAGCTTATTGATCAAGGGTACACGCCGAAGTTTAACTGTTGCTTTCTATCACTTTGATACAAGGCAGCCAACGGCAACAAGCAAACAAGGAGCTTGTTCTTGAAGTACAAGTAAGGGCGTAGGTTTTTTTCAGAGGTTTTTTTTTTTTCAGAGGATATTTCATTAAAACACTCATTAGGGAGACAGATCATTAAAGCTGCTTCTGCCTTGGCCTTAAGAGTTTGTTTTCTTTCTGATCCCAGGCAGTTCAGAAAATACGGTGGAACCTCATTATCCTGGACCTCACCAACATGAGTCTCAAGTAGCTGAAACCTCATCTAACCACTTGCTGCCTCTACTGCTCCTGCTGCTGGTTGCTGATCGCAGTAATCGTCATGTTTATTATATAAATTTTAAAGTAATTTTTGCAACATTCTGGTAAAATACTCATTTTTGGTAAAAACATGTAAAGCAATCGCATGCTATATTTGAAGAATATAAACCTGCATGGAAAGTTACCTCACCGAGGCTATGTAAACTATGACAAGGTACAAAAGAGCTGCAATAAGGAATGAACACTGTGAGCAGTTGTGGGGTGCCCACCTTGCCCACATGGCCTTGATACCAGCAGATGATATGACAGGAACAGGAACATAACCCCTGCATGTGACTGGAGCATCAAAATTGTCTGAAATACGGGGACATGTGCCTCAAAACTGATAATACAGAAAAGGAAGACAGCCATCAGCAGGATTAAACAGAAGCCAGACAATTACCATGGTGGAGGGACCTGTGACCCACAGCTGCTATAGATGTGGGGGTGTGTGAGGTGTGCTCAGCAATGTGTACCTACTAGAGCTTTTGGGGATTAGCTGTAGGAGATGTTCAGAAATTTGTAAGTGGTTACTAACAGTTTGTAATTGTCTTGTAGCATGGTTTATCTGCTGTATTGCAACAGATCTTGAAAGTATTGTGCATTGATTGCTGGTTAATTCTGGACTGCTAATAATCCAAGAAACTGCTTTCACAGCATAACAGAATCACAGAAGTGTTGAGGTTGGAAGGGACCTCTGGAGGTTATCTGGTCCAAACCCCCTGCTCAAGCAGGGCCTCCTAGAGCAGGTTGCCTGGGACCATGTCCAGATGGCTTTTGCAGATTCCACAGCCTATCTGGGCAACCTGTCTCAGCCTTTCCTCATATGAGATGCTCCGGTCCCTTAATCATGTTTGTGGACCTTCATTGGACTCTCTCCAGTATGTCCATGTCTCTGTTGTACTGAGGAGCCCAGACCTGGACAGAGCACTGCAGGTGTGGCCTCACCAGTGCTGAGTAGAGGGAAAGGATCAGCTCCCTCGACAGGCTGGCAACCTCCACCTAATGCAGCCCGCAATGCCATTAGCTTTCTTTGCGGTGAGGACCCATTTCTGGCTCATGTTTAGTTTGAGTGTCCACTAACTTGACATTCCTGCCAAGCTGTTTTCCAGCTGGGCAGCCCCCAATGTGTGCTGGTGCATGGGATTGTTCCTCCCCAGATACAGGACTTGGCACTTTGTTCAGCCGCATGAGACTTCTGTCAGCCCTTTTCTCCAGCCTGTTAAGGTCCCTCTGAATGGAAGCATGACTTTCAGGTATATCATGTCATCTTCCAATTTTGTGTCATCTGTAAACTTGTTGATGGTACAATCTGTCCCATCATCCAAATAGTTATTGAAGATGTTGCACAGGTCTGAAGCCTGGGGTACGCTGCTGTTTACTGGTCTACAACTAGACTTAATGCCACTGATCAACACACTCTGTGCCTGGCTGTTCACACGCTTCTCAGTCACCTTCACTGTTTGCTCATCCAGCCCATACTTCATCAGCTTCTCTGTGAGGATTTTATGGGAGACAGTGTCAAATGCCTTACTGAAGTCCAGATAGACAGTATCTACTGCTCTCCTGTCATCTACTAGGCCAGTCATTTTGTTCATAAAAGGTTATCAAGTTGGTCAAGCATGAGTTCCCTTTGGTGAAGCCATGCTGACTACTCCTCATCACCTGCTTGTCCTTCATGTGCCTGGAAATGGATTCCAGGATGAGCTGCTTCATCACCTACCCAGTGACTGAGGTGAGGCTGATGAACCTGTAGTTCTCTGGGTCCTCCTTCTTGCTCTTCTTGAAGACAGGAGTGACATTTGCCTTCCTCCAGTCCTTAGGCATCTCTGCCTATCGCCGTGACCTTTCAAAGATTGTCAAGAGTGGCCTTGCGGTGACATCAGCTAGCTCCCTGAAAACTCACGGGTGCATCCCATCAGGACTAGTGAACTTTTAAGTATGTCTAGTATCCTTAAGTCAAGTTTGCCTGTTTAATTTAAACCGTGTGAATTTAGCAGTTTTTCCTTGCAGTACATAGTTTCTTGTGCATTTATAACTATAACTTGCATCACAATAGTTTACTTATTTTCCTGACCACTGTTTTAAGTCAACGTTCAACGTAGACTAGAAGATACCATTGTTGTCTCCCAGAAAACCATGAAAAATTCTGTGTATTTGTTAACGAGATTGACATTTAAAAGTACATAGGGATGTCTTTCAAAAATGTAATTCAATATTAAATCACCAGCACTCCCAGGCTTCTGTCTTAGTTAATCTGTTAAGGTATCTCAATGTGAACTTGTTTGTTCCAGGAATTGCATATTGTATCACGTTAATCAAATAAAGAAATAAAATTATTTGAGTTCAGTCTCTAGACTAAAGAGGAATAAAAAAACAACTCACACCACAGTGTGATTTTACATTATAGCTTTCCAACGCAATTTTGGAAATGCATATAATTTTGAATGTAGTATTTAGTAAATTGAATCAGTAAGTACTAAGCAGCATGACTGTTCTCTAAATAATTTGAATTTTCTGGCTATTAATGTCAAGAAATAATGATTTCTTTTGCATTTTGTCTATGGCTGTTGACAAGATGTGTCCAGTTAATATCCCATAAATCAGGTGAAGCTGGATGATAGTAAGCAGTATTCATCTATATGAACACAGTAACGGTTAGACACAGTTAATAATTATGGAAGGGTTAGATATTAATATTTTGTCCTTTTGAAATGTATCTTTAAATTAGTTTTGGGTTTGCCTTTTTGGGTGTGCGCACATGTTCCATTTCTCCACATTTGTTATTCACATCCTTGCATGCTAAGCAGACAGCACTTATATTCAGTTATTTTCCTACTAGCCATGTTTTTTTATATGCAGAAACACCAGGTGAAATCTCAATCGTGAAAACAATTGGAAACAGAGGCTGCAACTTTGTTAATTAGTAAGAATAAATCACGCAGAAATCCCCAGTAGAGTTGCACCAGTATTGATTTTTCAGTATAAGAGTGAAGAGTTTTAAGGTCCCCAACAGGTCCTTCCTAAATCACTAATATCATCTGCCAGAATTGCAACATTGGAACATAAATCTCCTAGATAAGCCCTGTGCATGTCATGAACAAGACAGAAAAAGGCCACCCAGCAGATTGCAATAATGTCTTCTGGGGAAAGTTTCTTCAAAAACCTAGCACAGCGATCCATTGAACTCCTTGTGATGATCCAGTGTGCCTGATTTAAAGAGGAGCTGAAAGACAGACCCAGGAATGAATGTGCCCTCCTATGAAGCTTCCTACATTTATCCTGCATCTTACAGGAACAGAAATCAGTCACAGAAATCAACATTTATATCCTCACCTCACCCTTAGGCTATGGTATGGGTGCATCTGTGGGTGCTGAGAAAGCTTGGGTCTCAGCCACAAATAACATTCATCATAATGCAGAGAAATACAGCAGAAAGCCCAGACAAATACAGCAGAAAGCCCAGACAGTGCAAGCTAAACCTTTTATTTTCTGCCTTCATTTCTTCTTTCCAATATATATTTCTCTGCAGTCAGTGAAGTTCCTCTCAAGCTGGCTAATCAAACACTTCTCTTGGGGCATTTTTCTAGTTTTTAGAAGATTTGAGGAGCAAATTCTTGTTCTTATGATATCTGTGTCTTAAGAATGATAAAAACAGTCCCAAGGGAGAGCTCCCTTTAAGTTTATGTTCTTTTTTTTAAGGATACCACTGTACTACAAAATATTCCATATTCATTTTGTGATGAACTTTGAGCTCTTATAATCACTGTAGCAGGGTGCTGAGGACTCCCTAATGCTTTAATGCTCTTCCATATGTTTAATTCTTGATAACTTTGCTGGTTTGCTTTATAAAATAAATAAAAGACAACCAGATTCCTTTTCTGTGTTGATTTTCCTGCCCCTTCTGGCAGAGAAAACATTGCAGGAAGAGACCAACAAACTTCTCAAGGTTGCAAAACTACTTACTGTAGCTTTAATGTAAGTTGTAGAAGTAATATAAATTAGAAAATCCCTAAGCTGTTCTGATACCACATTTGTAATGGCAAAACAAAAACTGAAAATGCACAATATGTCACATGACTCTAAAGAGGGTAGAAACTGAGTTGTCAAATTTATGATCTGCCAAATATCTTTCTGAGTGGCATCCAAAAATCTTGGAAGCCTCTCCTTCTGCAAAAAGCAGGATAAAATACCGAAGTAATACAATGTGCTCAAAAGTTCAATACACATGCCTTTTCCCCTTCATATCAGGATACTGAGAAACTCTTCACTTCCAGTTAATTGTCTGAGAAAGAAAAAATATGTGTCCCAACTCTACAGGACAGTTATATGAAAACCTATCTATTTTTACATATAGGATAGCTTACAAATATGAAGGTTGTTCTTATGTGTTGATTATCTGCTTGGTTACACCCAGCCACTGGGGAAATAAATTGAACCTGATTATCTCATGCTTCTGGTTTACATTTCTTCTCAAAAAAAATATATTGTGTTTTCTAGGCATTTATTTTCTTTTCATATAGATTAGTGTTTATGTTTCACATCTGACTTTTGAATAATCATGTAGATCGAACAGCAAAGTAGAACAGCAACAAAACACAAACCAGAACTTCTTCATGTAAGTCATCCTCCAAAGAGGAACTCTAGGCTTGGAAATCAGAAAAGTTCTTCCTCCCTATATATTTCATTTAGAAAGACTGACACTTTATTCCACAAAGAATACCATTTTGTTATCAGACATTGGATCTGATGAATTATCAGTATTCACACACAAAAAGACTGACACAATAAAGCAGGGCTGAAGTGACATCTAGGGCATCTGCATTTCATACAGCTGAGTGCTGAAAAAACTGAACCTTAATACTGCATTCATAATTTTGCTACATGTGGCACTTAAGAAACTCAGAGCTGATTTTGTGTGTGTGTTTGTTGTTTTTGAAGCATAATTAAAGAAAGACAGAAGACTGCGGAGGTTATTATGTGCCATGATTCATTATGTTCCACTTGGCTGTGGAATCCCTGGAAATAATGAAAAGATATTTCAGAATATGACTTTATGCTCATAAAATCTCTGACAAAGTTCAGGGATTCATCAGACTTACTTAAAGAATGAGACTCTCTTCCTTTGCAAAAAAAAGAAGAAAATCAGCAGGAGTTATGCCAATGACACAAGGAAAATCCTTTAGTCCCACAAGTTTTGCTAAGTAGTGTGTGTATGTGTTTATAATGTACGTATGTGTTTATCTTTGAAGCTGAACATAAATATCCTGAAATCTTCTTTCCTCCGTATTTCAGTGGCCAAAATATCTCCCCAAAGATATGGATCCACTTACAGATTGTTTTAAAAACTACAGGTTTCCCGTTTCATGCGGTAGTCCTGACATTTTTTCAAAGAGCACAGACATTGTACATTCTTCCTGTTTTACATCTGTTTTTCAATCTGTTCTGCACTTCCAGTTCCCTCTCTTCTCTGGCCTTTTCTCTGTAGCTCTTCCAGCACCTGTGTGCTGCCCATGTAACTGGCTGTGTTAGCCTTTCAGAGCATCATTTCACTCATTCCAGGTTAGCAGTCCTCCATCCTACTGCATATCCCAGTGAGGATTCTTATTCATTTCCCCAAATCTGAATTTTTTGTGTTTACCTTGGCAATATAAGGTAACTTGCAATAAAAAGGAGAGGAAAATCCTACTGCCTCTTCCTTTTTGCAGAGTAACTACAGTTCTGTCTCTCGTGCAGTATAACCTACAGGGAAGAAAGTAACTTCTCTCCTGATGAACTATTAACCAGGGAGGTTCCAAACTGCTGGATGAAGCATTGCAAGACTCCCTGCTCCCCCATTTCAGCAAAATGGGCCTACATTATTCAGGTTTCAATAATAATTACATTGAGACCTTTCCATTTACTAAACTTTTTTTTTCATTTTGCATTTACTTAAGGTTTCTAAAACATATACTGTTAGTAATGTGGATATTTGGTAACTTAGATTTTAGAGTTGATATTTAACAGACATAAACTGTAAACTCATAACCTCAGTGGGGGAAGAATGCAGTAATTACACTTCAGACTGTTATTATATTTATTTCTTTACAAAGTGATTCTCAGGGAAATATTGTCTTTCAGTGCTTTTTTACTTAATTGAAACAAGGATTTTTAATATAAATGAAGCTTTCCCAAGTC
>RSEF01000002.1:92429764-92444317 GCA_003993805.1 Himantopus leucocephalus
TAAATCTTCCCTCTTTTAGTTTAAAACCATTACCCCTCATCCTTTTGCAATAGGCCCTAATAAAAAGTTTATGCCCATCTTTCCTGCAGGCCCACTTTAAATATTGAAAGGATGCAATAAAGTCCACTCAGAGCCTTCTCTTCGCCAAGCTGAACCACCCCAACTGTCTCAGCCTGTCCTCATAGGTTCCCTCCCTCTGATCATCTTCGTGGTCTTCCTCTGGACCTGTTCCAACAGGTCCATGTCTTTCCTGTGCTGTTGAGGGCCCCAGAGCTGGATGCAGTACTACAGGGGGGGTCTCACCAGAGCAGAGTAGAGGGGGACAATACGTCCCTCAACCCACTGGCCACATTTCTTTTGATGCAGCCCATGATGTGGTTGGCCTTCTAGGCTGTGAGCGCACATTGCTGGCTCATGTTAAGCTTTTCATCCACCAGTACCTGCAAGGAAGGGCTGCTCTCAATCCCTTCATCCCCCAGCCTGTATTCATACTGGAGGTTGAGAAGGAAGTATCTAAAACTATACTTCAGACAGGATTCTTGGAGGACTAGCAAAATATTTTGAGGTTCTGGCAGGAACAGCATTGCCCTCCTCCAAGGACATCTATATTTTAACTGTCAAAGTAGTTTAAAACCTCAGTCCTCTTATCTGACCCAGCTCTATTGCAGACATCTGAACAGTAGTATTAACCAAAAATCACCTTTCTATTTTCATTGACTCTGGCATATCTCCACCATGTCCTCCTCTTGCCTCCCAGTCTTGATCTTAGCTATTTACAGCTTTTAAGATGGATTGCTGCAGTACACCTAGGAATAGGACTGACTCCGCAAAAAAAGCTGAGAAAACCTCCAGCATCAGAATTAAGAGTTCAATGACAGTATGTCATTCTCCTTTTTCAAGTTTTATGCAGGCTCCACAGGTAATTGCAAAAAGCCCTTTTTCTCTGCAAAGAAAGCTTTATACAGACCAGGTAGTGTTAAACCCTTCAAAATCATGAAGGCATTATCATACCATTACTGTTGAAATACAACTCATTTAAATTTAGAAATTCTGTTTACAGGAAAAAACATAATCACAGAAAGCTTTCTCAGTGCTGAAAGGAAGGATTTCATAATAACCCTACATCATTCCCAAGGCTGAACCAGGCTTGATACTGAGCATGTAGATAATATATTGCAAGCCTCTATCCCATTTAAGAAGATTCAGTGTTTTCAGACAGCAATGAGCAGGTGAATGTTTTCCTGGAGAAAAGAATAAAAAGGCTCAGCAGGACAGGTTTAGTTACATTCCTCTGTCCCTCTGCTTCTTGTCCCCAAATCCATAGGTGAACACACATGTGTGAATGCATACACACACACACAGAAGATCACTTTAGTGTATGTCCTACTGCTATATGATATAGTTCAGCTGATGATATATATTAGGTGAAAGCCCTCTTAAATCTCTACTTTAGCCTTGGAGTGATTAGTATGATCCATTACTTTGCACATAAAAATACTCAGCAAACCAGTTATCTCTCTTTTACAGATGTGGCGAACCATTTAACATTCCCGTCTCCCCAGCTGCAATAGCATCTGTAAAAAGCAATGCATCTTTGAGATCATGGGATAGAAATCTTTTTGTGATAAGAACTCTACAGCTTACACTATCCTGCAAGTGTAATACATTTTCTGTGCCTTAAAACATCTTTTTTCCTTTTTAAAAGAAAAAGTAAGTTTTCAAGCTTGCAAAAGATTCAGAATAAGAATATCAGAAAACTATTATTAGAAATTATTTTCTTTATCTGTGCCAGACAGATGGTGCAAGCAATGTAGTTTAAGCTTACTTGAAGTGATCCACCAAGGTTGCTTGAGGATCTTCAGTGGATCAATGTAAGGAAGCTTATAGCGCTCATCTGAAGACAAAATTCAGCTTGAGGCTTATTTAGCCTATTGTAGGAGTCAAGGGACAAAGTTGTCATATGTTCTGCCAGGTTTTATTTTGCATAAATAGTGACCATGAGAACAAAGAGAAACTCAGGTGAAACTTTGTAGTGTAGCATTTATGATACTCAAATATCTTCTGTTCTGAACATATAGGAACATTTTCTCTATTTCAAGTACCAATTTTTTTTTTGTAGATGGTGATCTATTAAGGCTTTAAGGAGAAGACCTTGGTGTCATCCTTTTCAGGACGTGTAAAAGAAAATCTCATGGGCAGAGGGAGGGTTTTAAGCAGCATGCTACATCATTATAGACAAAGGAAAGGTGCTAGCTGGCCGTCTACTAGTCATTTAACAGGATCTGTTAAAGAAATGTGTCTGCTACTGTTTGCCTAAAGCTTAGAGGCATGTCCTTTAGGACTGAGTTGGTTCTTCCTGTAATGAAAGCAGCAAGTATTTCAGCAGGCCTCAATCTACAAAGAACTTATGTGCCTTTCCTTTATAGGCAGTGTTGCTAATCTACAAAATCTCCACCCTGTGTTAGTGTTGAAAGCTATCTTTCAGTTTCTGTCTGGCCTTTATGACAGATAGCAGTTGGCTGAGTTGTTACCCACTATTACCTGCCTTGTCACATTCCTCATGTAGACTGTATTTGCTGACTATATTAAATTTTGTAGCACTATTGACTATGGAAAGTATGAAAACTGAAGTCAGACAGGATCTTGTTAGGTTTCACAACTGGTTGACTAGCTGGACCTTGATTAATAACAAAACAAAAACTTGTATAATTTAATATTAATCAGTTAATCTAATAGACTATTCTGAAGAATTAATCTTTTATTGCATTCATATGTTAATTTTAATTCTTTTAAAACTAGACGATAGGGCTGTTCTAACACCAGTGTCACCTTGTGCCTTGTAAAGTCACCAGTAAAGTCAAGTTAGATTCTTCCAACATACTCAGGCATGTGTAAAACATGTTGAGAAGACGTACCCAACAATAAGATGATCTAAGTATGATGTTACCCAGTAGAACACACTTGTAACCAATGGACACAACTGTCAAATGTGAATGAAATCAAATATTTTGGGGTGAAGGAGCAAAATGTTTGAGGGTTTTGATCGGATGAAGAATTAACAAAAAGTAGTAAAATAATTAATAAAAGAATAAATTAATAAAAAAATATCCATGACACTTCTTGTTGCTCTTGCTTCTGTTAAACTCAGAGGATTGTGAACGCTTCAAGTGTCAGAACCTTACAGGGCTCTAGCAGTAAATATGAGTAAGCTTTTATCTTCCTGCTTTTACTGTACCAACAGGAGGTATTTCATAGAATCATAGAATCATTTGGGTTGGAAATTATCTTTAAGATCATCAAGTCCAACTGTTAACCTAACACTGCCAAGTCCACCACTAAACCATGTCCCTAAGCATCATGTCTATATGTTTTTTAAATAACTCCAAGATGGTGACTCAACCACTTCCCTGGGCAGCCTGTTCCAATGCTTGACAACCCTTTAGGTGAAGAAATTTTTTCTAATATCCAATCTAAACCTCCCCTGGCTCAATTTGAGACCCTTTCCTCTTGTATCACTTGTTACTTTCCTAGAATAGCTTCATTATTTGTCATATGACTTTTGGAAAGGATAAACTTCAATAAAAAACATATATTTAATGGGTATATCTGTTAATATTTGACAACCAAAGCTCCCAGTCTGGCTGCATAATAAGGAATGCTTAGATGCTGCTCATTCAGGCAACGAAAGGGAGATGGGGGGTTTGTAGTAAATACCCCAACCCTTCTTTCCTTTTAGGGCAGATACTATTAACAAGAAAACTCAGTCACTGCTGACCCTGAAGCCTCCTGCAAGGAGGGGAAGCCACAGATTTGTTCACCTACCTTTTTTTCTGATGTCTCCTGTTAGTTAAAAATGCTCTGTTTTACCCATGTATCCTTTCTGCCTCTCTAATCAAATGGCCAGTGGAGGCAGCACAGATGCTGCAGCTCTTTAGCTTCCAGAAATATTTAACCTGGGCCTCTTGGGGCTCAAAAAACTTCCAATGATATTTATGTCACTGGATAGCATTCTCCTTAGAAAATTTGTGGCCCATTCTGCTGGATTATCCACTCTGATCTCCCTTATTAATGTCGAAAAGGGTATCTAATCAAATAAGGGCCATCAAAAAGATGCAAGCAGAACTGTCTGGTGCTATAACGGGACTTGATGTCTTTGATGGGGACTTTTTATTGTACTCCTTGAGGCAACTTCATTTCTGCTTAAATATATATATCTCTATAAATTAATGATGAATGCATTGGACAAGGTCTACAAGGAGTCTGAAAATATGCGTCAAAAGCCAATTCCTTATCTATACTTGCACCAGCACCAATCATGTTGGCGTCGGCATGGAACACTGTGACAGTGTGGTCCCCCCGCCACCTGACCTTTTCCCATAAACCTGCTCGAGCGATAACCACCAATGACGGTCATGATGGATGGATCTGGTCAAAGGGGATTTAGGAGAGACAGACAATGACACAATAGCCAACGGCTAATTTATGGCAATGTGCTCACCTAACCACAGTGCTGGTCAATGTCTGACTCAAGCCAAATTTGAAAGAAACTAATATCTATAGTCAGTATGCAAATATGCCTATGAGTCAATCATCTTACCCCATACATAGTGAGTAGCACAAGAGCCCTTTGAGCTCTCCTGCACAGCAGCGGGCTGCATCCCAGGATCTCCCCTTGCATAGGGATGCCTCTCATGGTTACTCCTCGAGGCTGAGAGATTCCTTGCTGCAACAGATCCTCGGTAAGTGACTAATATCCTGACAAACTTTGAAATCTTAGCTAAGTGATATAAAGGATTGATTGCTCACATGTAATCCTTTAAATATAAAACATTGACCAAGTTTGGTACTAGGATTGGATCCAGCCACACCTAGACTCCTCTCTGAGAAGGAGTTTAGAAAACAAAGGGGTCCTCTCTGAATCTTGTGATTCAACGGAACGGTCTCCCTGACAGTTTTGTCTGACCCCATCCCTTATGCAGTAAATAACCAAGTGTACCTTGCCATCAAATCTTGTTAAACCACTATCATATTTACTATCAAATTTTGTTAAATTGCTGTTTTATATCAATAAATATATTGCTGCTTCTCTCTTATGAGAGTGCATCACTCCATCTGTGACAAGCACCTTGGCCAAGTGTTGGGTTCATCCCCCAGTTACAGTTTGAATTTTCCCTTTGGCTTTAATATGCACCAAATGTTCTTTCTTTTACTTTGGATTTTTTTAATTTATCAGAGACATTTCTCTTTGCTTAGATTACAATTCCAATACTATAATGTATTCTCTTGAGATCTATGACATATCTTCATGGAAAAGGAAGAAAAAATGTTTCTATAAATGCAAATTACTCTTCTACCTCCCTCTCCACACCCCCCAGTAGCATGCTCAAAGTAAGACTACCTAGCACCCAAACCAACTGACGTGTGGTGATGGGCTATCTGCAATCTTCCCTAGTGTCTTCTGATTCTGGAGAGTTTCAAATGTTTCCTGAATATGAATCCTTCATGTCAGTCTGCAAATCTTCCTAGCCTGTAATAAAATCAAGACCTTGCCAGCCAGAAGAAGCTAGTTCATGAGGCAGTGCTCATGACCTGAAACCAAGAGATGGGTCAAATATGCTGAAGACCTCATTAAACCTAAGTTGGAAACTCAGCTGAAATCATACCTGTGAATTTTAAAACATCCTTGGTGCAAAGCAGTTCATTGTCATGATTCCATAAAGCAAAACTGAGTATTGGCTGGCAAAGTATCCATATATGCCACATTTATCTGCTGTTCTTGATGCAGACATCTGTCCTTAGATGCGCCTCCATGTTCAAGTGAGTTCCTTTCCGCTGCCTGCATGCCTGACCAACAAGACAAATATGTTCCAAATATCTATAAAAAGATTGTCTTGTTCTGAAAAAATCTTTCCAAACCAGAAAATTCTTGGCTAATTTAAATGAATATCTGAAATGTTTTATATTTAAACAAGCACACACACACACGTATACATTTATGTACATAGATCTCTATACAGGGGGCATAATACTATTAAAAGATAAACAGGAATACATGTAGGAATACATGTAGGAATACATGTCTTCTCCTCTTCTCCTCCAAAAAGACAAAAGATTTTTCTGTCACATACAGTATTACCCAACTGCTACCTAATATTTGAGAACAAAAAATTTGAGAACAATCATGTCTGATTGTAGCACATAATTACATTTTAATAACTGCAAACTTCACTATTCAAAACTTACTTCCAAACACAACTGCCTCTTGAGATTACCAATGAATGAATGGCATATAAAAATTATCGATCCTGTGCCGTATTATGCTTTCACAAAATCCAATATTAATCAAAGAAAATATAATGTCTTTGCTTTCAGTAGTTTGTCGAATTGTAGGTGTTTTCCAGAAAGTTTAGTATATTGGCCAGAGCTGTAGCATTATCAAAATCAGAATGCCAAAATATGACCCCTTTTGACAGTTTAATGTCCTATAAAATTCCTTGGTAAAAATATGAAAGAATTTCTGCAGTTTTAGAGATTTAGATACTAAATTGCCTTCCCTGTTAATATTCCCCAAGTGTCAGTTGTTATGGCTACATGATCTCTTCCCGTGAGAGCCTCAAGGTATGTAATAAGCCAGTGGTAAAAATCGGCATACTGTTTTGGGGGAGACAAAAGTTGATTTAAACAGGGACAGTTTACACATATTTTTAATATGAGGGTGGCATGGAATCTCTTTTCATCCCTGCATCCCTCTTTAATTTTCTCAGGACACAATATTAACAGTCCTTTCATTTAGGAATAAATGCAAGCAGATGTTTAATTAAATTGTAATGTACTGTAAATAACATTGCAACTGCCAGTAGTTGGGTTCCTATAGCCATAATTGTTTCTGCTGGCCATTACCAATGGTTTTGTATCAACAATTGCAACATTCAGCAGACAAGTTCACACTGTCTTGGAATGAAGGTGTAGGGAAACAAATGCAAAGAGGTGCCAGGATCTTGTCACTGTTAAAACAACATATCGAGGCAGATTTTTCTGCACTCCTTGGCTCTCTTCCTGCCTATCAGAGAGATCTACACCTTTTTTTTTTAAATGCATTGTTTTGTCCTACTAGTATTTCAAAGGCAAAGAAAGTCACTTTTCATATCAACAAAAAAGAACAAATAGAGAGACGTAATTTTTTTTTTATTTATACTAGAATATTAAATAACCATGTAAACTTGATTATGGACCTGTCCAAATGAAACCACAGTGGGATATTGTTCAGTAAGGTTTTGCATTTGGATTTTTTTAAAAAAAGAGTGTAAACAGACCTTGTGTAAAATGGAGTCATAGTGAGTCATAGACCTAAATTAATCTGACGCTTCTTTCAGCATATTCCCTGCATTCAGAGAATCTCAGTAACGGTCTGAACTGCATCGCTCAATTAAGGAAGTATCTGAAGATTACACATCATTTGTTTTTAACAGTTTTTCTACAAAAGACCATTTCGTATATGAAAGGCTAGGGAAACCATCAGTCTTCATAGAAGTTGGAGCCTGTCACTAAAATCTATCTTCCAGGTTCTGTGTTTCATCCTTTGAGCAAGTCTCTTTCACAGCTTTCTTAAGGAATAGTCTTCAAGTTGCCATTAATTCAGATATCATCCTTCACCTTCACACTGTATTGCTGGTATGAGGAACATTAAAGGTAGAGGTTAGGAAAAGACAGGAAAAACAAATGGAAGCCTGGAGAACATGCATAGGGAAGAGAATAGTTCAAGGAGTTTGAATAATGCTTTTTGGAGGCACAATATAACCAGGGTTTGGAGAAATAAACAGGGGTGTCAGCAAGAGACAATTTCAGGGAGCATGCCTCAGAATAAGAATCTTTGGGTAGTTGGCTTAAGCAGTCAAAAATTTCAAGAGAGTCTGTGGCATCTGAACTTGCCACAGAGCCCTTTTCAAAGAAAGAGAAGAGGAATTGATATTCATCTCTTTCATAAGGTGATTTTGGAACTATGCAAGGAAAGAACAATAGAAGAGAAGTAGGGAAGTAGGGGTTTTTTAGGTAGTTTTGTTGGGTTTTTGTTTTGTTTTGTTTTGTTTTTTTTATTTGGTTGGTTTGTTTTGGATTTAGTTTAAAATACAGTTTAAAAGACTACTGTGGCTACTTGCCCCTTTGAATTTCTGTGCTGCTCCTAAAAGAAATTTTGATCTTTAGAGAGTAAACTGAGATATATGAAACGGAATGAAGAAAAATGTGCTGCACTGCAACCGCAGTCAAGGTACTGTAAGAGAAAATTGAAATAAAATGTATGTCGCCTTCTTGGATTAATGTTACCTTTAATATTGTTTGTTCTCAAAACAGTACAAATTTACACTTGGTTCACTTTTGTCAACTCATGGGTTGTATCCATACAGGTTAATGAAATGACAATGCCCACACTGCAACATGAAGAAAATAGGTTTTGTCAAGTATATAGTCAACTAAACAAAAATCCAAACAATAGAAATAAAGGATTGGTTTTTGGAGGTAACTTGTAGGGGGAAAAGAACGCATCTATTTTGAACAAGCATGACTAAAAGATCTTCTGCTTGAAGTAAAATTGTATTATATTAGATAAATCATGCTAAAAATGGTTACTACGGTTTTATATTTTTATAAGTAAATTCAATTGATTTAGCAGATAGATTTTATGAAGAATGTGTCTTTACTAGTGTCTTTATTGCCTTGCTTTCTATGAGGATTAACATTATCCATCAACACAATTTGCCGGAAGTGCTACCTGAGAAATAAATTATTATAACTGCTCCTGTGACACTTCTAGGCACCAAATGCATACCATGACAGTTCATAGCATGAACAGGCATTTTGACCTCAGCTGCTAACACTTTTTAAATCGTTTGATTAATTCAATGTCTGTTGTCAGGGAGCAGAACAGAAGAGTGCCAGCCCCTTTTGGAAACAAACGATCTCCACCTCTACTCTGCCCTGGCGAGGTCGCATCTGGAGTATTGTGCCCAGTTCTGGGCTCCCCAGTTCAAGAAGGACAGGGAACTGCTGGAGAGGGTTCAGCGAAGGGCTACAAAGATGATTAGGGGATTGGAGCATCTTTCTTGTGAGGAAAGGCTGAGGGACTTTGGTCTTTTTAATCTGGGGAGAGAAGACTGAGGGGAGAACTTATAAATACTTAAAATAAAATACTTAAAAAATAAATACTTAAAGGGAGGGTGCCAGTAAGATGGGACCAGTCTTTTTTCAGTGGTGCCCAGTGATAGAACAAGAGGTAATGGGCACAAACTTGAACACAGGAAGTTCCATCTTAACGTGAGGAGGAACTTCTTTACTTTGAGGGTGGCAGAACACTGGAACAGGCCGCCCAGAGAGGTGTTGGAGTCTCCCACTCTGGAGACATTCAAAACCCGCCTGGATGCCGTCCTGTGCAACCTGCTGTAGGTGACCCTGCTCTGGCAGCGGGGTTGGACTAGGTGATCCCCAGAGGTCTCTTCCAACCCTGACCATTTTGTGATTCTGTGATTCTGTGAGATTCCTTTTTAGATGCAAAAGCATTTATCTGCTTTTGAAGAACATCTGTTTATCTGTTTATGAAGAACGTGACACCAGCGTGGGTTGAGGTGTCTTAGCCTCTCCAAGTGGTTCCAAGTAGGGATAATTGTGACCACATTGTAAAGAGGTAACTATACAATCACATGGTTTCTTTGTTAAATAGAAGTGTTTCCTAAGCTTATTAATGAGGGAAAGGCAGTTCTATTAGCAAATTCAGCTATATTTCAAGTGGAGAATACTAAATTAAAGACCTCTTTTCAACCTCAAGGTATTGCAGTAAAAGCCCAGAGGATTTTAGTTCCTGTCTAATGCTATTATCTGTTAGGCATTTCAGTTTATAAACCCCTTCTTCAACTGTGTGTTACTGATATACTATATGAAGAAATTATTGCTGTGCAATATTTGCAATGAAGGAAAAAAGCAGCATAACTGATCAAAAACATCATCTCTTTATATCTATTACTGTTGTGTGTTCTATTAGATTTCTTTAACATGATGTTTTGCTTTAAAGGAAGAACAGCTTCCCTGAACTATGAGGAATAAAAACCCTTCTTTGCTCAAAGTTGCTTCCAGCCACCACTTTACCTTAAAAGCTCCCTACATTTTCCTCATGGGGTCATAATAGAGCACATGCTTCTCTGACTGTTGCTGGTGCTGCCTTCTCCATTGTGTCTGGGATGGGTCTATTCTCTTTGGCGTGTACAACTGCTTTGGAGTTGTACAAACCCTTTTTATCTGCATCCATCCTCTAAGAAAACTTCTGCAGAATACAGGGCTCACATTTCTAGTCCTGTCTTCTACAGGGCTTGGGTTTTGCCTAGGTTTTCTTCTGGTTTACATACCTGTATTTCATAAGGAAGTTTGACTCCCTTTCACAAGTGACCTGTAACTCCTACCATTTTCCAGCCAGGTTTCACTTCACTCCTGACAGTGTATTTAAGAGTAAGCCAACTCTGCACAGTAGGTCTCCCTCTCAAGAAGTTGGCAGGCCATGGTGATTGCAAAAGAAACCCTAAAAGTTTTCCAAATAATCAAGAAGAAAGCTGTAAAGAAGGATAAGGATCCAGCAGAGGTTTTTTGCTTCCTTTTGGATTGTCTTTTTATTCCTACAAGCAGCAATTGACATAGGTTGCTGTAAAACATTTTGGCTCTTCTGTAGAAAGGTATCAGTAATTAATTATGGAAAAATTTATAAGGATATTTTATCAGGTTTGCTGTGTACAACTGGCCTATGAAATATTTTGATTACCTCTTATACTTCAGCACAGATATACAGTTCTTGCAAGTTTGCTTGACTCAAGCTATGAGAACTTCCACTTCCTGAAGATGTGTTCCCGGATGACCCTAGAGAGTTGGTATCTAATTATTTGAAAGTTTAAGAAATGGTTTATTCAGATATGAAAGAATGAAAAGCCCTGGTTTATTTTTTTTGTATCACCACATGATTTTTTTCTACTGCCACTAAGTCAAATTGATTTTGAGGAGAATATGTAAACCCAAGGAAGTTCAAGTACAAGTGAAAATAAAAAAAACAGGTTTTCCAGATCAATTTATAGATGCATTGTGGATAGCACCCAAACCCTTTTATCAATATGTGGACATTTTTTTAAATACGTGTGTCTTACAAGTAAGCATTTATATAAAAATTTATAAAATCTGTAACTTTACTACGTGTGATTAGACATTTTAAGTGTTACTTTCTTACCTAAAATTCATCCTTTCTCCTCTGAACTACAGCTGCAGTTATTCCATATGAACACTATATAAGTAAGTTTATTTCCTGTGTTTCTAAAGGCTTTTTTCTTACAGCTGTTATTTTTCTATGACACATAATAGATTGTCTCTTTTTCCTTAGTCAGTGTGTAAACCTTCCTTCCTGATAATCAATAAAGTTCAGCTAGAATAACTGCTATTCTTGTCTATTTTTCACTATTATATCTTCCTGGAGTATTCCCTGCTGTCAGCAATTCATTTTCAATCCTCTCAGTCTGTTGTTGGCATTTCCATAATATTAATCATCCATTGATTTTTCCACTAGCATCAGCAAGAGTCACATGTTTAATTGTGTAAATGCTGGGTGAACATACTCAGTTATATCAGGCTGCTGAATCATAATTGGTGATGCTGTAATATTCCACAAAAGTTTTTACATTCGGGAATTGAATAACATAATGATTCTGAAACTACTCATTGAGAAACAGAAAATGAACATGCTGTTTACCATTGAATAAGGCTGTCTACCTTGAATTGCCATATTCAAATTCTTCAGACAGAATTATGTTGTTTAACAGAACCCAATATTGAACTGTATCAACGCTGAAAATAAGCAAGATAATACTCCTAATTTTAAAAATACAGTACAGTAACTATATGATATTTCATGCTTATAATTGTTACTGAAAGTGTTTCTTATTTTTCCATAGACAGTATATTCTGAAGTATAGTTTTAAAAGAAATATTGATCATATTTACTTTTCTTGGCATATAAATTGCCCACACTCAGTGTGGCCCACTTTAAATCTGAAATTAATACTTGCTTAGAACTAGTGCTTTCCTAACAGCCTATGTGCATCAGAAATGTACTTTCAACATCAGAAAAATATAATCTTCTTGAAATTATTCATTTTGTACACTCTAGCTTCATCAGAGATTACTGCTTATTTTCCTGTAGTGACCCTGTTAAATATTTT
Source organism: Himantopus leucocephalus (assembly GCA_003993805.1). NCBI lineage: Eukaryota > Metazoa > Chordata > Aves > Charadriiformes > Recurvirostridae > Himantopus > Himantopus leucocephalus. The sequence goes on from RSEF01000002.1 coordinate 92,442,004, forward strand.
TAGGAATATCCTTTATTAAATTAAAAGTTTAGTGCATGAAATTCAGGTGCCTATTTTGAAAGTATGAGTTGTTACATTGCTTTTTTCTATGCTGAACTTCTACTATTTGCAAAGGAGTTTTCTTTTTCTTGAATCAGCTTCTCAGCATGAATTTGAGAATCCTGTAGTTTACCTCATGTATCCACACTGTTTGCAAAGGTAGTTAGTTTGCAGTTAGGTTGCCGGCATGTTCTAGTTGTCCAGGGTTGGCCGCTAAACCCACTAAGGGAGGGGGATGGCGTGTATGACTGTGTTACACTAATTGTGGACACCCCTGAACAGTCCACACTGCAGAATGGTGTGTGTTTACACTAAAGGGCAGAAAAAAACCAAATCCCTGGATAATCCATCACACGTACAAAAAAATAAGGACCGTAATGTTGTGAGTGACAGAACAATATTCCATTCTCTGTGCTCCCTTGAGCTTTGGTGCATTTGTGCTACTCCTTGTAACACTGGGAACCAGAGTAGAGAAAGGGTTAGAAAGTGTCATAGATGTTCCAATTGCAAAGGGTGCAAAACTCTTCCTGTGGTAGGACCTAGCTAGGGCTTGCTTCCCCCCCCATCTTTTTCCTTTAGTAGGGATGGATGTTTTAGTTTAACTCAATGATGCCTTGCAGCTCTGATTTCTCTAGCAGCAGTCATAAAGGTTTCAAGATATAAAAGTGGTGCTCCAGCACGGTCCATTGGCCAAATTGAAGTACACCCACCCTGAAAAAATTTTATACGATGCTTTCAGTGATTGCTCATTTCTGATCCAGAACACATTCAGTCACAGGGCAGGAAGAAGTCTTTCTGATTGAATGAGCTTGTGAATTTGAAAGTTAGCAGGGTCTGAACAAAAACGCCTTATGAAATTCTGCAGAATTATTAGGGTACAAAAATTCTAGTGGCTGTAGTGTGAATTGAGTGATTGAAAACTGGGTTCATGAGAACAGTTAGTGCTGTAAATAGACCTTTCTTCTTCCCTGTTTTGTACAGAGAGAAGTCACCTGCTATATATGTCTTAGACTGATTAAAGGTGTCTTGTGGGAGATGGTTTAGCTCTGTGGTTTTATGTACTGTGAGTAACAGACCAGACAAATACAGACTTATTACTTTTTCTCCAAGACCAAAGACTCAGAAAAAGTCCAAAAAATCATGTACCTCATGTTTTTTTGATTTATGTTCAGTCTTCTGATTTACATGCAGCTCCTCTGATTTATAACAAATAGGTCTGGTGTCAGGTCTTTTCCTCTGCTGCTCCCTCTTTCTTGTTTAAAAGTACTGCCATAACAAAATAAAAACAAATTATTTCTATAGTATAAAATAATTCAGAATTATTTTGCCCACAGAAGTGAGAAATCGGTCTGACCTTTGAATGCTGAAAGTTTTACGTGAGTTGTCCACAGTAAGGTTTTGTTCCTATATAATGTAGTAAAGGGCATAAGAGGTTGAAACCAATTCTGTGTAATGTTCAGTATGTGTTCATGTTATTTATGGGGCTGTGAGTGAACATTTATAATGGAAGTGTTATTCGGGAGTTCTAGTTTATACAAAAGTAGCTTTGGGTTGCTGTTTCTGTCAATTTTCTTCACTGTGTAAGATTAAACAAATAAAAAGTGCACAGTGGAATCATCAGAGAATTCATTAGTATTTTAATCTCTGTATTTTCTCTCGCAACCAATATCCAGAATCTGGCATTCTTACCATCTCTTATTGCTTCTTCCTCAAACACTCTCAATGATGCACAAGAGAGCACTTTTATGAACTCAGTAGAGAATAATTGGGTAAAGATGACAGAATGTTACTCAGAGGTTGGAGGTTTTTTCCCTCAACTTACTCCTCTCAGAATGCTTCATGCAATTATTCATATCCCATTATCCACATTCCAAAAAATGGGTAAACTGAGGCAAGAGAAGTCAAAAGGGTAATATTTTAAAACATGGCTGCCTGAAGTTATGATGGGCTACTACATCCATTTTTGTGTAAGAACAAATGCAGGTGCCTGATAAGCTAGTTCTCTGCAACCTACTACTGTAATTTTTTTTTCTGGCAAGGAAGAAACACCAGTACAGTGAAATCTGCATATGAAACAGATTATAATGCTATTTTTTTTTCTTCTACAAAAATAATATTTAGAATGTCCTCAAGTTTTGCAGTCTGCTTGTATATGCCTTTCTTTTGTGGTCTTCTTGCTACTAACTGAGATATAAGGTATGTCCCCTCATATTCCTACTATTTCTTAAAGTAGGTCTCCACTACCAAGATGGAAAAAGAGAATTCAGACATAGAT
>RSEF01000002.1:92454901-92478221 GCA_003993805.1 Himantopus leucocephalus
GGACTTTTTACAAGGGCTTGTAGTGATAGGACAAGGGGCAATGACTTCAAACTGGAAGAGGGTAGATTTAGTTTAGATACCAAGAAGACATTTTTCACGGTGAGGGTGGTGAGGCACTGGAACAGGTTGCCCAGAGTAGCTGTGGACACCCCATGCCTGGAAGTGTTAAAGGCCAGGCTGGATGGAGTTTTGAGCAACCTGGTCTAGTGGAAGGTGTCCCTGCCCATGGGAGGGGGGTTGGAACTAGATTATCTTCAAGGTCCTTTACAACCTAAACCATTCTATGATTCTATGAATCAATACATCTGAATAGTCTGTTAGAATTGTTTTAGTTTAAATTTTTAATGATACATATAAAATTTTCATACAAGCCCCATTTATCAGAAATATGTTCAGAAGTTAGATATGCTTTTACAAGTGGGAAAAGAATGAAAAATATGCTTAAATGCAAGACAGTCAATAAAATTCCGTAAAATCTTCTATTTCTTTAAGTACACAGAATTCAGCTTATTTAAGTTTTGCATTCTTTGAAGAATTTTATCAGGTTTAAATACATTTATATTTTTCATTTAAAATATAATTTTAGTTTTCTGAAGTATTGAGGCAATGCCATTGAATTTTAGTATCTAATGATGCTTATGATAATATTTACCCTGAAAGTACTAAATATTCTCTTTGAAGCTTCTGGATTAAGTCTTATTAAACAGTTTGAAACCTATGTGATAATTCGTTTTCTTTAGAAGAAATGCTGAAATTCCACTGTTTTGGGAATATATTTTCCCTTCAAAACCTGTACACAATTTAAGCTACAGCAAAGTTTCCTATGGTCATGTTGTCACAGATGTTCCCCACATGGAAAACACTGATGAGACTTTTCAAATCCTGTTCACATCAGCACTTAAAATGTTATATGAATTTGTACCTGGTGTGAACAATTTGCACTAAGATGCCTGGAATCAAAGTAAATGGAAAGCTTTTAGAAGTAATTTTGTAATGGTCAATTGAAAATAATTTCAGGACTTATGTCAGCAATCTATATTATCACCTAATCATGTGTTAATCATAAATACCTTAGATACTCCTTACTTCCAGTAGAAAAACACACACATGCAACTTAAAATTAATTGGAGGTTCTTCTGTGTTTCTCCTGCTGTTATTTCCTTTTACTATGTTAGTTGTTGGACACTAGAGTTCCATATTGTTATTGTCCTAAAATGAAATCAGTATGTGCTCAGTTCAGAAAGATCAGCATAAATTTAAACTGAGAGTAGGTAGGAGTAATATAAAAAAAGACTATTACCTTTTGTTTTCTTGCAAACTAAAATTCTGTTCTAAGTTCTATTTACAAACAGGAAGCCTAAATCACTGCATAATAATAAAAATTATAGCATGAAATTGAACTTAAGTTTTGAAAGACAGTTTTCACAAATGTAACATTATTTCCAAACTCCTTAGATTATTCAGGTAACACGTACTTTTTTTTTTGTTATGTTGTTGATTGCTGTGTGGTTTATTGGCCTAAAGAGAAAAAGCTTTGTTTTTACATTAAGTACGCCCCAGCCTCAGTGAGATATATTCCCCATTCTCTTCAAAAGCTCTTCCTACTTTCAGGTGACAGTACATACTACATGACTTTTCAGATGTCTTCTACTTGGTGCTTCAGTTTGAGAACAGCATAAACTGACTTAAAAAATATTAATGTCTAACGCACTAAATTTATGAGAAATACGGGTATTGTTCCCAAAAAGAGTGTCCTGCTTCCTCATAAGCTTTTCCATTTTCCCTCATATATCTGGACTCTCTGACCTGAGTATTGTTTTCTAGTTTGCCATATTTCACCATCCCTGCTTGTTGTTTTAGGTCCCACTTAGAAGGGCAAAAGACTTAAATTCTACATGCCATTTATAGAGATTATAGAGATATGTCCTTGGAAATAATTTGCTTGCTTCAAGTTTGCAAACACAAATTGTGTGCAATGAACCTTGACACCAGCCAGAGATCAACAAGTGGTAGAAGAATAGTATCTGAAATGGTGAGTTGTGATTTCATCAAAGATGGATCTGATTGATAGGTCTGTCTGTAATGTCTCCCTTCCAGCAGAGATCAAAACATTGCCACGGGACTGTCTGCCAGGCGTGGACACAGAGTGCCTGAGGTGGGACCATTACCTGCTGGACTGAACCATTGCTCGGGGCTCAGAGCAACATTGTGTCCCCCCCAGCTCCACTCTACCATCTCAAGGGAGCAGGAACCAAGGCAGAGCTCATTTGATGGTTCAGATGATTCTGTGTATGCATGTGTGAGCGAGTGTGAGTGGATGAGCAGCTTTCTCCAGCAGCACTCATGTGGTCCACTTAATAAATTGAACTTAGCACATTACATTATTTGGTGTTTCTCTCCCTCCCCTGCTCTGACATCCCTGTTTGCATCTAATATTTTTTTTTCTTAATTTCCTTCACTAGCTTGAACTTTTTTCTGTTTACAGTACTCCTTCTACTTCAAAATAGAAATTTCAAGCAGGTACGACAGATTTATGCTGACAGTTCCAGCTTCCTTGTCTTCCTCTGACATCAAAATCCCAAAACTGTCCTTTGCCTCCAAGAAAGATATAATATTGACATGATTTGATTAAGCCTGTGTATTGTTTTATCATTAATCCATTGCAANTCAGCTTCCTTCTTTTCCTTTGACATCAAAATCCCAAAACTGTCCTTTGCCTCCAAGAAAGATGTAATATTGACATTATTTGATTAAGCCTGTGTATTGTTTTATCATTAATCCATTGCAAATTTGTAATGTCCTATATAAATAACTGGCAGAAAAAAGTTCACTTAATAGACATGTACAAAACTGTTTTAGATTAATACTTCTAAGCAAGGATCTTCCACTTTAATTTAACTCAAAACATAAATCAGGCCATACAAACAATATTCAGGAACTGCAAATGCAAGTCGAGTCAGTGCCCTTAGACACAATGAATTAATGTGCAGACTGAGAAATCTGGGAGTTAGGAAAGTTAAGAACACTTCATGTAAATAACTTTTGATCATTCCTATGTTCTTGGGGACATGCTTAACAAGATTTAGGCATTCTCCAAACATTTTTTTCTATTATGCATTATTTTCCAGCATTCATTCCTTATTTCCAACTGTTTTCAGCTACATAAAACTGCCAGAGAATTACATAATCGAGTAGGACTTAACAACAAACATCCAGAATCATCTGAATGATGGATGTGGATCACAAGGAAAAGGGTACATCAAAGCAACTTCTTTTGGACTGCAAAGATCCTGTGGCTGCCACTGCATTTGCTAAGGGTCCTGGCTGCATCCCATGCATAGTTGTCCAGTCACAGGCAGGGCTTGCTCTCTTTACTAGACAGTGCTTGGGGACCATAACCTTTTCTAAATGAATTAAACATTCATTACTACTACTTTACAAAGCTATTATATAAAAACTTCAAATTCTTTGGATTTTAAAACGAAGATATATCTAAGATTGAAAAGCACTAAACATATTTGGTGATGTTTACATCACTGATATATATGGGTCATTAAAATCCTTGGAGGATGCAGGAAGAAAAAATGTAAAACTGTAGATTTAAAAAGGCTTAAAATTTATTGTTATACATACTAAATTTTATTTAGGGTGAGTAAGATTAATAAAGAACTTCTTTATTTTCTTAATTCTTTCAAGTATATTTTGTTAAAAGTATTTTTCCATACATTTATATGAGAAATTATACAGTGGTCTTAAAGTGGTTGAAACACTTTGAAAAGATAATAAAAAGAACTGCTTGTAAGCAAACAATTCACATTAAATGGAAATCATGTTTGTAATCTCTTTCTAGTTATAAGAAAAGAAATTTTTGAAATCAGAGAACTGTAAAACCTGCAGTGCAATGTTTACAGATAAAATCTTGAAAAAGCCTGCTGGTTACATATTTGGAGATTGCTTATTTAAATACAGGTAAATTAATTGTTTTTAGATAACAGAAAAGTACAATTTAGACAAGAAGGTGAAAAGAATGTTTTTCAAGGTCAAATGTAAGAAAAATAAAACTTAGGAGAGATTAGGCATGAATAATTTTAAAGTTTTAATTTAAAGTATTGGTGAAGTGGTTATCATGCTGCCAAACTGGTCTTAGAAATTTTCATTAATGCCTGTGGCCAGCCAGCCTAAGAATTAAAAATAACTGCTTTCTGTCATTTTGCATCAAGGTGAAATGTCTTCACTGTAGTTAGTCTTGAGATGGGACATTCTCTATGGACAAAGTTGGGTTCTGGATCTTGAAACCACTCTCCGCATCCTTTTTTTTAGCTTGGTGTGCATGAGTAATGCTGCTGACATCTGGCAGGTCTTTGTTCCGTCCCTAAAGGGATGGGCAAGAGGAGGGCAGTAACAGGCTCCATGTTCTCCATGCCAATTTGGAGCAGCTCTGCATCTCTTGAGAATACAGGTACTCTCCGCGCAGGAAGGGATATACTACTTCAAGAGTTTGATTTCTCATCTGTATTGTTTTAGATGTGTTTGTATCGTGTTACCTCCTGGGCCAGTGAATCATGGAACAGTCACACCATTCCTCTGTGGTGATTATATTGACTTTTCAAAATGAGGCTATCATTTGCTTGAATTCAAAATTTTTTGCTGATCCTGAAGTACCCAACAGCAGGCAGGAGATTGCCTGTTTCCTGAGTTGTCTACCAGACTGTTTTCTGAGAAAGAATTTGGAGTCTCTGCAAATTTCTGTGAACAGCAAAGTTGTGGTCCTGGTTTGCATCTCCCTAGGGCCCTGCCAGTATCTAGGAAGTACTAGCCTCATGGCTGGGACTTGCTCCTTGGGTTAATAATAAAAAAGAGAAGGTGAAATACAAATTAAGGGCAATATATATGAAAACAAAAAAAAGCTTACATGGGAATAGGGTGAAGAGAAGGTAAAGTAAAACAGGAATATGATTTAAAAATTGAAAAGGTCCGAGGAAGTTAAAGCAGCTGGAAGGTCAGGATTGTCAAAGAAGCAAGTTTGCAGAGGTTTGGAACTGGAGTGCAAAGGGAAAGTTACTCACAGCACTTGTTCCCCTATATAACCCACAGATCAGCTGAAAGGTTTGCAGTAGTAGCTCCTGTCGGTGCCGTAGCTTTCAAATGGTTCATGCATGCTACGTGCCTAACAAAGGATTTCTGCTACTGCAGCCCCACATAGTTTCTCCCTAGTGGAAATGTATTAGCATTGGTACTTCAGATTTGGTTTCCTGTGAAGGAACCCAACTGCATGAAGTGAAATTGCTGACACCTGAAGTGGTATGAGACAATTGGAGATGATTTGGACTCGTATCAAAGGAGTCAGACTGCTGATATAGATACACAAACTGACTCTCCTGGGAAGGAAGCATAGAGTAGGTTAATTGCAGAGGATACTGTTGCAGTTCTGCCAGGTTCTGGAGAGGCACTTACTGATTGAAGCACAAATTCTGGAAATGTGGTTATGCTACACGTACTGTCTCGTTTAGTAATCTTTGAAAAAAAAAATTTTGCATGCCTTTTTGTCAAGCATAATTTGGAAGACTTGGCAGCAGAGGAAATCAGTAGACATCAAGTTTAGTGCAGTTTTGACTATCAGCGATTGGTCTGGTTTGAGAAATGCATTAAGAATTTTACTTCAAGACTTAAGAAGAAAATGCTCGAAATTGCATAAGTGAACTCTGAGAACAGCATTTAGCGGTATTATGGGAAAATACTGCAAGTTATTAGTCCTTTCCGATAAATGATCACATACTGCTGATTATATGATTTAGGAGTTCTGTTCAGTTTGAAGACCCGAGGGGGAGAAAAACAAAAATCTCAAATGTATATGACATGTTTAGCGTAGATAAAATACTACTTCTCAGATCTGACTAATGTTCAGTGTGTGGAATTGTTGCCACCTGGAACATCTTTTCAACTGGGGAACTTGTCAGGATGATGAAAAAATCAGAATCATTCCTTTTGCAGAAAACCCCTCTTTATTAAATTTTAAAATGTGAAATACGATTTAAAAATGCAATCATCTTAGTCCTCTTAAAAAAAAAAATAAATCAGTCATTTCCCTGAAACAACCAAGATAAANCAAAAAACCTCTTTATTAAATTTTAAAATGTGAAATACGATTTAAAAACGCTATCATCTTAGTCCTCTTAAAAAAAAATAAATCAGTCATTTCCCTGAAACAACCAAGATAAAACTAATATTAATGCAAATATTAGAATCCANAACTAATAATAATGCAAATATTAGAATCCAGGTGAAAGGTTTTTGCCGTATTCTGAACACAACTTGCACTGAGACTGGTTTTGCAGCTGGGTAAACATTTAAGGGTGCTTTGATCTAAACAAGAGCCTGCAGTAGTCTCATTTGATGACATTCACATAAAACTGCTTGTAAATTTGAATTAGTTCTAGACTTGATTGAAACTTCTAATTTCCATTTCTCAGGCAACATTTTAAGTGTGAAATTTATGCTTATGAAGCAAAACTTTTTTATAAATGCTATACATCATGGAATTTGCAAATTGACTCAGGAAAATACTTGGCATCTTGTGGGAAGATTTCACACTTTGTTTTCACAACACCTTCTTAAGTGCTTATTGAAGCTTTCTTGAAATGTGGAGATTGTAAAGATGAAAAGAAATCATCCCCTTAGAGGCATTCCTCTTGAACTTTTTATTTTCTTTCTAATAAGGTCATAGTCACCACTCACAAATACTTCAACTGGAGCAACTGACTGTTTGCTAGCAACTTTGATCTGCTAAGTGACAACCAAAACTAAGGTCAGCTGCATGATTTTATTTGATTTACGTTAGCGAGTATGGATTTTTTTCTTCTTTTTTTTTTTTACAATCCTTCACTGAATATAGTAAAATCGTTTATAGCTCTTCCTCTTTCACTTGTTTTGACCAGTTCAGAAATTACTTGAGAAAGTATAGTTGCTAGAATTTCNATTACTTGAGAAAGTATAGTTACTAGAATTTCAGTATTTCTGTCAGTCTATAGCTGTTACAATTATTTGCTTTTCATCATCTGGATCATTGCTTCCATCACTGATAAGAACAGATGGGGTCTCCTTGAATGGATCATAGCTCCATCAGTGCAATTGACAAAACATTTTGTCCAGATGCAGAATTATTGGCAATGTCACTGTCAGAGATCACGGTTTTGTAAAGTGATCAAGTACCTGCAAATGGAAAATTGTGTTTTACAAGGAAAATGGAAAGTAATACCTCAGTCTCAATAACTGTCCTTAGTGAAATGTGGTTTTATTCTCCTAGAAATACAGGGGTGTGCAAGAGGAGAGTGTTGTCTCTCATTTGGAAATAAAACATGCCTTCTATGAAAGGCAGCTGCTGCAGAACTCTGAATCCTATTTTTTTTTTGTTTCACAGTAGTCAGTTCAGGAAAGTGTATTGTTTCCTCTGTTCACTTCCCTGAATGTTTTGTTGATGTTGCTACAGTTCCTTGTGCAGCATAATGAAAGTCACTGATTTTTTGAAGTTGTCCTGTAACAAAGTTTATTTGCTACACATGGCTGACCCGCAGTTTTTTGAAAACATTCATAAGACATAACACACTATGTCAGAAGAAGACTTGTAGAAGATAAACCTAGCTAGTTTATAGAGCTGGGTTGGGGCGAGCATTACTGATGGTGGTATCTCCTGCTCAGAACAAAACCGTGTACAGGATAAAAAGGACACTGCAGTGTCTGCACCAGAATCATAGAATCATTTCGGTTGGAAAAGACCTTTAAGATCATCGAGTCCAACATTAGCAGTATGTTAACAGTAACTGAAGCAAAGCATTGTCTGAAAGCAGTTTCTGGTGATCTCTTTGTGCCTCTGTTAGGGTTGGGACAGCATTGTTTTGGTTTCAGATGTTGCCTGACCACATCTCTTCTGCATAATATATTGCTATTACCTTGATCATACCTGAATAAACTCCTACAGTTGTATGCTCACATAAGCCTGGACCACTTTCTTGTTTTCCTGGCCCCTCATAAACAGAAAGGTATACCAATAACCAGTTCTACTATAAAAGCTCTTCTTTTCCTTTGCTTTTACTTTACTGAGATCATGTTTTCCACTGTCATCCCACAGTCCAAGTTTGGATTGTACTGAAGGGGAAGCATGGAAGGGAAAGTACTGGAGGGAAAGTTAGAGGGAAACAAGCTTAATTATTAAACTACCTTAAAAATCTGTGTCCATTCTAATAAATTAAACATGACCAGGAACATTTCTTAGCACTAGAACATATATATTCTAGTAAGCTTTTTCTCTGGCAAAACTTATTCCAGTCCACCTAGTACTTTCCCCCTAAAATTCCCAGGCCCAGTTCATATTTCAGGGAATATCTTTGTTTACTAGTATAATAATACTATACCACTTTTAGACTGTAGGGCTGTCATACTCCAGATGACCTTCAACCCTTGTGTCTGCCATGCCACACTTGAGGCCTCACCAGACACATCATGCTATATATGTATTCTTTATTAGGTGATAGCAAAGCTACCTGTTTACTTTTTTTATCATGTAGGGTGGTGGACCTAGTGCACTGTGAGCTAAGAAGGCTACCTGAGGAAGTGTCCAGGAGTCTGACCAAATGAGCTTCATATTGTTCATTTTGCTACCTATGGACCTACTTCAGCCCATGGAAGTGATAAAGGTGCACAGCTTGACCGCTCAGTGCAAAGGTAAGGTGAAAAAGCTAATGCAGTTGAATGCAAGGCTGATAATTTTCTATTCAGTGTAGCTCTACAAGTATGGCTACATTGTGCTGAGTTGCAATGGGCCTTTCTGATTTTGTTCTGTATGTTTATATGGATAAGATTGACCAGTCATGGGCGTAGAATCTAGGAGATGGTATGCAAACCTCCAACTCGTGTCTTGTGGATTTTTTCGCATATCGTTGTCTAGTTACAGTTAGGGGTAGCCTTGATTTCAGTCCTCTTTTCCAGGATGAGCTCCCTGAAGGCTGAGATGTGGTGATTGGTAGCTAGTACCAGCTAGCTAGCTACTAGCTAGTACTGGTCTCCTAGTCCCTGAGCCTCCTCTTCATGGTCATTTCAAATCATTGCCATCATCGCGTGGCTTCTGGTGATGCGGCCCATACACACACATGTGACATTGCTGGTGGAGCTGAAAGACCTTTGAACTAGGACTTCTCCATCACTTTCTTCTGAAAGAAATTCAGCTTGTGTCCATTGAAACTGGAGGTGCACATCAGCTCAAGGCAGGCGGTGGATTTTTTCAGACAGATATTTCTGTGAGAAAACTAGCTTAGGTCTCATCCAAATTGCTACTGTAATTTTAGTTTCCCTCTAGGAAAAGGGAAACCCGACCTCAAGAGTGGAAGCAGCACCAGGCATATACTTGTTAGTTTCAGTGTAAATTGCTGATGCAGAGTTAAAGTACCTGTTAGGATATTCATTCAGGTGACCAGTGCCGATGTGTGGTTATACTAACAAATCAACAGAATAAGAAACAAAAGAAATAAGAAACATTATAGATTACAAATAAGGGGTACTCAATGAAATTGCTGACCAACGCAGAAAATAGAGGGGCAACCATGCAGTAAATATTAAATAATATCAGCAAAACTGGGGGCAATGGGGAAAGATTAAACTTCTGCGGGATGTTAATTTTCAAGAATATAAGTTTTGATGTGACTGGAGTTGTTTGGGGATATCCTTTGAACAACCCTGCATCTGATGAAAACAACAAACCAGGATAAGAAATTGTTTCTCTGGCTACAGGTGTATGCTTGTTGTAGTTAAAGGAGAGTAACGTTTCCTCTAAAGTTGATGAAAGAATGACCAGACAGGAAAGGTTGGACTTCCTAATAGTAACCATCCAAGTGGTGTAAGCTTTCCTTGCCTTTTTCAGATAAACAGAGGAATTAGGAATAGAGATTATCACCAACATTTTTTTGGTATATATTGATTTAACCCTGTTATGTTGTCAAAAGCATCCATTGATTTATTTATTTTTGCTTAAATAAGACACTCAGCCACTTCAGTCTATTCAGAGTTACCTAAAGAGGTGTGGGGTAAAGCAAGGCAGCTGGGCAGTGGGATCCCTTGCTTTTTCAAGAATAAAGAGATCCTTTACTCATTGCATGATGATACCGCTTAATGAAGTAAATGGTCCTAATTTTAGCTTTCCGCTCTGAAAACATCTGTGCACTTCTGAGTCAGACAACAGGACCATGAGCTTCCTGGTTCCTGTCATAGTCCTGATTAAAAAAGACTCAAATGTCATTGAGTAATGATGCTATCTGTAGTGTGTATGGGGTGTTATTTAAATTTTGAGCTTCGTGGTACTTTCTTGTATTGAAATTAGACACTGGACCACTACTTGTCCTTTGTTATATGTTTGCTTAAAATGTCTACAGTGCATAAAGTGACACTGAGTGTAACCTTATGCAATCATATATTACAACATGTGTCACCTCTATAGATAGCTGAGAAGTACAATCTTTTCCAGAGGAAAAGAATATAAGCCCAAGGAATCCAAGAAGTATGAAATGTGGGAGGTTTCTTTTGCAGCATAAACAATGGATAACCTTCCAATTACAGCTACTATTCTCTTACACAAAGATGCCTGTGTTCTTCACTTCATTCTGAGTTTACCTGTTGGTTATCTTAACTTTCAATGTGGCTATAAGGTTATTGTCACATTTGATTTAGTAGAACAATGACAATATTCTGTGTTTTACATGCACTATGACTTCGTAGTTTTATAGTTTGTTTTTTTCATGATAAAACTAGTATGGCAAGAAGTATATATGATCTACAGTTCCAGAGGCAATAGCTACTTTTACTCAAGCTGAAAATAAAAACCAAATCTGCTCCTAGGTAAGCTGGACAAATTCCCTCAAGTACTATGTATCTGTTAACACAATGTTGAAAAAGAGATGTTAGGAGATTCATTGTAATTATTTCCAGCGTTCTACAGAAATTAATTTTCTTGCTGCTACTGCTCTTCATGGACTAAATTCAGCCTGAACTTGTGTGCCGTGTTAAGAGAGAATGTTTCACTTTAGGATATTTATACATGGACCAGCAGTTAAAGATGTGATTCTTATCTGTTGTTGGGTCAACTTGATAGTTAGTGGTTAATCTGAGTGATAAATATTGCCACTTCATTTTACTGAATATTTCTTTAAAAAGAACAAGTAAAGTGACATTTCTCCCTTTCTTTTAGTTATGGAGATGGTACATGTGCTTATTTTCGATTAAAGTGGAGGACACTTTTACTTCAAACTTATAACCAAGATAGTAGCTTTCTATAAAGTGACTTTTTTCTTTAAAACTTTAAACACCCTGCTTTGGATCTTCTATTTTAAATGTCCAGAACATAATTTTTAAACTGCTGTTTTCTCTTCCTTTTACTAGCTGCTGTTGAAGCCATACTTAGCAATTATTTAGAACGCATATTAATTTCAGGGAAACTTCCTTGCGCCAAGGTTTCATCATGATCCAGAAGTCAGTGTAATCTGTAGTATCTGTTTTTCTGTTTTACAGTGTACACTGAAGCTGAAGAATACCAAATACACAGTTTCTGTTGTAGCGTGTGTGGCACTGTGAAATAAGTATATTTTCTGTTACTAAACATGCATAAATAGTTTTAGATTTTTGCCTGTTTTGAATTACATTGATTATTTCACAATCCCACAACTACCTCTTGCAGAATAAGCAAAAGAACAGGCCGAAAGAGAAATGTTATAAAATGAATGAGAAACCTCAATTCCCGAAGGCTTTTTGTATTGCTATAGGTTCAGTATTTCCACATCAAAGTATTCAAAATAGCTTTTATTTGTTTGCACTTTATGTACTTTGTGTTTATTTTGTTGCAATACATGTATGGAAAGATTCATTGAACAGATTATGCAAAATGAGTGCTGAATAAAACAAGTCATGCTTCTTCCACATTAAAGGCAAACAATGTTACAGACTTTGTTTTGGAAGGCTTTTCTTACTCACATTATTGTGAGAGAAGAAAGTTTTCATGAATATTCGCATTTTGTGTTGCATCTGATGGTATGAATTTGAAGAAAAATGTTGTTCAAGTCAGAAAACTAACGTGACAGACCTAATCTCAAAATTGTTTTATCTCACAGTTGTCTGAAAAGGGGTTAGATTATGGTGATATTTATCTCTATCTCTTAAGCTTATTTATAGTGGCACATAGTGCTACCGTACAGTGGCATTTCTAGAGCAGGGGAAGTCATCTTAGTTTGTATGTGGCAGAGTAATCCCAGAATGGTTGCTGAGAACCATTATAAAATGGAAATATCTCAGAAGGTAGATTCATTGATTTACTTGCTGACATAGTCAATGTGGTTATCTCACACATTTTCACTAATTTTGTTACCTTTGCATCACTAAGATAAATTGCAAGTAGTATTATTTACAGGTATCTTGATACAGGAGAAATACAGTTTAGCTGTGAAACAAGAAAAAGTAGAACTTTTTTTCAGTGCTGGTACACTTTCACTGCTTCCCGTGCTGCTTTTTGTCTGCATTAACACTTCTCTGCCAAGGCACAACGTATCAAGACATTTAAAATATAGCTGTACTATTTACATCCTCACCTGTCCTTCTATCTTGCTCTAACGCTGCTTTGATTGCTGCCCAGCTGAATTCACTCTAGGTCTCTAGGTCCTCCTGTTGATTTGCTGTCAGCTTATGTGGTGACACTATTTAAAATATGCCACGATCATGGTACCTCCTATAACCAGATGAATTCCCTGTTAGTAGTTGGTGATCCAGAGTTTTTATTTCTACTAGAATCGTCAGTCAAGCAATGGCCATGGCTTGTTCAGCACAACCAGGTAGGGATTCCCTTTCCCAGAAATGCCAGGTTCTCTTGTGCCAGGACCTGTTCTATACCTTCATTTCACAGTTTTGGGATCCTTTCAGGTGGTTTCACTGGCCATCAATTTTTTTTGCAGGTGGGACCGTTTCAAAGGCAAGGTACTTCTGTGGAAGAGGAGTACACTTTGTTTTGGAAACAAGAAGTTACGATCCATCACTCATGCTTATCTGATATTCTTCTCTCACATGCCTGCTCTCTGCTATCTGCTGTTCATGCTGAGCTGTGTGATAACAGAGTCTGAGTATGCATCCTGACACTCCACAAGTAATCCTATGGGTGAGGTCTTCCTAAAGACTTTACTTAGATGAGCTTCCTCTTCTGTATGGTACTTTGTCTCATCCATAAATGGGTTTCTCCTGCTCTTTGGTTCTCGGCATATAATTTGATTTCTTGTGCTCTGTTTTCATTGGTTAACATCAATAACTTCATAAATTAATAATTTCATAAATGAGATGCATTCAAAGTGATGCATGAGAGAAATATATATTTTTACATGCAATTTTTTTTACCTAAATGCCAAGGAAATGGGTTACAGGTGCATGCAAGAACAGCTGGTAGACACTACCCTTCTAGAGAGATCTTCAAATAACTTTTAGAAAATCTTCAGTGGGCATCAGTCCCAGTATCCAGGACAGAATAATAGTAGGAAAAGTGTTCTCATCTGAACTGGCTCAGTTAGGGTTCTGAACAAGTCCTCCCAAGGATGGATGAATTTTTGTTCTCATCTCTTACATAATACCAGTCTCACTCGAGAGCTAATAAGAAGTGTAATAAACAAAAATGTAATCCTTCTCTTGGTTTCCCTGGGCTGTAGAATTAGCTAGCTTCACTGCTTAATATGAAGTTAGTATCCCTTGGCAGAGTGAGTCTTTTAGCTACAGATTTTAAGAGCTGCGTTTGAGAAGTGGCCAGGCACAAGACAGCAGCAATATGTATTTATCTGGTGAACTATGTTTGCTCACGATTAGCAAGTATTAGTATTTGAATGCCAGGTCTGTAGGCTTTATTTTTTTTTGTAAGGAGCAAAGACCTTGAAAACACTTGGAATTTGTTGTTTCATTAGGGACTAAATGATCTTAATTCTGCAGTCTTTTGTGCTGGAAGCCCTGATTGAAAATTAAGGTGTGACTGCCTTGGAGAAAACACATTATTTACCTCCTGTTTAAAGACCATAAATCACTATTTAGATTACCTTTTGCAAATAATAAGACTAGTTAAACTGCTCATCTTAACATCTGTGTACAGTTCTCAGCAATCAGCTTCTTTTGTACTACATAAATTTGTCAGGAAGAAATCTATATTCCTGAAGACTGAGACACATAGTAGCTGTATACCAAACTGCATAAGCAGTGTGGGATTCTCTCAGTAAATGTTCTTCTGTCACAAATAGGACTGGTATTAGGATGAAAAATCTAATTTCAAATAACAATTATAGTTTTCTGAGAAATTAAATAAAATTCATTTTATGAGGGTGGTAGAAACTGTATTTCTAAAATTCTGCCATTATCACAACTGATGTGTTGCCAGCTGTGTCATGGCGATATCGGTTGTGCTGGCCGCTAGAATAGAGCTCGACTGCTCATTGACTTACAACCAAAACTTTGCAGGATGGGTATAGTGAGTGTATAACGATTCCTTTTCTGCAAAAGCACATGTGCATACACGCTACATTCAAAACAGAGGGGATCTGGTGTACTCAAAACCCTTGCATCTTGTAAAGTATTCCCCTGTCTTTAATCACGTGTTGTTCATTAAGGCATGTGGGGAACTGATGAGTGTGCTTCTGTGATTATGTAGGTTGCACTTTTGAGAAGTGCGATTGTAAACCCAACAAAACACTAGTTTAATAAAGAAGTTATCAACATAATAAATAAGCAACTGTCCCATCCCCCCCCCCCCCANCCCCCCCCAACTAATACATTTCTTTTTAATTGAGCTGAATAATTCATACACAAAGATGTCTAGAAAGAGAAATTAGGATCTTCATTGTGAATGTTTATTTTTTTCTGGCTGAACCAAACTCCTTATTTCTGAATTCTTTTACTGAATGCAGTCTGCTAATTCAGTGTCAAATGCTATCTTCCAGGAGAGACCATGCATTCGCTATGCATAGCTTTCAGGTTAAAGTGATACCGAAGTAGTCACAGAGACTTATGTTCACCAGAACTTCAACCTCTGGAATGTCTCACCTTCTCCAGCTGTGCTGAGGTTATGTAAAACAGCAAGCAAATATACTGTTCCGGACTGCAGAGACAGCGCAGTCCTGTAGGACCACGCTCTCATATGGTCTGGCTATAAACAGCTGTGAGCACAAATTTTTCTGAAGTGAGCACTGACATCCAGAGCTCTCTGCCAAGAGCTGATGCTTTCCCAGTGTCATCAGCTCATCGTGTTCCAGGCACCTGAGCCTGTCATGAGGACTGCAATAATTATGTTCTGCAGCCTTGTTTTGTGCAGCTACGCTGACTTCTGCCAATCGGTAGCTAATCACTTTGGGGTGGAGAAACCTACTGCTGGCAAGCTGGTAATTGAGGCCTCTGAGGCTGTGTCAGTTGTCCCTCTTCCAAACAGTACCCCTGGGGAGCACTGTGCCATGCAAACATCCATCCCACCGCCAGCCGTCTGGAGCCATTTGCAGGTTTTGCATTCCTGTCCTCTGAGTTTTCACTGTATTTACTAAAAGTGCTCCTGCTCTGTTGTCATGCGAGTCTTCATGGACCATTGAGGGAGATTTACTGACTCCATTGCTAGCTTTATTGGCTGATCTCATGACATACATGTTGTCTGGAAACCTGACAATATGAGGGATGCTAGCAACCTCATCCTCCCCATCTAGGAATCAGATCTCTTAACAGGTCTAAGTCCCGTATGAGTCCTGAGAAATGAATCCTACCCCATGCTGGAGGGATAAGCCGTGGACACTTCAGGTCATATGGGTGGTTCAGCCAAGCATTATGTGCTTAAGGATGGATGGAGAGGGAATGTGCATTTGATCATCTCACTGCACGGTCAGGGACTGTGAATGACGCTATGTGCTCTCAGGTCCAATGATATCAAGGCAATTTCATTCTGCCTCTTCACCCTGTGA
Source organism: Himantopus leucocephalus (assembly GCA_003993805.1). NCBI lineage: Eukaryota > Metazoa > Chordata > Aves > Charadriiformes > Recurvirostridae > Himantopus > Himantopus leucocephalus. The sequence goes on from RSEF01000002.1 coordinate 92,470,894, forward strand.
GGAAGTGAACTTTCTACCCATGCTGGGCTCATTAAGAACAAGTACTTAAGCAGCAATTTGTCCTCCCTCCATTATCTTCTGCTAGCAGCCACAACATCCAGGATGCTATAAGCTCCTGATGCATTTCCCTCTTAGAGAAATGTAGGTTGTACTAGAAAACTCAGCTATTTGTCAAATATGTCCCTTATAGTCCTTTAATAATATTCCTGGGATCCTTCTTCTCAGTATGGCTAGGGCTGCAGCTACATATTTTATTAGCAAGCACTTTGCGTTTTCTCCCCATGCATCTGAAAGAGCACTCAGCCTCTTTTGCTGACCTATTGGCACACAATTTCCACATTCATTTATAACCTGCTATTCCCATTTCAATTCAACTGTTTGAAATAAGCATGTGCTACTTAGACCCTCATCACCACAGTTAGCAGCACCAGGGTAGCGATTAGCTCTTCTTATGTGTTTTTAGCCAGCACTGCTTAAAGCTGGGCTGACAACCTCCTACTTCCTCTGATCGCTCTATATGTAGAGATAGCCTCAAAGAAGCAGCATCATGCCCCTTTGGCATGAATCTGCTATGTGATGTTCAGCTCCTCATTCACAACTGAGGACTTGCTTGGGTTTAGGATCACTTTACTACTTCTAGAACACTTTGAGCTCTTCTCTTTGGTAACCAGAAGGCAGAAGAACTTGTTGATGTAGCATTATGTCTACATGCCCACCCAGACTCAGGTCTTAATTTGCTGTGCTATGGAGACCCATGATAACAGTGACAGTGCCAGGCTGATAACAACAGATTCCTCCCTTCCCATACATTGTCTTCCTCCTTCTTGCCATAGCTTGACACTCTGCCCTTGTCTGCTAGCTTCCCCAAACAAAGAAGAAAGTCACAGACACTGCAACTACCACCTAAGTGGATGGCTGCCTTTTAAAATTATAAAAGGAGAGTATCTGCAAGCTGGAACTGTTTCAGCATCTGGGGCACCTGTAATCTGTACTATTTGTACTGCCTCATGCTGGTTCCCTTCACCCCTTACATTTGTAAAGGGGAACAGATGGCACTGTTTTGGCCTGGTGTGGATCCTTCTGAGGGTCCTAGCTGCTGCCATGCAGGAGAATACTACAGTAAGGTACCAATTAAGCAGTAATCAACCATTTCTCCTGTCTTGGGGAGTACAGAGCCTCCATAAAAATTGTATGGTCCAGAAATTAGTGTCAAGCATGTAGGCTGTTGTCACAAATACCAACAATGCCTCACATTCTGCATAGAGAGCAATGCAGAAGAAAACTCTTATTGCTTCTGCACAGAATCTGTGTATTTATAATGACATCCTCACTAAGTTCACTAAACAGGTGTAACATTGCCAAAATTTTATATAAACCTAAAAGAAGTTCACACCTCTGCACAGGCTAATACATAGATCCCTTGTTCATTTGCAACATAAACTTCTAAACTTTCGAATTTTCATTTTGCTGGATGTAAACTATCTTTCGTTGATTTATAGGATTTCTGTGTATCTTATTAGCTTGTCGAAATGAAACTTTTGTTGCTATGAAATTTTGATATGAAGCTAGGAAAGTGACTTGAATCTAAGATGGTTTCATTGTCTTGCCAAATGCAGTTATCTTGATAAGGCTTGTCACCCGTTAGCCATGTGTATGTAGAAGCTAAAGTGAATTACCAGGCCAATGGCATAGCATCAACACTATAAATGGCAACAGCCCCCTCCAGAGCAGAGGGAAGACATACCTGTCAAGCTCCTTCCTTCCTTCCCAACAAAAGAGAAGAGCATGTAGACAAAGGATTGTTCAATGGAATTTTTTTGTGCAAATCAGTAAGCGGGCATATTTGTCACCAATGTAAAATACCAAAACACTTACAGATTATTATGTTTTGCTATACCTGTATCTACTATGTGATCATTAGCAAGAGTTTCTACTGCCCTTGTCTCTGTCTTTCACTGTCATATTGACCATGTAAAACAACACCTCTTCTTGTAACAGTGCTTGTAAAATACTGACAACTGAATCTTGCCCAAAGAATGGGCTGAGCTGTGCTGCTGAGGATCTTTTCCAGTGGGTTTGCAGAACTGTGAGATGAGCTGCACTGTGCCCAGGCTCATGGCGAGGGTGCCTGATGTTACCCGCTCTTCACACACGCCAGCCTGCTGTGCTCATCTGGTAGCAGGGAGCGATGCATGTATTTAGGCTTTCCAGGCAATTTGGGAGCTGCTGATTGCACGCACTTACCTCAGGACAACTGTTGTGTGGGTGCTATTATGTTATTTTCAGCAAAGGTGATCACTCAGCCATCCACTAGGCTAATGAAGGTATATCAAACCACTGAGAGCCAAATCTTTGTTAATTTATTCAGCAAAGACCACTGGTAACTGCATGTCTAGTGTGTTTCTTCAGGTGTTAGAAAAACTTCAAGGTAACAAAAAAATATTTATGCAGAGCAAAAGGAACTCTGCGCAGAAGAATTCCGAGAAAGTTTCAAAAGAGAAAGCACCGCCTTCTTAAGTTGCTCATCACATCAGATACAGTTACATTTACATACTGATGGAGGCATACCCTCAATGGTTATCACAACTAGCAATGCCAGGACAACCACTGTGACAGAGGAGAACACAACTCTTCAATACCTGTGCAGCAGACAGTTAAATATATAATATGCATTGCAAGATGTCACGCATTCCAAGCATTAGCAGAGGCATATGAAGTCTGCAAGTGAGCAGACCAGGAATGCAAAGATATTTTCCTTTGAATGGTCTCTAGTCCTATTCCTCTCTCCCCAGCCACTGAAAACTGAAGAAGAAGGTAGGGGTGGAGGTGGGTTGTTTCTCCTTCTTAGTGCCATGCCTTAAGAAATGTAATGGGGGAAGGGATGGTATCCTGGAATCACTCAAAGAACAGTTTGTCTTTGTTACTTCCTTTTCTCATGATGTTTTCATCAGCACCTTAAGAAGGTTATCAGTTTTCGTGTAACAGGGAGAGGCTATAATAGCAGACAGATCTGGGAATGAGCAGTAAATGGTAGAAAGCAGTAAACGGTAGAAAGAAATGGTAGAAAAAAACCCCTAGCTTTGTTCGTTGCTCATAGTTGCAAAAAAAAGGCAGCTGAAACTCTCTCTACTAGGTGCCTTCCTACTCTTTCTGCAGTGGCTACATGTTTACCTCAAATATTTAAGGCACATTGGTAGCTGAACTGATAAATATTTAATAAAATATATGCAAGCAGCCTACCAGTGACTATAAGCTGAAGAAAACTCCCTGAATACTTACTTCCTTTCAATACAACCTGAAAAATCCAAGGGTGTGCACTCTGTTGATAGTATCATAAGGGATTAGCTGAACACGCATTACTGCTGTCATAAAGATAAAGTTCTCAAGGCTTAACTAAAGCTATCAAAGGTGTAAGTTAAGACAAATAGCACACATGTCTTATCAAAACAAGCTCTATCCGTCCCCTCCTTATCTCACTTGCAAAACCCTTCACACTACAGTCTAGTAGAAACTGGTTTCATTATTTGACTATTCGACTTCTAAACCCAACACTGTAACATTTCAGAAATACGGAAATACAAAGCATTATTAAGCAGACAAATAACTTTGTTATCACCAAACCTGGAAAAGAAATATATCTTTTTTCCAACACAAACAGCCTTTGAAATTTTTGCTAACATCTGTAAGTGATAGAGTCCATTAACAGTCCCTGAGACTGTGTTATAATGTTTGGAACAGCACTCATAAACAGGGAAATGAAAAATTGCAGCCACTGCATACTATGCCCATAAAGTGAATGGGCTAACACGGGCATCCAGTGGGTGATACTCCCCATCTGTCCACTCTGCTGGGGTTGTCCCCATGCCTGCAATCAGGGATTACTTACCGGACCTCCTGCCCTTACTTCCCAGCATAATTACATCAGACCAGAAAGATGCGTCTATTTTTTAGGCAGAACAGGCTGATTTGATCATTGGGGAAGGTTTTCCTCACTTCCTCTTGCAGTGTTCTATCCCCTGTCCCCAGAAAGCCTTTCTTCTTCACCTCTTTCATTATCAAGAAAGGATTTCTTCCCCCATGTGCCTGACAAGTGTTGGGGCTTTTGTTTCCAAAGTGTTGGGGCTTTTGTTTCCAGAGCTGCTCTTTCCTCAGCTTGCTGAACAAGGTGCAGCACGGAGGATGGAGTTTGGCTGCATCCATGCTCTCAGAAGTCTGTCTCCTGCCTCCAGAAAGTCACAATCCGCTCCATGGATCCATTTGCATATTGGAGACATTCTGTTCAGAGCTGGATATATGTAAAGGTAAAGCCTTTTTATCTCCAAAGTAACCTGAAATATGTGATACTCACTTTTCCCATAATATGTAATGGAGATACTTTAATGAATTGGCTAACATTGCACATGTATCACTTCAGAGTTAGCAGAGCATCAGTGTATCATAATGCATTATCATCGGAAGGCTTATACTTGCATGTATCTTTAAATATTCCATATTGGCACAGTATGATGTCACTGTTGTCTTGTCACAATATGTGCTGAAAATACCTTTATACACTCATTTCAGATTAGCAAATTAATACCTTAAAAAACTAATGGCGTTTGTTACTTCATTAGCATAAACCATCTCTCTTGTGTTTAAGGCAAACTGTTAAATGCTTTTCCTGTTATACTGTATATATGTACTCTATATATACTGTTATACTCATGTTTGTTATTAAAAAGCCAAAACCGTTAACAAGGCCCCAGAAGATTCTAATTGGTTTCTACGTGTCTACCTCCCTTTGCAAAACCAGTAAATAGTTTAATAGATAGCAATACAAAATTTTAAGACATTGTCAATAAAGAGAGGAGCTGGATGTGCAGTGATAGATGTGGTCTGTCCTTCATAGAAACTGTCCTTCTGTCCCCCTTCCGTGTTTGTCACTCCCATCTAAGTAAACAGGAAAAAGCAGGGGAAGGGGCTGTAAACTAAAATATTTTCATTTCAGAAAGACTTGGGAAAAAGTCTTTATTTTCTTTTCTGTTTAAGGGATGATTATAAGGTGTCTTTGAGATGCGAAAAAAAGGCAAATGCATAGTTTCCAGAAAAGAAATGTACTTACATTCAGTTATTGGAATCCCTGATGATGATGTACCGATTATGATATGTTTACCCCACCTTCAAGAGTGAGTAAATCAAACTGAAACACATCTACTCAAGAACTTCTGGAATGAGTGGAGAAGTGCAGCTTCCAGCTTGCCATGAGAAGTTAATAGAGCTTATCCTATGTAATCACAAACTAGAAAATGCTGAAGAAATATTTTTGTTTTGGAGTACAAATAGATGAATAAGGGTTTAGCCTACTAGCAAATGTAGGTATAAATTACTCATGACTAATTTTAGTTCTGTAATTAGAAAAGAAAAGTTTCTAAATCTGCAACTTCAGTGAATTTGAGAGCAAATTTCTAATTAACAACAGGGTAAAAGAAAAAAGTACGATTACCATCTAACAGGAGCTTGGTCTTGGAATTTACCAACTTGCAAGTTTGCTCAATGTTTAAGCAAAGTGTTTAAGCAGTGCTTATCTTAAAACTTAAGAAGCAGTGGCCTATTTAATGTAAAGTAAATGAATCCTAAAATTAGCTTGAATGTTTGTAATTAGGCAGTTCAACATCAGAGTTACAAGACACACCCATGTCCCCAGTCTGAGGTGGCCTTTATGCAATTAAAAGTACATATTAAACCAATGAGCTTTATCAGACAACTCCTTGGCAATACTATTTTAAAGGCTCATTAAAGCCTTAGAGAAAGTGGTTGTGGGTAAGTTGCACACATTCTCATCATGTACTCTACTGCATATTGTACTTTAGTAACTGATAGAGCTTATATCACTAAGACCATTTTCTCAAGAAAAGGGATGTAGTTATGGAAATAAGATAAACTAGATATTTTGAGGTTGGCAGAGCTTTGAAAATTGAAGGACCTATTAGCAATGAGAAAATTTCCCTGCAGTTTTGGGGAAGTAGATCTCCATCATAAATACGGAAGGAATTACAATCTCTTATTCAGATAGTCATGATGCTTCTGCATCACTCTGATAGTAATGTTATTAGATTTTCAGTGTTCTGGGGAGGGAAAGATATGTAGAATGTTTTTTGCTTTTATTTCATTGTTTGCATTCCTTTTGACTGTGATCTGGCAGGTGGGAAATAGCGTAGCATTAGTCACTGCAATAAGAGCTGAGAAGGTACCAATTTAGTTTCTATGTCTTATGCAAAGAAAATGGAAAACTCCAAGACTGTTTAATAGTCACCTTTTCTCTCTGTATTACTCAAAACTTTCATCCATCATTAGAAACAAAGTCTTTGGAAATCCTATTTTGACTAGACTTTGCAATAAGTGCTGCTATTCAACCTAGGTATTATGTGATTATTCATTGCAGTTGAGCCTTCAGCTGAGTTAAATGAAGTGCACTTAAATGTTCCTTCTTCCCCTGTCATTAACTGCTCTATGGCAGCCTCTAGTTAGGTCCTGTAGATCAATGTTTCTCAAACTGTGGGCTGTAAAAGAACTCAAAGGGGATTGCCAGCTGTTAGACAGCAACAGTCAGCAGCAGTTCAGTTCTCTAAGTCTGCAGTAGATCTTTTTTCCCAGGAGTGGTGAATGAGAAAAATATTAAATACTGACTGCAGATATTTATTCTATTCGGGGAACTGCTACCTAACTGTAGCTGCTGGCAGTGTCTCATTTCCTTCAGGACAAGACAGTATGTAACAGTGGGTTTTCATTCTCTTGCCCTAGAACAATTGATCTATTATGAACTCGGGTGATTATATTGAAACAGTTGAGCAAACTGTAGATGCTTGACATATTGTATTGAGAGTAGGCTGCAGTGTCAAAAGGTTTGGGAAACACTCCGGCCTTTAGATTTCGCTTGGAAAGAGTGCAATCCCCCTTTTTTGCCTACCTTTCTGTTATGGTTTGAGAAAACCCACAACAGTTTATTGTCATTTAGACAATTATTCTATCACCTGATGACCCCTCCCCACCCAGGAAGGGGAATTGGGGAAAAAAAAAGGAAACCTGAGGTTTGAAATATAAACAGATTTAATAGAATAAGACTAGATAATTAACATTAATAGCACTAAAGAGCCAATATTGATCCCGATACTGATATAAAATATACAAGGATTATGCTTGGACAATTCTGTCTGTAGGAAGCTGTGCACTCCCAGCAGTGGACAGCTAATGTCTGACACTGTGAGCGCTGTGGCTTCAGGAGGGAAGGAAGGACACAGGGGTCTGTCACTGGGGCAAGAAGTTCTCTGGATCACAGCCATTAAGGGAGA
>RSEF01000002.1:92479221-92505960 GCA_003993805.1 Himantopus leucocephalus
GCTTCTCATCAACCAACACCCCCAAGTTCTTCTCCTCAGGGCTATTCTCAATCCTTTGTCCTCCCAGCCTGTATTTGTACATGAGATTGCCCTGACCCAGGTGTAGGACCTTGCACTTGGCCTGGTTGAACTTCATGATGTTTGCACAGGCCCACCTCTCAAGCCTGTCAAGGTCCCTCTGTATGGCATCNCCACACAGCTTGGTGTCATCAGCAAACTTGCTGAGGGTGCACTCAATCCCACTGTCTGTGTTGCCAACAAAGATGTTAAACAGCACAGGTCCTAGTACCTACCCCTGAGAGACGCCACTTGTCACTTGTTTCCCCTTGGACATTGAACCATTGACTGCCATCCTTTGAGTGCAACCAGCCAGTTCCTCATCCACTGAGTGGTCCATCCATCAAATCCATGTCTCTCCAGTTTAGAGACCAGGATGTTGTGTGGGACAGTGTCAAATGCTTTGCATAAGTCCAGGTAGAGGATGTTGGTTGCTCTCCCATTGGTTCACATTTTCACTGACCTACCTGTAGAAGCTTTTCTTGTTGCCTTTGATGTCCCTGGCCAGATTTAATTCTATCTGGGTTAGCTTTCCTAACCTTATCCCTGGCTGCTTGGACAGTTTCCTTGTATTCCTCCCAGGCTGCCTGTCCTTGCTTCCACCCTCTGTAGGCTTCCTTTTTGCTTTTGAGTGTGTCCAGGAGGTCCTTGTTCATCCATGCATGCCTCCTGGCATTTTTGCTTGACTTCTTCTCTGTTGGGATACATCATTCCTAAGTCTGGAGGAGGTGATCGTCGAATACTAACCAGCTTCCTTGGGCCCCTCGCCCCCCCAGTGCTGTATCGTGACTGAAATGCCATTGCAACATTTATGCTGTTATCTTTTTTTTTTTTTATTGGTCCTCAAGATAGAATTCAGACTTCCTTTTGTTGTTTTACACTCAATATTAAGTATAGTGTTAAGAACATTTTTTCATACATTTGCATGATAGTCATCTACAGATGAAGGGGCAATTTAGTAGGCTTTTAAAATAGGCCATTGTCTCTAAAAAACTCTTCCACTTGAAGTGTGTTTCAGCTTCTCATAGCAGGATTTCAGCCACTAGTTCTTACATTTTTCAGCATGATACCGATTGACAGTGTTTGTTAGCTGTGTCCTTGCCTTTCAGCCTTGATGATATCATGTTATGCCAGTGGATTTTTTTCTTTATTTTTCTTTACAAAAATAGAGATTCTCTAAAATGAAAACTCCACTTATTTCTGCATCTTATTGTTACAGCTCTTGATACACCTTTAGCTTTTGTTTTCACTGCCTGTGTTAACCTCATGCATTTTCCAGGTCTAAATTTGTTAAATCAAATCCTTTAGGCGACTGTTAAGGCATCTATTTCTGCTACTTCACTACTATGTTTTTGTTGATATATGAAAAACTACTGATAGAAATGCAACCACCAACTTAACACTGTACATAGCTAAATTCTTAACTGCAAACTTTGAAGAAGATGGTGTCAGGCATTAATCCATAACATTATAAACTGCCATCTCTTCCATCTGTGTAGCAAAGCTTTTTTTCATACAGTTCAATTCCAAATTCTCCTCCTGAAGATCCACATTTGCTTTCACAGGCATGAGAGATATAAGGGAAATTAACTTTCATTTTCAAACAGCAACCTGCTCTTTTCATTCTGTCCTTATTCGTAACATGATTACCAGCACTGACTATCAAAAGAATGCATTTGTATACAGATATTCAAGCATAGGATTGATATTATCTCAACCTCTATACCTTTTTTGTGAATACATATATGCAAATTCTTACCAAGATAGAGATTGTCTTTGAAAAGATTTTCAATACCAGACAATTATCTTACTACTTTTTGCTAAAAATTAAAAGGGTATTTATTTGGGTTTTTTTTCTTAAATACATGCTTTCATTTCATACAAACTTGATGTCAGGGCCTTGAGAGTACTAATGTTCCTTAATTGCCCTCACCAGTCTCACCTGGAACCCTCATCCATGCCCTCTGCCCATCATGCCAGGGGCTCCATTTAAGTTCAGACCTGCCTTTAGCTCTACTGTAGATAGAGTTAGTTCCTGCTCGTTTTGATCCTTGGCTGTATTTGAGCCATTTCTTTGCCTGACGGACACTGCAGAAAGCACTGAAAGTACCTTTGGGTTTTGTTGTTTTTTTGGGGGGAGGGGGTATTTCTGTAATTGACACCAAAGGTTTTTGGAAGAAAGAAATATTATTATTTTTAATTAATCTTTTAGCTTAATAACTCAATGTTTTTCTGCCGCTCTGGTTTGAGCAAGTTATCCTAAAGCCTTTATGTTTGACGTTGCTAGATGGAAGCAACTTTCTTGGGTGATTGTCTCTGAAAGCCTTCTTAATTTAAAATAAATGAACAAAACATCACAGCAACTCTGCCTTTTTCATTTTTCTAAAATGCTACTAGACTTGGTTAACAAAATAGTAATTATTAGCTAATCTCTCTTCTAAAATTCTATGACAGTTTAAAGCTGGATTTGTTAGCTGTAGCCAAATGATACGGCTGGGAGAAATAAAATAACTTTTATGGCATTTGAAGAGTAGGATGCTTGAAAGCAATAGATAGTGAATGCTGTTGGTGAGTTTTGAATTGAACTGAAATAATTTTAACTTGTAAAGGATTCCCTTTAAAAAAATGAGTGTACTGGCACCCTTAGTGGGATGCATGAGGCAGCGTGTGGGTGATGACAGAAATCAGACTTCCTATTAGAATAGCACCAACAAGCTATTCTGAGTGGTGCAACACAAGGCAAAAGAAACAATTGTGCTCTTACCTGTGCTCTGCCTAGCCTCGTCTTCAAAGCCTCCTTCTTTCTGAGGACCCCCACGGGATCAGCAGGGAGTGGATTTTCCTGTCCAGTTACTCTGGCTGATAGATCATAATGTTGTGATTTACATGTGACTAATGGGCCCATTTAGTGGGTGTTTGTCCTCCTACTATCTGTAAACTGTATTTAAATGCTGAAAGCTAATGGTATGCTTTAAACTAAAGCATTTAAATATAACATTGAATGCGTAGTATTTCAAGTAATAGCTCATGTTGTTTCTTTTCATAAATGTCCAGGCATTGTGGTTACATTGTGTGAGTTTGTATGGTATATATCCAGTCACCAGTTTTCACACCCAACTAACTATTGGTCGTAAAACTGACTAAATGCCAGTAATGAATGACAAGTTTATTCCACTCAGATGTTTGTACAAGGTAAGTCTTACAGCATATCTATTGCAGTGTTAGGGGTGTTTGATGCAGGAGTACTCGTATACGGAAAAGGGAGTTGAAGAACTGAGGTAAAGAGGAGTGTCACTGGCTGGTTCACGAGTCTAACACAGGCAGCCTAGTCCCTGCGGCCAACCCTGGTTCCTCACCAACAGAAGGGGCTTTTCCTGTTGTGTGCTCAAGGCAATCGCAGATGATTACAACGTCCTTACTGCCATAGATGCCAGGTGCTCTGTGGCACTGCAAGGAGCCCGTGTGTCCTGCAATTCCCAGGCTGGCTGGGACTGACAAGAATCCTCTTTGCATTTGGTGTAGAGCCTAATGAGATCAGCCACCTCTCTCCCTTGATGATCCGGCTCGCTTCCTGCCAACTTGTCTCATTAAGCCATTCATTGGCAACTTCTCCTTTCTCCCAGAAATCTACATCAGCTATCCGAGCCACTATGCCACAGTTGAATGTGTACCTCAAAGGATGATGGAAAGCCATCATACTACAGTTCTAGGCTAAACTGAAGAAGATTCTGGCTGCTTATTGTAAACTGCCGTACAGCTGCTAAAGCAAAGGAAAGGAGATGGCAAGATGGGACTGTTGCAAGTGGGATTGCACACGTGCACAGTTGTATGGCCTAGTGCTTTTTCTTCACATGTCTAAATTCTGTACTGTTAACCCTCATGGGTAGTGCCACTAAAAGCTTGATAAGGAGTAGTCTACTTCTCAGTTTTGAAGACTAATAAGAAAATTCTGATCTATTACTGGACTGACCAGAGGCCCAGAATAACACAAACTGTAAGTCACCAGCATTTCAACTGTGGCATTAATGTTGTGAATACCTGTCCACACTTTAATGCATGCACTGCAGTGTGCACTGTAATACTTTGTTAAGTATCTATGTTGAAAATAGGCCTGCATTGTTTTCTGGTGTTGATATTGCATGGTATTTGCAGTTGCTAATTTCTCTTGGTATGAAAATGTCGGCTCACTACAGGTGTGTTCATCTGTCAGTCTTATAATACAAAGTCTGTTTGTGAAATACACCCTGTTTGCCTCTTTTCCAGATATACCAATAGTATGCTTGATTTAAAGTAAAATATGAAATATCCTCTTTGCAATGTACCCAGGCATAGAAGACAAGCTTAGGTTAGGAAGTGAAATATTTTGTAATATGTTTGACATAGCTGTGTAAAAAGAAAAGTAACACTATGCAGTCTGTAGTAGATCCCTTAATAATGTTGTGTTGCCATTGTTCATTGAATCCATTGAAGATGATAAATGTGATTGTTTTCCCTGTAGGATTTAATATATTTCCATGTTAGTGTTTCTTTTGAATCTTTGAGGTACTTATGACAGCTATCACAATAGTCTAAGCTTATAACTTTATCTTTTATACCCTGTGTGACTCTGCTTTAGACTTCTCAGAGTTTACTAATCTGAGCTGAGGTCACACAGCTAGGCTATGATGCAGCTAGATTTTGGATCCCTAAGGCAGACAACTGAGCCTTGGGAATTAATGATATTAGGAAAATGGAGCTCATGATGACTCTGAAGTATACGATTTATTTTTCTCTGGAAAGATGAGGTATGTCTCCAAAGGTCTACTTGTGCCAGACAGAGACCCCTTAAGCAAGTAGAAATGGACATAGTTTTCCTTAACTGGAGAGGTCATATGTATTAGTGTAGTGTTATCTGCTTCAGTTTTTTTCTCGGTAGGCAACAGTTGTACCCAATATGACAATGTTGGGCAATTTTTGCGTGATTTGGGGAAAGACCAGTTTAGATACAGCCTGCTTTAGAGGCGACTGGTTAGGCGGATGGAGAACTGTCTCAAAAGCCTTTTTAATTGTGCCTGGGGGGAAACAAGTGTTTCTTTTTAGAGGAAAGTTTGAAGGTGGCGTGGTGTGAATACAAATATGATGGAAAGAAATGTTGTGTCATTCTGCTCACAAGGCGTCATCCAGTGTACAGTCTTCAGTAGTAATCATAGACAGACACTAAGGAAGAACAGGGCAAGCAGATAGGATACTTCCAATGAAATAAATTATTATCCTCCACCTATTTTCACCTCATGTAGTTCCCGAGTCTGATGTGTTTTGTTAATGTAATAACCTAGTATGAATTTCTCTGCAGAGTACTTGCCCAGTCTTACTTTGAAGGCATGTGACTTCCCAGCCACAGTGTCCTTTTGATGAGGATTTCCAAAGGTTTCTTGGCAACTGTGCAAGGAATCACTTCAATTTCTTTTAAGACTAGTTCTTTCTAGCTTGGCCCCTCATGCTGCTACTGGAAGAGACAGCGAACAGTGTCAGAGAAGTGTAATTCCTGTCCACTTTTCCTACGGCTCATCTTTCATCAGTTCTTTACAAGCTTGGAGAGGCATAGCCTACTCAAGACACTTGGAACTATGAGGTCAAAGTATTGCAGCCTTCCCGGCCCACAGCTCCCACCAGGAACTGCGGCACTGACAGGACACCTATGCCTGAGGAAATGTCTGCTCCATATTCAGAGATATGCACAGGGTATACATCCAGCAGTTTCCTGTATGAAATAACTGGTTATGCCTGAAACAACATAAACATGGAAGCCTATAATAGAGAATGATTGAAAGAAATCAAAATACTCACTACCTAAAATCGTCATTCTTTCTTCCTTGGTTTTGTGAGGTTTTGAGCAAAAATATTTTGATAACTTTTTCCTCTCCTGTTTATTATAACACTGCAAGAAATCTTCATTCTTCAGTCCTTCTCCATTCAAGATTCCAGCAGCTCTTCCCCTTTGTTTATCTTTCAGCTTTATACTCTGATTTAGTAGTTTGTCTGCTGGGTTGCTATTGGTAAGTTCAACTTCTGTCACCCCACATAAAGATAACCTGTTACTGTTTCTTTTCTAGCTGGCATCAAATGGAGAACTTCCTACTCATCTGGTGCCCAGTGGAGGGTGGATGAGGTTGCAACCACACCACTTGCACTTGCTGCTGTCTAGATTATAGTGTGGTACAATTTTTTATGGTGCTCTGATCATTGTGTTACTCTTTGGTAACCAACCACTAGAATAATCACTGATGCATAATTAAATTGAGCATGCTTATTTTTCACTTGATTACAGTCCAGTTATTATAAATGATCTATGGAGAAGCACACTGACTGTAACAAGGAGTTCTTGAGGGGTAATTAACAATCTCTGTCTCTCAGGTACAGGCCTCTACAAACAAGGAAAAACAACTTTCTATTCCAGACCATGTCTATCTTTGATTGCTGCTCCTATACTCTCATCAGCCAGATCCTTCTTGTGAGCTAGGGAGATCATAACCATGCTGGTGACCATGGCAAAATGAGGGTGGGACACTAGGTTACTTCTGTTCTTAGTACAAGTCAAACTCCTCTTCAAGTTATGTGCTAGAAATACTTTACCTTCACAGATAATTGTATTTTAGGACATAATCTGAAGTAGCTCTAAGCGAGAGGGATGCAATCTGGTAGAACCTGTACTGCACTGCTTTTACTGCAACATCTCTGTCACCTGCCATGTTTGGACTGGGTCGTATGACCTGGCAGGGATGTTACTGAGGCCTGAAATTACAGTGATACATCGTTGTTGGCCATGGGAAACTGTACTAGCATGAACCTGAACAGTAACATAGCTTGCCTATTATGTAACAGTGATTTCCATCTGTTCTATGATTTAAATACTGTTTAAAGACACTGCAGCTTCCTGCTTTCATCCAATACATAACATTTCCCAGTATCTTCTTAGGGAAAAAATAAGAGGGTTTATAGTGATGGGCCACAAGAGATCCTCAGTAGCATCTGGAGGACTGGAGTTGAATACAGGAAAGTGTTTTCCTTAATAGACATTCCCAAAATCACTAGAATGAAGAAGGGAATGGTATATTGTTTTTTAAATAGCATAATTGTCTGGAATAAAGCAAGTGTTTCTTCTTGAAGAAGTCCAAGGATTTTGGAACTCGCATTAAATCTATTTCCACTGGAAATTGCTGTCATGTACACAGCGAGCAATCCTGTGGAGCTGAAGAAACCCCAATGTTTTTCCATTAACAACAGAGTTGAAACACTTTCTATATAACCTCACTAATAATGAGTCCTCTGGAGGTGCAGTCATAATTTTAATTAATTAAAAATTAGGTTACTTGATCCTTAAGATAAATTCTACTAATTTTCTAACACTTTGAAAATTCAGCCATTTTTCAAGAATTGGGTGAGGTAGAATCATATCCATCATTAATTAAATAGACTCCACCATCCTCTTTTAGTTCGGGGTCCAAATTCTCTGATTTTTTTTATAACTTTATAGTTAACCTAGCATAGAATGCTTTTGATTGTGAACAGTTTCTAATTGGGAGAATTATTATCACAGTTCATATTCAGAAGACTCAATGCTCTATGCTTTTGTCCCCTGCTGTTTTCAATTTTCTTTATATTCCCTTCTCAGCTGGCTAGTTTACAGCCTAATATTATTATTCCAGATATGTTCTCTGCCTCCTTGAAATTATTTGAAAACCTTAAAACCCAAGCTCAAATTCAGTTTAGCTTAATAAGATAGCCTGAAAACTGGCTGTTCATGAACACATCTGACCCTCCTGCCTTGGGGATGGTGACATTTGTCAGAGGCACAGGGGGAAGCCAGGGGCTGGTTACTGCTTCATCTATCTGTTTTTAATTTAACAAAAGTCTGCCAGAGACTAAATTCAAATCATTGTTGCAACATGGTGCCTGCTCAAAACAGAAGGATTCTGTCATTTGTGTAGCCCTGCGATCCTGGGAGCCTGTGAATTGCGAACAGAGCATGCTGGGAGTACAAGACTTGCTTTTACACCTGCCTGAAGGAGGTCAGGTGGATGGCAGAATCTTGTTATTCCTCTGTAAAGAAGGATACAAAGGAAATGCAGGAGCATGGGCCCCAATAAATGAATTGAGAATCCAAAAATGGAAGACATGACAATAAATGAAATATGGAATAGAGGTTTGCAGAGACCCTGATGAGGAGTCTGTTGTTTTAGGGAAACCTGCTATTTCCTTATATTGTCTTTAGTCTAGAAAGGAGGTCTTTAAAAGTCCTGGGGAAAAAAAAAAAAAGGGTACTGCAATCAGTTTCTACTGATACTTAATGTTTATTCTACCTTGGGTTAGCTAGGCATTCTGATTTAGACACTGCCTGCTGAGTGAAAAGAAGAGTGTACTTCTTCTACAAAAATTTGTGTTCTTCCTATTCTGAAAACGGTTTCCATTTTCACTGGTGTATTTTGCTGTATCTGTAGGAACATATGGGCTAAACAATCAGACTGAATGCCTTATTTTGAACAGGGAGATATTTAGCTGAGAAAACTTTAGCACTGCTACCAAATTATGAAAGAGCAAAACTCTTCAGCTCTCTGACATTGCTAACTGTTGGGCAATCATGTTTAGGAGCATTTTGGAAGAGCCTTGTGCATGTTCTTGGCTTCTCTGCTAAGGAAAGCTGCCTTGCTATATTAAGATTAGTTGTACTCCTTGCCTGATGCAACATACCATAAGGCATGGGCCTTGAAATAATACTGCTTGGGTACCAAAAGATATGTGGTTGCAGCAGCATGGAAATTTGTGTATTGATTTGCTCTGCCCTTTGGCCAGAGTTTTCTAATGAGAAAAAGTCTTACGAATAATGACAAACAAGCATCTAATTTCTTTTAGGGAGAGGCCACTCTGAGTAGAGCAGCATTTGCATAACAGTGCACTGGAAAGCATTTGTTTTATAAATAAAATCCAAATGAACACATGCACATTCATCAACTGAGATATGTAAAACATAGTCTGGCAATGCTTCAGAACACAAGCAAGACTGGAAAATTATTAGCTCTTTTTTTCACAGTAGGATTAAGTATGGAAACAACTGGTTTATTATTTGGAGATTCTGTGGTTATGTAACCAGTTTTACTGATGAAGAACCCTACAGGTGCAGGAATCTTAAGGAATAGAAACGTTCATTAATTGCCTGGGATAATTTTTCACTTTCAGTTGGGTCTTCTGAAATATATGCAAAATGGCAAAGATGGATTAAAATTTTCTCCTGACACAAAACTGTAATTGTAGAATCAAAACATCTTAATGAATACTGATACACACCTTTAAATGGTGTAAAAAATCTGGAAATTATGTGAGCCAAGCAAAACTTAGCTGCTTGTGAACTAATAGGAACTTAGCATGAAACAATGGAATGAATTGTTTAGTGGTTTCTGTTTAATAGAACTGTCAAAGAACTTAGAGTCACTATTTAATTTTTTCCCTAATTATAATGAGACTTAACTTGATTCCAGGCATTTAATTTGAACTCTGTGTCCACTTTACTTAGGGCACATTGCTGAAAAATGAAATAAAGTTTACATCATATTGATTAATATAGTTTCAATAGACAGTTACTGTATGATGAACTTCCTAGTGAAAATTCTTAATTTAAGAGTATTTTTCTTCCAATGTGTTCTTCTATATTCAGTAATTCTTATAATCTGTTTTCACAAACGTTGCCTCATGGGGATAATTTTCCCTTACAAAGACTTGGAAAAGTTTTTCTAGAATCTACTACACTAGAATGACTACAGTTAAAAGACAATTTAAAAATATGCTATGAAGAAGTTAAAGTTAAAGAAACATATGGAAAAACTTTCTGATTTTTGCTAATGGCTCTTCTGTAAATATTTCTTGAAACTGGAATTTTCCCTATGTGGTGGCTGTATAGTTAAAGTTAGGGACAATGTAAAAGTTCTTTACTTCTTACCCTTACTCAATACAACTGTAATGGTATCTTTGCTTTTGTTTTACACTGGAAGCACTGAACACATGGAGAAAAATATTACCTATTTATAAATTTAAACACTTAGGCATTGTTTCTCTTCATTTGGGGAAAAAAAGGATTAAAATTAGAGAAACTTTCGCAATATGCTCCTTAAATGTTGTTGCAAAAAACCTGGAGGCTTGTTATTTTCCTTTTTTTTAAAAAAAAAAAGCATTAATTGCTACAGATTTCTCATGTTAAAAGTAAGGAAAGAATTAAATAGCTAGACATCTTTTTACAAGATTAAACTTTTGTGGAATTTTACATTGATAGGAGGACAAGTTTGTCTTACCTAGTCCTGATGTCAGAGTCCTATCTTTATCTCCTGACCATGGGAGAGTGTCAGCATGTATTATGTCAAGCAGGTTAAAGTAGTAATGCCTTTGAAAGAATGTACCAATTAGCTGTAAATTTTCACATCTTAATTGACTCAGGTAGATGGGTAGACATGTATAATCTGTTTAACCATTTGGCAATAGCAGATTCTAGCCAATTGCAAGTGAACTCAACAACTGTTATCTTTAAACTACCCATTCACACGATTGTCCAGAGGCTGATCTTATGAATCTGAAATGATACCCAGATTTTTGCATATCATATGTACCAGACAATATCTTCTTGTGAGTAAATTTCTATCGAGAGCACCGCATTCCATTTTGACAGGTCATTACACTGCCAAATCTGTATTTTCTTCAGCAGCTCCATTTCTTTTCCTTCATTTGAACAGTTATTCCTCTTGGGAAAATATGTCTTTGGAACAGCGTTAGACTAAAAAACGATATGTGAAGGCAGCTTATGGCCACCTGCTGTCAGGCAGCATTACACTAACTACAGCTTCTCATTTCCTGTCATGATCACTTGCATCTGTTTTCTTCCCGTTTTGGAAACTGAGATTGCTCTGCATGATGAAATATATAGTAATCTGGTCATCTCTGCCCCAGACGATCCTGTTTCTTAAAACAAACTGACAACAAAATGGGGAAGCGTAAAGCTTATTTTTTAATTTCTCACTTAGAAAGGCTTTCCTTTCATGCTTTTTCACCTCACCTTCAGTCTCACTTTATAATGTTGAGGAGCACTTAAGTGCATTTTCACAGCCTTTGGCACATATCACTCCTTGACTGAGAGGAAGATGAGGAATATATTCTAACCTGAGAACTACTTGATGCTGCTCTCAGTTCCCAAGAGTAAACATCTTTTGTTCTACTGGGTGTCCACACTATAAATATTCTTGCATGGATTGCAGCAGAACACTGGCTTAGAGGAGCTGTCGCTGAGTGTCCTCCTATGCCAGAGGTGGGGAAGGTTTCTTGCAAAATCAGTGTAGGCTGGCCTTTAATAACAGTCTCTGCTATGACCAATAAAATAAATGAAGCTGTTCAACAAAGCTCTATTTCTACAAGCTGCTCTCTCTCTAAGAAGGCTTGTGCTCTCCTTTTATCTGTCTTATGGAAATGACGTGAACACATTGGTGCCCATGGAGAACCTATGCTAAAAGATCTTGCAAAAGCTTTTCTGTTGTTGTTTGCAGCAATGCTGAAAAATTACACCTTCAATTCAGAACACTGCCTTTAATTCCCTCCAAGCTTGAAATACATTCATGTGTAAGCACAACTCTTCTCAGAAGAACATGCTCCTTTGTAAGAGCCTAATTTAGTCAATATCAGTAGAAAAAGAGTAATATGAAAGACAAGACAAAGACAACAAGAGGCAATTCTACTACTAGTACTAACAGAAGGAAAAGAAAAGTACTATCAGGGTTACAAATAATGGCAATTTGCCAACTCTTGTCAACAGTATTTACAATTCTCTGTGGGTTAGCACTTGATAAAACTTGCTAAATATAATGTAAATATTTTATATCTTAGAGTGTGATGTGAAAAGAGTCCTCAAGCTTTGATCTGTTACGTCATTGACATTAATTTCATTGAAATAATAATTTCTTTATACTTACTATTTACTGTAGTTTTTCTATGGTATTTGTTTTATTATAGTATCATGTAAACTTTTGGTCTTCCTAAAGAGGTAAAAAACAATTCTGCTACACTTCGTTATGGGGCTAGACCATCTATTTGCAGACAGTGGCAAAATGACTAGCAGTTGCTAGAGCATTAACTGTCACGATAGACTAACTGTTGAATGCTCTGCTTATTATCTTTGCTTAACTCTATTTGGATTCTTGTAGTATCTAGAAGCCCTATTACAGCAGCAGCAGCTGTGGAAACATCAGAATAAAGAGCATATTTCTGTCTTGTACAGTCTCTAACTACAAAAACATTACTGTCTGAATGTGAAAACATATATTGTATTGCCATACATGAAATAATAAATGCTAATACAATATATTAGTACAATAAGCCCTGATTTTATCAGGAGGTTGAATGAGATAAACTTCAATGATTCATCCTATACTAAATTATTCTATGATTTAGAAAAGAGTGTGTTCCCTTGTGGCTCCAGTAAGGGCTTAATCTTAATAAAGATAGATATTAATGGCTCCATTCTGCTGCCTAAACATTTTTATATCTAAACTGCAACGAAGGCTCAAGGGCAGAGTGCCAGATCAAATACAAGCAATAAATATGTTTCCCTTTAATATTAAAATCATCTTACATACCTAGCATTGGAGTTGCCGGATGCCACACTGAACATTTCTATACTTCTATGTCTGAAGTAATGTGCCAGGGCAACTAGATGTTTTCGCAGTATGTATGAACTTACATATGCAGTTGGAAGACAACTTTGCCATTGCTATCAGTTATGGCAGTCTTCATGGGTTTGGTTTTGGTTTTTGCTGTTCTATACATGGTATAATTATATAACCTCTGCAATATTCCTGGGAAATGCTAAAACAGAAGGTTCCCCTCTTTCCTTATCTTTCAAGGTATGTGGTTTCTTTCAACCAATTATTCCTTTCTTAACAGTCCTTAGGATATGCCTGTCTAATAATGTAACTAACAGCTTCACCAGCACAGCTGTTTCATGAATACAGCCTTGTTATGCCCTAAAACCAGTTTCTTTGCAGGTTACACTCTAGACTGACTAATCAAAGCGGCCACACACTTTAAATATTCATACATACAAAGGGCATAGACTAGGCCAGAACCAAGCTTATTATCTGGTCTTGTGGACGGGGCTTTCAGTGCTCAACAGTTATTAATTGTGTGTCTAGCCTTCTGTGTGTTCTTCATCTCCTTATGGATACAGATGTTTTCATGGAAGCTAGCTCCTGCTTTCTGGGCCAAGGACAGTTCAAGTCTTCAGTCCTAGTCTTCATGATGAAGCACTGGTCTTTTGTTTCAGAGCTTTGAAGTACTAGGAGACAAAACACCAGACTGATATAGATGAACTAGACTTCCATGTGATGGCCATGGGGGCATGGTGGAGGTTCTCTCCTTCTATAGCATAAAACTGGAGTGCTAATCCCACAGTCTTGGTTACGTGGGTGTCTTTGCTACAAGTAACCACATCTGTCTGCGTTGTCACCATAGGGAAACATCCTTGTTTCTCTGACCAGTGGGAGTGATGTCTTCTATGTTTGTTCCTTTCCTCCAGTTATTGCTATACGTCCGTGAATATGACTTGCGTATACTCTTGTGACTTACGTTGTTCCAAGTTTGACTGACACTGACATGCTTAAAATTGTCTCATGCTCTGACTCTGCACCCTACTGACTTTCAGAAGGATTTGTCAGCTACTAGATTTAATATTATGAGGGATTTAACCTACCAATATCTCTTTAAGATTTACTGCTGTTCTTGATGCAATGAACTTAAAAAGGGAAACCCCATCAATATCCTTGACAGGCTGTCCTACAGCAGACTGTAACTCCATTCATGCCATGCTAGCTTTCTTTAAAGTTAGTAGTTGTTATATCTTGAAAAAATGTTCTCTTTGACTTATTACAGAGACCACTCAGCTCTTCTCAATCTGTTTTGTTATTGTAGCTCAAAGGGTAGGTTTCATGTCATATCCCTTGGGGTTTTTTTGTGTTAGGAAATAAGATAAAAAGTGGTGGGATCTCTTAGTAATTTCTAATTCTCATTCCTGCTTTAGAATATGCCAAAATAATACTTCAGAAACTTGGTTCCAGATTTTCTACATCTTCAGGGAAACCCTCTATTCTCATATACTGTCCTCTTTCACAGCTGTCTCTAGATTTTTACCTCTTGATTGATCTGCATGGTCTATCTCTTCTCCCCCTCCTCACTCAACTAATTTAATTTTATTACATTAGGGATCCTAATTCCACTCTTTGGTACATCTGTTTCCAGGTCAATCATTCTGTTCCCACTTTCTTCAATGTCTGCCTTATTTTCATGGGCCTCATTATCCATAAAGGTTTACGTTAACTAGTCATCTTGCTAGGTAGAGCACTTTTGATAAAGTCCCTCTTTTCTTTGTGTTCAGCCTTTTACCCACAGAGTTTACCTTGTACAGGAGATGAATTGTTAGACAACTGAAAGGAATCTACTTCCACAATCTTCTCATAACTATATAAGATTAATAACAATAATTTGCCTTATTTTTATTGTTGCTTCTGAAAGAAATACTCACTTATCAGGCAAATACTCCAGGGGATAATGCTGAGTCTAGGATCGGCCATATAGATTACACCAATGAGCTTGAAGCTCTAATGGCCATTTTAATCTTAACAGATATTCTTTTTCCTTATCCTTTTCTGCCCCTTTGCTTCCCCAACGTCTTTGTCAAAAAGTAATCTTGGAGCAGTGCCTTCGTGTCGAAAGAGGTTGCTTAGTCTAATTTGTCAAAAGGTGTATTTATTTCAATGTTAAGAATGTTTTCATAACTATGAAATTCAAGACATATTCTTTTATGTTACTAATAGGATTCAGATAATTTTAATGATGAGTTCTCAGACTAAGTGTCTGTAATTTCCTTTTTTATCCTTGTACTGCTTAGAACGGCTTGGGAGGAGACTTTATCTTTGAATCATTGCCCTCAAGTGCCATGAACATTAGAAAATATAAACCTGTCGGTCCATGTAACCTAAAACTCTGTTCACTGAAATGCATACACAAGTCAACTATGTAGAAAAATCTTTCTAGACATAACTCTTTCCCAAAGCAACTGCACTTGTAAAACTAAAAATCAGTGGGAAAGTTTAAGGCTATATCTTCACTGGAAGTAAACAGACTTTTATAAAAATAAAACAAAGATAATGTCTAGTCTAACATATGGTCAGTATTATAGAGAAACCATAACTCCTTAAATGCAAACGCAGAGTTTCACAGAAGTAATTGAAATGTTGAAATCATCATTGCTTAGTGAATATTTGCAGCCTACATGTCTGTTTTGTTAAGAACTGCCATTTAAGTTCAAATGATCTCAGTTATAAGAGTAAAATAACTGTCTGTAATTCCTGTGCCCTATCACGTTGCTCAGAAGATGTGAAAGTTACAAAATCTTACAATGTAAATAATACTTTTGTTAGAAATTGATAATGTCCAGCAAAGTGACTTTTGCTCAAGGAGGCTTTTGTGCAAATAGATATCACAGGATGAGCAGTGCTGCCTCACTTGTAGAAAATGGAAGTGTTTCTGTGGATCTATAAAATCATTTGTATGCGTTAGATGAAAGATACTACAGACATGAGTTGGGAAATTTAACTTGTTCTAGCCTTTTTTTAACATATAGAAGTAATGTATGGTTATTACTGTCAAATATTCACATAAACATTTAATGAGTTCAGTAAGAGCTATACATAAAAACTCATCTATCTTTTGTCAATTTAATTCTGTTTTCAGAGCAGAAAATAAGATCTGAACCTTGGTATTTCAGGTAAACTTTGTGTGTGTTTTGAGGGGGGAGGCCTACAGCAGAGGTAATAGGAGTGGAGGGTGAACTAAGTAGATGCGATAACAAAAGTGGAGATGTACTAGCAACTGTCTGAAAGAGTAGTTGTCAGTATCTGTAGGAGCTATTTACGGTATTAATGTCTATTCCCCTATTTCATAGGTTGTGGCAGTTTGAAACGTCTGATGTTATAGAAAATAATTTTTTTAACTCCAGTTATTATGACTATTTCAACAAAGCTTTGTTTTTTCCACGTCTAAGTCTTGGCCTTCCAAAGGGAGGTAGAGTTCACCTGTGGTACACCAGTTAAGACACTCTTTTACCCAGCTTCTTTTACACTGGAACCCTAACTTCTGCTAAGCAGGTTCGTTTTCTTCTCTGTGAGACTGTCAGAAGAAGTCATCAAATTTAAAAAAAGACAGAGCTGCTAGAACTGCTGATATTTTCTTCAGCCCCGTGAATTCAACAGGTCTAAATTTAAAGTTGTTTCCTGTCAGTAGTAGTACAGGACCTTCTCCCCTACCTAGACATCAAGCATTTCCACAAAGAAAGTCAACAGCTGTTGTTAAGCGCTGAGCACAAGTCATGAAATCAAATGAGCCAGCTAAGCGTAAAGTATTGTATTTTTAAGTATGGAACTGCTTATGAAATGGATGGATGTCCATGGTTTGTGAACCACAGTAGTGCCAGCCCAGTCAAACACGCCTTTCTACTTGATCATATTTCTGATTGTGTATTATAATTTTGGACAATACAAATTGCTTTGAGGAACTGTTACAAAGGACTAACAGATTACTCAGATTAAATGATTCTAAGTGATCAGCTACTCTGCTTCAAGATAGCTTAATTTGCTTCAAACTTGACAAATGACTGCTGAGTATGGCCATTTATTAAGACAGAAAAAATCTTTATGGCTAAAAATAATTATTAAAGCTTATGAAATAAAAAGCTTTAATTTGTCCTATAGTTTAAAGTTCAACCTTGTTATCCTCTTAAACTATCAGGACAGGAGAAATATGTTACTGCTTTCCAGCCACTTCTGCTGGGGAAGATCTTTCAAGAAATCATCAGTTTACTCTTCAATAACAGAGCATTGAGATATTGGAATAAAGCACTCAGTGAGTGCAGTTTTTCAGAGGTGTCTTGCTATGGCTGAATACTGTTGTGATGGGTACTTTTTGGAAGCTGATTATATTTCAAAAATAAGTAAAGTTAATCTTTCAGCTGAAAACCATCAAGATTTTTCTGTAAGACAATTGTTACATGTTGGTATGCACAAATGTTAGGTTTGGCATGAAATGAAAATATTTTGGATTCATGGGATGAGTCTACAAAGACTTTTATTTTTATTACATTTTAAAGGCACAAACCAAGAAACGTCAGTCTTTAAAGTCAGATAATCCATGGATCAAGTGGATCTGTTATTAATTCCCTATGGTTTCTCCCCTGTTATACACCTGTTTTTGTGCTGCACCAATATAGCATGCCCACTGCAGCCATTTGTTATGCATGAAGCTGTCAGTGTTGCACAGTATTTCTTGCTCTATTGTCTGGTTTTGAAGCCACCTCTCCCACAGAAGTAGCAGACACACATGAGCTAAGTTAGTTGTGACTGCAGACTTAGAGAGGCAAAGCATCTTTTGGAGCTATATTGATAACATTCAGTCATGTGAATGTTCATACATTTAACAAAGTCATTAATGCATGAGGATAACAGAACACTATGAAGTAGTTTTACTAATATATCCCCATTCTCAATGTGACACATCACAACTGCAGGAGGAACAATTAGAGTGTTTGTTGTTGAGTGCTTTTTTCATACTTTTATATTTAGCTTTATATACTACACAAGTCATTAAGAAACTTTATAGGAAGCCATTAGTGATTTTGTGGACAAGTCACTTGTTTTTTCATTACAGCTTGTTGACGTTCACCTTTGTTGACTTACTCTTTCTGCTGGAGAAAATCTGCTGGTTCATCAATGTTCATTATAAGTCTAGTCTGCAGAAACTTCTGTGATATTACAGGTTTCATGCTATTTTTTCTGACAGCTTCTGTTTATAGAACACTCTGGATACTCCCCATTTTCAGTCATCCAGTAGGTGTAGCCATACTGTACGTAGTTCTCTTGATATTTCCTTTTGAGCTAATGATATACCATACCACAGCCTTAACTTCACTGCTTGCTTATCTCCTACCATTACTTTACTGGTTCAGTTACACTAGTTTCTTTCTCACTTCTGTTGTTTCTTTTTAGTATGAAAGATTTTTCTTTTTTAAGAAGAGCTCACTCAAAACTGAGAATTATATCTATGCATAAATGTGCATGCTGTGTAGTAACAGATTAGCCAACAGATGACAACTGGCTTTATACAGAACTAGGTTAGCTTAAAAAGCAATTTGTCAAATGCCAGCATGACAGTATGGTCCAAATTTTGAGATAGTGATCTGAGGATTAGCATCTCAGAAGCTGTTCTCTGTCTTGCCATATCTCATTTTGAACATGGCACAGTCAAGGATGCTATCACCATTTCCTCTCAGAAGCCTGAGGAATCTGAAGCTGTATGAATGATTGCAGGAAGTAATCTGCTAGCAAGATGAGAACACTGAAAAAAAACCTGAGGTTTCATCTACAGGTGATAGGCAACTGATTAATAAGTTAGTACACTGGCTTTGGTCAGCAGTCTTACATAAGTCATTTACTTACAAGATACATCGAAGGACCCTCACAGAAAATTATCCCTGAACATCTGAAAGCAAGAAGTCTAGGCTTCCTGTCACTTGTCTTTAAAAGAATATCAGTAGTAATGGGACAATCATGTAGTGATTCTGGATTGTTCTTTGTCAAAAAGCAAAAGGTGAACCAGAAAAAATGCAGCTTGCACTAAACTTGCAATAAGTGTTTTATAAATTCCACCTCCATGTGTCGATCACAAAACCAGGAATGGATCCACCAGTTCAAGCTGGAACAGTGAAATCTGAAATCTGCAGGAGCGTTGACTGTTGAGCAGTGTCAGTTCCAATATTTTCCTTCTCCAGTATCCAGGTAAGATTAATACTCTTTATAGGACCAGTGAATGGATGTCTCCTCCATTCCCCATACATGTTCCCTGCATAAAAGGAACATAAGTGTTCCATGTCACTTCTTCATGAAGTAGGTAAGGAATTAATCTGCCTGAAGTATGCCTGTTTAGGCCTACTTCTTTCAGTCAGAAAGCTTCCCGGGTCAAGTTCATAACACAGCCTCACAGACATCAAGAGGATATGGTGGAAGGTACATTTGCATAGTACAATTGCTACTTGTATAACTACAGTTGTATCCTGCATACCACTATACTCTATATCCAGATGTCTCTGTCAGGCCATTGGTTTTACTCTCTGTTTGTTAATAGCAGAGTTTCTGAGTCCTTTGGACAATAGGCTAACTCATGGGTAACACGGAATCTGAAACTAATCATAGAAAAAAGGTGTTCATGAGCAGAAGGCAGTCATAATTTGGTGTTATGTTCAGTCTCAGCTCTGCTACCACCAACCAAAAGGCATACTGACCAGAGACACTCTCAATTTTTCTTTGTTTTTCCCTGCCCTATCTTTTTGTCACCCTTCTCAGGAAGCCTCTGCTCAGGTATGGTTCTATCCATGTGAGATATCCTGATGTTGCGTGGATGCTTTCATAGTAAATGCCTGCCTTCAAGTTGAATCATTTGTAGACAAGATGACTTGAAATGCGTTGCTGCTTTTAACCACCTCTTTCCCTGAATAGCCCTGTACCACTGCATGCAGCTGCTGCCTAACCATGTGTCCCTAAGATGTATCACTGTAGATGTGTTTTTAGGAAAAGAATTGTATAAAACCTGCCAGTGAGCAAATGGGCAAAGCTGCTTTGAAACTCAATTGCTCAGAAACACAGGCATCTTCTTAGGAAATATATGTAGACTGAATGTAGACACTTATACTTAGCCAACAGCATCACTCATCAAATATCCCTAAGGTCTTGCTTCAAAGTTTTTTGTTTTGTAATCAGATAACATTTTTGTCCTGCCTTCTTTCCTTAATTGTTGCTTGGAACAGTTCTTGGGTGAAACAACTTAAGGAAAAATCTTTAAGCATTTATTTGAATTTTTTTTTTTCTTTTCTGTATATTTTAAATGTATTGCGTTTTATAAACAATATGTATTAAATTAAAATGTTTGAATAATTTTTGGTGGCAGAATGAGACATTTAGAATCACTTGAAATTAGCTGCTATTAGAAACGAAATTCAGGGAAACAGTGTGTACATTTAAACAAGTGTCTGCATGATTTCAAGGAAGTAAAATGTTGTGCAGCTCTTAATAATATAATATTTGGTTCTTGTTGAAAAGATTTCCTGGTAGTTTTGTTAATATCACTCTATGTTACAACTTCCATAACTTATCTCCTTCCTGCTATTAAACTGAGTAAAAATCAAGATCTCCAACACAGAGATAATAAAAAAGAAGAAAGGCTGATATTTTTCCCCTGGTTCTTTGATGGGTTAAGAATTTCATGGTTCCTCACAGAAAGGAGGATGAAGAAGGTTAAGGCATGCTTAAGATGTTAACTTTTGCAGCTGTTGTGGATATATGGTGTTAGAGAATATACATCTGGAAGTCCTTTAAACCAAACCAAGCCAAACCAAACCAAACCGCAGAACAGTCTTTCAGTATGATAAGTTCAAAAACACAGTATGGGGGGCAGCAAGTGCAGTACAAGGACAGTGAAAACACTCACGAAGCACTCTTTTCTGACTATTGTTAAAAATAAGACACTTTCCTCCAAAGGCAAGCAATATGTGCAAAATGCAGCTTGTAGCAGCTGCAGCATGCATTTAAGTAAATGGAAGAGACCAAAGATGTATTTGGGGGAGTGGTGAAAAGTTTTAGGAGCTATGACTGGGGCTGAAGTTTCACTGTCCTTCCCAGCCTGTTCCACAGCTCCATTTTCTCTCTCTCCTAGAGGACATCCCCAAGACTTTTTCTGCCCAGGACAAGAAAGTACTGTGGGGGTGTGTACAGATGTTCAGGTCTTCCTTCATTGAACTAGCACATAAATACAGCAATACAGCTCAGGAAACTTCTATAGATCTTGTCCCTTTCTCTCACATCAAGAAAGTTAAAAAAAATCATATTTTGGAGGTTATGGGAGTTCAGGTGCTGCTTTTAGATGACTGCACTGAGACAAGAGCATTGCCAACAACTACGTTGTGATATCCTTGTGGCTACACTTTCAAAGTTCAGAGTCACAGGAAGACTTTTTTTCAGAGGAAAAACCCCAGCCTTTTGCACCACCCAACCCTTTGCACTTCTCCTTCATAACCCCTCACACTCCCCTCACATCCTGTCACCATGGTGCTCTTTCCCTCTGAAAGAGGCAGTGATCACCACAGCCCCTCAGCTTTGCTGTGGACTTGTAGCATAACTATTTTACATTCTGTTGGTAATGGACCTCAGAATTTTTACACTAGAGACATCTGTGCTACCCAAGTTTTACAGCAAGGCAAGGAGATAACAGGGACATGCTATGCCTCCTGTCACTTGGATCTTAAGTGCACTAGGAGGGTGCTGGTGCATGATTTCTTTTTTAAAAGTGCTGCCACAGCAGCTGATCCCAGAAAGGAGTGTATGGGTTACCCCCACATTTTCAGGTACAGATGTCTGGAAGGGAAGGGACTTCCTCGAGATGCACATACATTGCTCACATTTTGTGTTACTCAGTAAAAACCTCGGCTATGTCAAAATGCAGTGCTCACATTTTGCGCAAGCCTGCTGCTATTCCTCTCTGCAAACTGTGAAACTCTTCCCAGACCTCCTCAGAACAGTCTGAACTTTCCCTTCCAGTGTCATCCAGGGTTGAGTGCCACCGGTGGAGCATGTTTTTGCCCTGGATTCTCTGTTCTCCCCTTCCAGTTTCCAGAGCTCAGTAAACATCTGTTCTGGCCTGAGTGGTCCTGCCTTGGTTACTTCTGCAGATGAGGGAAGTAAATGACCTTGCCTGAAGTGGTTTCTAAAACTATTTGGCCATCTCAGTAACCTCTCCGGTAAGCACATATTGAACCCTATAGATGATCTCATGGACCAAGAAAACTCAGTTCTGCTCTCTTAACTGGGAAGTAGAGTTAGCAAATCAAAAAGAGAACATACATGTTTTCTCATTTTCTATGAACATAGATTGTCTTTAGTTCATACTTTTAAACTAGTGCTACTTGTCTGTTGAATCTTGCCAAATGTTAAAGCAGAAGAGTATCATCTTTGGGTCCTATGTCACTCATTTCATGGAAGATCCACTGCAGGTAAACACTGGTCAGAGGGTCCCTTAAGTCTGCCAATGTGGCTTTTCTTGTATTGTGATTCCGAAGATGGCAAGGGTTATGGACATCCTATGAAGAACTGACAAGGGAAATTGAAAGGTCTTCGGGAATTGAAAGAAATAGGAAGGTCTTCGGACTTAAGCTTGGACTGCATGTGGAAATATGGATTGTACATGCTCTGGTCTATAGTCTAAAACTAGGGTTTCTGTGCATACTACCCTGGAAAGCAGCCACAGGAGCAATCTTAGCCATATGTGACTCAGTTTGGATTCACAATAATGAGGACAAATAGGAGTCTGGGATTTTAGCGTAAAGTTAGTGGCCCTCCATGGTCCCAATATAGATGATCCAGTGACCACGCAAGTAGAACTAGAGTCCAGCCAATTTCTTGTCTGTGTATGTATTAAAACAAACAAACAAACAAACACTAGCCAGAATCCAATAGGCAAATATTAACCCCTCTATGAACACATTTGATTTTCTTATTGCTCTTGCATGGTTCTGCCTCTCCTACAAAGTGTCACAGACTTCACTGGCTGTAAATGGCGGTTAAAATTCAAGCAACGGAAGGTGGATTTTGCCTGTGCATGATTTTATTTATCCCACTTTTTAAATGCAGTACAACTAGTCAAGCTTTGAACTCATTACGTTAACACCTATGTGCTTTCAAAACAGATATAAATGAGATGTTAGTGGAAAACTTAGTCATCAGATGATAACTCCTCCATTTAAGAGCCACACATAAATAAGACAAGGGCTATTGAGGATTACAGTGAAGGTGTCTACATCTGTAACTCCTACTACCTACTTAAAAAAATAATCTACCTGTGTTTTTACTGCATTTCTCAGTTTAATCTGAAATAATTGTTCATACCTAAAAATTAGAGCAAACTCCTCCTAATTTGAAAATTTTATTACAAAGCAAGACCAGAAGTATTGACACAAATTTCTAGTCATGACAGCTGAGCAAATCCACAACACACAGCACAAGACAAGAAAACTATTCGTTAGACACATGCTGTCCTGAATGGTGCTTGTGATACTGAACCCAAATCCTTCAGAGATTTCACAGTGGAAAAAACAACCTTCTTTGGAAAAGGAACAATTACCTTTCTGCAGTCACTTTCTCCAGGAATTGATAAATTCTTGACTTGTTTCAGAACTAAGATAGTTCTCCCAGCCCTTGCTGGCAGGGTGGTGTGAGGAGCAGAAAAGACCTTGAGAGCAAGTAGGCTGGGAACGCACAAAAAGTTGGGAGGAGACACAGCCAGGACAGCTGACCCCAACTGACCAAAGGGGTATTCCAGACCATACGATGTCACGCTTAGCATACAAAGCTGGGGGAAGAAGAAGGAAGGGGGGACATTAGGAGCTTATCTTCCCAAGTAACATTTACACATGATGGAGCCCTGCTTTCCTGGATATGGCTGAACACCTGCCTGCTGATGGGAAGTGGTGAATGAATTCCTTGTTTTGCTTTGCTTGCATGCATGGGTTTTGCTTTACTTATTGAACTGTCTTTATCTCAATGCACAAGTTTTCTCAATTTTATTCTTGCAATTCTCTCCCGCATCCCACTGGGGGGTAGAATGAGCAAGCAGTTGCATGATGCTTAGTTGTTGTCTGGGGTTAAACCATGACAATTGCAAAGCCAAACCTGTGGGATCACAGATCCAGACCCCAACACTGAGCTGTGAGGCATCTTATTTTGTTGCTGTATTCATTTTGAAGAGGCCCGTCACTGATGTTCTCACTTTCTCCCCTCTGCAGCACAAGTTTGAGGATCAACTTAAGGTTGCAAGTGACATTTTTTTACCACGTAGGCTGTCAGGTGTTGCTCTAATGTTTCCACTATTCAAATGATTTGTTATTCATATTTCATAAGTTTGGATTTTTCCCACACATTCTTTTTGATCTTTGTTTTTCTGAAAATGAATCAAAAGCTAATGTAAAGATAATTGCTTTGAAATCTAGGTTGTCACCTGTTGTATTTCACTTACAACATTCAAAACCAGCAACAAGCTCTGTGCATTTTGTAGCATATTTATTTTCTCTTGTTTCTTTAATATTAAATCTTCAATTTCATTATTTGTCTTTTTGCAATAAATGCTCTAATAAAATTAATATTTCTACATTTCAATGTCAAGTGTATGAAATCTTATTCCCAATGTTATTCTACATTAAACAGTTTCCAAGGATCATTATTCATTAATAACCCATTCTTAACTATAAAAAAGCATATACATACTCTTACACTAAAATATTTGAGAATATTAACTGAAATATAGGCAATGTATTTATCATAATAGCATTGGTTTTAACATTAGCACAAAGTTGCTTACACATTAGACTAAATATATCCATTTTATGTATATATATCAGCTCATTTAAATTCAACTCTTGATTATGAATTTCTGAAGCTATGAAGATAACCAGAATAGTCAAGGCAGTCATTATAGCATAACATTACTTTCTAAAAATTTGTAACTCATAATTGCATACTCTGAAGTGTGGATGGTGTTATCCAAAAGGAGTACATTGTTCCCCACCACAGCTTCCCTCTGCAACAGACTGACGCCAGCTCCCATCACCCACCATGTACCTCTCAGCTCCACCTCATGCTGGAGGGGCAGGGTAAATGCAGCACTGCAGAAAGTGTGTATCTGGTACCCCGTGGCTGCCCACTTATGCTGTTCGCAGGCAAATGCCCTTTAGGCCTCTCTTCCCTCACTGGTTTCCAGAGTTTTTCAGAAGTGTGTGTGTGCTCCTGGGCCATTCACCTGTCATTTGATCCCTAATGAATATTCTGTAAAGTTTTTATGTGGGATAGCTTTAGTTTCTTAGATACTTCCTCATTTATCACTTCCTTTAAAATACAGCTTTATTACCTCAAATACATATGATGTTCTGAAATATTTTCTTAATCATCAGGGCAAATTCTTCCTTAATTTCACCTTATTGTTTCTCCATACTTTTTTTTGGGTTTTGGGTACCATGCTAAAAAAAACCCACCTGATCTGGCTGTTTAGGAGCATTAAATGTTTATTGAATAGGATCAATGAACATCTTCCTTTTATGGAAGATTCCTTACTTTTATGGTAATCTATATACCTTTTAAACATGCCTCATAAATCAGCCCCTCTGGGATCTGATAATTTTGTGGTTCTGTGAGTTGCTTTCATTACATTTACTTCCTTCTCGTAACAAAATATTTAGAATATGTGTTCCCTTTGTCACTGACTTAGAGTCAGAGAGGAGACTGTTACCTATGCAGTACAGAGTGATTCCTTTCATTTTTGCACACCAAAATTTTAATTGGTTTTGGTTGTGGCATTAGATTAGTGTCCTAGGATGGTAAATTAAATATATGTTAAAAAACATAGTCTTATGTCTCTCAACACTTATCATAATTAACATGATACAACAGTAGTACTGTATTGCAGTAGTAGTAGTTTCACTGCCGTACCGGTAGTACTTTATCAGCAAGAATTTTCATAAGGCCGAGAGCATTTTAACAGTTTCTCTTAAGCGATATCTTCCCTCCTTCCCCACTGTCAAAACAAAATCTGATTCTCCATCAACATTACCCAGGACTTTAAATATTTTTTAGATCTCTTTGGATCTTCATAATCTCACAGATGAATAAATGCTATAATGCATTAACTGATAGTAAATAACAAAATTAGCATTTATCCCCTGCTAACTCATTCTGTCCAACTCTTTTGGAAACATCAAAAAAAAGTTGCAAGCATTGAAAACTCATCGTTTAACTCTATGTTTTGAATTAATGAAGACAAAGTTAACCAAATCTCTCTTCTTTTCAGAAGTTGTGAATATGAATATCCATTCATATTTAGTTTCCCAGGGTAATTACAGTAATATTTTTGGAAGAGTGTTCAAGTTGATTCTGTTGCCTGTACAGTCTAAATTTGTCCTTGCAAACAGACAGTTGGTTTTCACAGATGGGATTTTGATTATGATCCTTGTCTTGATCGTGTAATGATTAAAATGCAAAAATATCTCACAAGGCTTTCCCATGTTGGAAAGAATATCTTGATGTAACTGAGAATTCAGTTTATTCTTCAGTAGAAAATGTGGTTTTAAGGGTACAGTCTGATTTCTTGATGGGGGTCCAATCAAGATCATTGCTTTAGTAGATGTGGTTGTGTTAGGCAAGGATGTTTATTTCAAACCTAATGTTCTACACAGATCAAAAGAGGAGTATTTTGTCAAGATGTGGATTTGTTGTTTGAGCTACCTAATTCTTTTATCCACCCCCCTTCCTGGCTCTTGGTTGTATTTCATTTCTTTTCTTTCTCAACTTTCACTTTTCCTTCTCACTTTGCTTTTTCTCTGCTACTCTTTGGCTTTTCACATTCTTTTAAGACCTCTTCTTTTAGCTCAGGAGCTTCCCCTTTCTTAAAGGATTTGAAATAAAAAGTAGGTGCCCCATGTTGACAAGGCTGTGTTGGGAACAGCGATCACGAAATGATAGAGTTTTCGATTCTGGG
>RSEF01000002.1:92506960-92524081 GCA_003993805.1 Himantopus leucocephalus
TTTTTTTTTTTCTCCTGTGTTTTATTTTCAGCAGAAGAGCCTTGACTTCCTTCAGTTTCCCTTTGAAATTATGTTTCTTCTAGTGTATATATATTTCTAAAATATCAGATTTCCCTTCTGGAGTAAACCTGATGTGTTCATGGGCATCTCAAAAATAAATCCTTAGCAAGCAGGGAGAAGCCTGTAACCTTTTTAATACATGCGCTCCAGGAGATTTGCAAAAAGTTCTCTTACAGAAATGCACTTCACCTGTAGGCCACTGGGATAATATTCTCTGTTTTGGGTTGTATCAGTTTGGGTGTGATAATACTGATTCAGAATCTAAAACTGTTTCTTCTCTAATCTTTGCAGGGAAGTCCAGGGAAACATTAAATACTAAATGTCACTCAAGTGTTTCCTGAAGCGACATTTCATCAGCACTGTGATTTTAAAGTCCCGTGGCAATGATATTTGAGATGTCCTAAGAATTCCCAAATACATTTCAGGCTTGCATGAATGATCACAAGCCTTTAAAGATATTTTCATTTGACTTCTGATCTATATTTGGCAGGTTTAAAAATAACACTAATAGCTATGAGAGTGAGCTTTCTCTAATTATGCTTTCAGAACAATCCAACATATTCCACTGTCAATCAGTTGCTCATTTAAACCTGGTGGCAAACCCTTTCCTAATATTGCCCATAATAATTAGTGTACTTCCATGGAGAGACATTTTTACTGTTTTTAGCAGAGCTTTGCAATACATACTTATAAAATCTAGAAAAATGCTGTAGACATTTTATTGGGGTTTTACAATCCAAAGTAAAAAAGGCTTAGTGCAGATGCTTGACAAAGGACCCATTAAACAAGACAATCATATATCGGTGTCAGAGCTGCTGAACATCCTGAGTGAGTATGTGTATTCATATATATTCCTGCTAGCAATGTATCAGAAAGAATTGATCCACCGTGATTAATTATCCACTTCTAAAGTGGCTGGAACAAAAATGGTTCTTTTAGTATCAGGTATTTTGGACTGGCTTCTTATGTATGATATTGCCACTCAGGTCACAAACCTACAGCTTGGTGGACTGTCTAGTTAAACCAGCCATCTTTGGGGCTAATGTCTAATAGCAAAGACTGTAACAGACTGGTCTACCCCAGTAAATATTGCCCAAATGAGAGGTACGCCAGTCCTGTTTCACAGGGGGCAACATAGCAAGCAGACTGAGCATTCTCCAGGCCTAGCCTAGTACTGTGAATATTGGATTTGATGTTTGAGTCAGTCAGAGAAGAAAGCAGCAAGCACCATGAAAGATTTTAAGGGTCAGGGAGCTTTGGCAATCAGGGAAATTTGATTTCTTGGCCCAAGCGGATGGGAGATATTTACTTCTTGTGATTCCTGTTGAGAGAAGAAAGAATCTTGTTATCAGGACTAGGGACTGACCTGATGCAGTGTGATAATTATATAGGTTATCAAATAAGCATCTTAATCTGAAAAGAATAGTGTGATGGAGGACAAGAGATGTAAAGGCAGTGAGATTTCAGGGTAGGTAAAGGGGGCCCAAGGGAGGCATTGACAAAAAGTGGATATGTAATTGGAAGGAAAATACACATGGAAAGTAATTTGAGAATAAGGTGGTATTTGAATACTACAAAGGAAAGGCATGGACAGAGCAGATAGATGACTGAAGGCAAAAGGGGCAACCTGGTGTGGGAGGTGAATGAAAGAACCTGAGGAATTGATTGTGTTCCTCCTGATAAAACAATAGTACAATGTAAGGAGAGATGCAGAGATGAGAGTGGTTTTGTTTGTTTTTTCTTTTTTTTCTTTTAAAATTATTTATTGTTCACAAAGACAATTGCAAAATGTCTTTTTTAGAAGCTATGCTCAATGCTAACTGGGTTCTCAAATCAGACCCTGTAAAGGTCCTACCAAAGTCAGCTAATGCAATGACAAAAATATGGCGGTGTGACAGGATAATTTTAACATTGTTCTTACAGGGTAATTATCTTTGAATCCTCTGGGGTTTTTTTCCCATTGAATATTGGAAAGGTATACTATAATCACTAATATGGTTTTAGGGTTTTTTTAAAAGAAAAAAACCTTAAACAATCAAGTGACTGTGAGTCACCACAGATGGTTTTCTGTTCCTTTCATAACAATGCTCTGTAGTGTGGTCCCAAAACCTTTTAAGTTCAGGGAAATGTTGTTTTGGAAACATGCCAGCCACGTTTAATGTTACAAGTATTAATTTAGAGCAATTATGAATGTAGATTTAAGAAATAAAGAAATAAATAACCCAGGGGAATTCAAAAGAAGTCTATATACACTACAAACACATTCCTCATCCAGGTAGTAATACATGATTTCTTTCCTAATCACTGCAAAGCATTCAAACACTTTATATTATTTGTACTGTTTTTATATTGTGGGCTTTGGTGTTTAACATATCTGTCCTGTTTTGTGTTCTTCAAAGCAGAGAGATGAAAAATCTAGAGCATAACACTATTCCAAATGACAAATTTCATATTTTGACACCAGTGGAATTTGTTAAACTATTAAGTCTGCAAGGGTCTGTATAGTTGGAGTCAAAGAAAACCAGCTATTGAGTTTTTAATTAAGACAGTAAGAGAGAAATCTTAGGGGAAGAAGATATACCATCAATAAATCCATGGTGGTGAAATTACTCTGTCATGTTTGTCCTTGACAATGGGCTTAATAGAAAGGGACAGATTCTTCCAGATGTAGGGTGGGATTCGCCTTCCCTAACACAGATGCCATAGAGGTTTAAATAAAAGCTAGTCTTCCCTGGCTGCCCTTGATATTTGAAAAGAGAGAGAGATCTCCACATGATGTGTTATTGTAGAAAACTACCCTATGATGAGGTAACCTGCCCTTCACATCCACTGACTATACAACAAACCTAAACCTAAACCTAATCTCAAATTTAGATGTCTAATATAAGGTCATATAAACTTCTCCCAGACATTACTGGGCAAAAAAGTGTAGCTTCTGCAGCATAGATAATGAAATCAATGACAAATGGCAAAAATATGTATTTTCCTTAAGAAAAAATGCTTAAAACTCATGTTCAAGTTACTTTGAAATTCATCTCCAAGGTTCTTGAAAGGCCTATCAATTGAGTTTCCACTGGTCAAGTCACAAACCAAGTGTTTTAAGCTTCTAGTCACCATCTTTCTTTTCACAAAAGTACAAGGCTATTTGGGTGGAAATTTCCCATCAAACTTTTTTTTTTAATAAATACAAAAATTGATATAAACACTGTTTGGGAGATAATAAATGCAAAAATTGATATAAACTCCGTTTGGGAGATAAAAACTATATTCAGATTTATAAAAACTGTTGAGGGAAGAATAATTCCAAGGAGTAATTATTCCCTAGGAGGTGAGAATGGGCTTGTCAGTCATGGTAGCTGTTGATTCTGAAATGGAAAAGGATTTCATGAGGGGAAGAAAGTGAAAGAGTTTGCCTGCGTCAGACTCTTGCCTTTTAGTATGCTGTTAGTGCATACATGCTGGCACATGCTATGAGTATGGCTGTATCAGCATCTGAGAATGAATGCACACTTGCAAACACAGGCAAACACATACTAAAAGGACGCATGTAAAATGCACACAGACATTTTTCCTCACTCTGAGGCAAAATAAACCCCACAGAAGAAGCAAAGATAACAATGACAATCAGCTTCATTCCTGTGCTTAATTTACTTTTGCTTTAAAGCTTTTTCTAAGTAATAGTATTTTCTTTGACCGTTCAAAAACATGGCTTGGCCTAATTGCATTTTTATTTCTAAGTGGTAAGTAGCCATTTAAACCTTTTCAGGAGCGTAATCTTTGACCTACTTAGAGGTGCTTAGCAACTATCACAGCACAAACCCCTGATTTTTAAAGGACACATGCAAGCATCCTTTTCTCTTTGTTAAATAAATGTTATAGGACAGCAGATTTCCAAGAGACATATCTAAGAGTTATAACCAATATTCTTTTTGAATATCTAGTGTTTATCCTCTGCAAATAGGCAATTTAAGAGCTGTATTGAACCACAAAGATTGTGTTTGAGCCATTTACAAGTACTAATTTACAAATCAGTAGCATGCCAGTAATTTTAAATTTCTCTAAGTATCGTGTGCCTAGAATCCCAGCATTTAAGTATAAATTTTGTATTGCAAATGCACCGATAGGAGTCACATTTGCTGAATAAAACCACAGTCTTAACTGTGTTTTGGAAAGGCTGGAATAAATTAAGACAGAAATAATAANAAAAAAAAAAAAGATAATTCAATGAGAAAATTGCTTAAAAAAGATAGGAATTAACAAACCTAGTTCCTGTTCCTCAGTCCAATTCTGATATTACTGAGATTATTGAGTCACACAATCATGGCTCTAAGTGAGGATGTAAATTAAATATTTGTTCTGAGAGAAGGACTGACTTGTAAAAAGACTGGGAAGCTTCAGAAATAGGCTACATGGCAAATTGGTCTGGAAACTCCAATCTGAAAATTTAAGCACATTAACAATGTTTTAGGCAAGCTTACAACAAATCAGTGAGGTTTCCAAAAACTCTGCTCTGTATACACTTAGCATAAATTGTGAAACAGATCTAAAAAATCACATGGATTTCCTCAAATTAGCACTTTCTGACAAAAATAAATTCAATTTTTAAAATCCTCAACTAGTTAAGCCAGACATTGTGTTTTCCTTTGCTGTTTTCCGAGTCTCAGGCAGGTTGATGTATGGTATGCAAGTTTTTTCAAAACTTTATCTTGTAGCCACACAATTAAAAAAGGGGAAAAAAAAAGGTGATTCCCAGTTAATGTGATAATGCTTACAGAAACTGATTTATTCACATTTTTTGTTAATAGACCATATATTGTCTGCACCTGATTGATTAAGTTCACACAGATGAAGATACAACCACGGTGAAAGAAGTGTGGAAGAACAGAACAGTATTTTATTTATTCTTAGAGCAAATCATTCTGTCTTTCACTAGAAACCAGCCTACAGAGATTCACATCTCATTACATATATGTCCCTAGGACTTACAGATTATTATTTTAAATACTACTAATTTTTAATAGAGAATAATGGCCAATGGTTAGTCTCAGTCAATGGCTCAGTTCACCAAATGAGGTTCAGACTGCATTGAATGAACAAAGGTGGCAAAATCGAGACCAGATAACCACAAGGGCAGAGGGGAAGCTATGTCTCTGAATTTCCTTGATCTGTGGGTGGTTTAAATCAGACTTTGAAATTACTTTTTTGTTTTAAACATGTTATTAGAAAGGACAGTAGACTTCTGTGGCAGACTATTATATTTTTTTTTCCCTGAAGTATGGATAAGAGCTTTTGCTTAATAAAATTAGAAGCATTTTTTCACATATTGAAACCACACTTATCACAGAATTTCTGAAAATACAAGTTTTGTACTATTAACCAGCTTTATGACCCAGTCTTTTCACCATGGAAGCCCACAATTTTCTGGTTTTCTGCCCTGTGTTAAATTAACCAGACTTCCTCTTGTTACTTCCTTAGTTGAAAATTAAGCTCAAAACAGTAACTACTTTAGATTTGCAATGCACATAATAATAATGTTTTAAATAGGGAAGATTTTATACTTTCAGTTACCAGATGAGAAGGAAAAAAATCCACAGTAACTGCATGTGCTAAGGTAGGTGCAATACTTATTTTCAATACCTTGAGATGAGACTGGAAACCATTGGTGGGGGTCAACGTAATCACAGTAATTAGTGATTCTGAAGTCCCTAAATTCTGGGATGTATAACCTGAGACATTTCAGAAGTTATAAACTTTTAAACAGAGTTTTATCAACATTTTCTGAAATCAGACCATTTAATGTGCTTCAAGATGGGAACTATAAAACATAGCCCCTTGTGAAAATCTTGGCCAGAGGTTTTTGCACATCAAAGAATGGATTCCTAGAAATGAGAAGTCATACGGCTGTAACCTCTGAGACTGACAAAACCACATATTTTTAAAACACAATTTGGCACAAAATTAATCAAATACTGATTTTTTTTCCATTTGGAAAAGGAAATCAACTAAGCAGAGACAGGGATAATATCCACAGTGTTTTGTATCTCTTATTTTTGTTCTAGGAGACCTGCACAATGATCTGGTCATGATTTAGGAGAATATGCTTTCAGGGGCAGGAAGTTAGATTAACTAGGGAAGTGCACGTATTATTCTCTGTGGATAGCAAACTAGAGAGATTCATCACAGCTCTTCCCAAGGGAGCAACTAGAAAGAGCTCCACTATGGTAGGAGTCATACTGTCCTATCCTACAGGTTCTTGGTTTGTTTTTTTTTTCCCCACCAGTAATAGGTTCTGCTTTGCTTATTCATCAACACCTTAACTTTAGACTAACATGATAGCACAGGATAAGCTGAAATACTCCTTTCTTCAGTATCTCAGACCAGTTTGGGGTCAAGGAGTACACATTTTATTATAATGTCCAGTATAATTTTAAGAAAAAGATTGCACAGGAAATAGGACACTCATGAAACATTGCATAATTTTTTTATGTTTATTTTTACTAGTGTCAGTTAACAAGCTGGAGCATAAAAATAGTCAAAACCCACGAGTATATTTCTGTCTTGTGCAACAGATAAAGATGTGGGTTTTTTCTCCTTCCTTGAAAACCATGGATCTAGTTCAAGATAACAAAGAACAGAGGGAAAGAGAAGCTTAAATCTGTGGTTAAAGTGCATACGGAGGATCTTCTTTATATTCCTGTGATTGCCTGCTTTCAACACAATTTGGTTTTGTGGTTTTTTTTGCATAAAAAAATTCAAATCCTCGAAAAAATTTCAGTTTGTATATCCTTGATTACACCCCATGGGATTTAGGGTTGGTTTCTTATGCATACTCTTGGCTCAGGAAACCACCCTGATATGCAGTGCAGCCAGGGACTTCTGTGGGAGAGCTGAATCTTCTTAATATGAGAGAATACAGGAAGCATCTGAGCAGAAATTTGGGGCTGTCAGATCACCGTGGCACTATAAGAATGAACTTTGAATCTTAGTTTGAGGTCTGTGGGCCAGGACTAACATTTATCCTGCCTTTGTATACCTACATGTCTTCTAAGAGAAGACATTACCTGTTTTTCTTTGAATGCTTATATTTCTATGGTGATACTTAGAAACCAATGATGTGTGCTAAAATTGTACCTTGTAAGTCTAATAGCTTGAAATGTTATCATACATGAACAGATGGACGAACTGTTATAAATGCTGGAAAGAAAGCAGCTAACTTTTGGGAGTTTAAAAGGGTCTGATTCTTTAATTAAGCAGCATTTTGTAGTTGAGGTGAATTGATTCCTCATTATGGTATCACATATTACATACAGCTTTAAATTCACTGCATTTGATTTATACAGTTATGTGGATATCTTACTCCACAGACCCTCTTTCACATTTTTTCCCCCTCGAACATAACAGCATCAGTTGTAAGAACGTTCTATGCCCATTGCCTTGTGGAAGGCTGACAGCACGGTTTTCTGTTCAAACATCAATTTGATTGTTAAAACCTTGACAGCAGGTATTTAAATATGAGTGATATTGCATGATCCTCTAATTTTTGAAAGGGTGCATGAGATGATGACGAACACTTGCAGCTATTGCAAAAGCTTCACTAGGCAGAAAAACATCTGGTACTACACCTTCCTGAAAAAAAGGGACACTTAGGATGAATTGAGTGTCACAACCCTCTGTTTTTTTTTCAAGGGCTATACTTGAACAATTACATAGTACTGAGACACTGAGAAAATTAAAGGCACAAGTTTCAGTTAGTAGTCTGAAACTTGCTGAACAACAATTCTGAATAATTTAAGGAAGATGATCATAGAAAAGCAAATTCATAGGTGTTACACAGCAATGTGTGTGTGAAAAGTTTCCAAAGAACTCTGTGGAGTCTGGGACTCATTTTTCTTCTTTTTTTTTTTTTTTTAAGTCAACAAATCAAAAGATTTGAAAACCACTGAGCTAAAGTAGATAAAAGGCTGGAACATAAGTAACTGATTGAGTAGTGGAAGTTTAATAATAACTTGTGAAAGTACAGGAAATAATTGTGATTTTAGAAAATAAAATGCAGGCTACAGGGTTTTTTCATTTAGATAATAATAATAATGTGACTATACTCCATACCAGTCAAAAATCTGTGAGGTATCTAATATTCTTCTTACCATGATAAAATGGAAGTTACTCAGGATCAGTTTAGACCAGGGCAACCAGTTAAAAATAAACTCCCAGAAAACAACTTCTACCTCTGGCCAAATAAATGTGACATGGTATCATTGCCAGAAGGTGTTACTGAGTATTAAATGTCACTTTATTCATAATACTGAGGTAGCTCTGGACATAAAAGCACAGGATGTGTTTTCATTTGAACTTTAAGGATGCATTTCAGTGCCAGGAATAACTCCAGAGAAACTGTCAGAAGGCTAGCTTTTCAGTGTAGCTTAAATCAGTGTAGTTCATGAAACCAGCAGAGCTGCACTGATTTATACCACCAAAGGAACCTGTCCCTCACTTAGTATCAACTTGGAGTACTGGCATATATTTCACTGTCTTAGAGGGCTGTGTGTGTGCATCTATGTGTACTTTTTACTGTTACTTCTGACTATTTATTTAATGAGTTTTTGTCTCTATGGAAAATATTTAATTTTTTTCACTAGTCTCTTCAGAAAACAAAGCTGTTCTCAAATAAGTAATCTTATTATGACATCAGAAACACGATTTCTTATTTCATCAAATGATTCCACAGCTACATCATACTTTATAATGTCTGACATATTCACAGGAAAAGCAAGACACGGCTTAGTCATATGGAAGCTTTTCACAGATTACTTGTTGAATGGAGAGTGAATGGTGATTCAACAGATTGTAATCTTCTTTGAGTCAGCTGTAAACAAATGCCCCTGAAGGGTGCTAAGAGACACCATATGGTTGGAAGTATTTGTCTTTCATAAGGGAAACCAAGGTTCAGCTGAACTTGGATGAAGGTGAGCTGTACAGTAATACAGTCATTTTCTATCATGGTCTTGGCAGGTTCTGTATTAGGTAGTATGTAACACAGGGCTACACATTTCTTACTAGCTATCCCCACACACACGTGCACACAAAATCGATACTTGAGACACAATTTTGTCAATTTACTCTTAAAAATCCCAGGTCAGAGGTATCAATCCCGATTTTCTGAAGAAATTCCAACCGGGATAATCAAGAATTTCATTGCAGTTTCAGCTGGATGAGACTTATTTTCATATCTAAAAGTTTGATGGCAGGTGCTGTTAAGCAGATGGGAGGGGGCTTCTCTAAGACGTAGGTAGACCCCAGGGTAGAACTTAATGAGCCATTCTTTCAATAACGGTGTCAACTTAAGCAATCTTAACCTTTGCGCCTTCCCACTTATTCATATTGTTGGGCTACCTACTCAGTTGTGCTGGTAGATGTTCCGAACTGGGGACCACACCTTGTTTAAAAATAAGCCAGGATTTTTCTACTAAAGTTGTTTTTCACCTGTGTTGTTTGCTAACTCAGATTAACTATGTGATTCATGCAAATTTATAGTTCTGTATACGAAAGTATAATGTGGATATAGGGCAGAGAAGTGAATTCCAAAGCTGTTTAAACAATTAGTGCTTTAAAAAAAAAAGTACTCATGATACTGATCTATAGTTGTGGTGCAGAGAATTTCAGGCATCATTAAGATTCAGGCTTTCAGTCACTTATGCAAATACGTTTAAAGGAGTAGTGTTGTTGCAGCTGTAACACAGTTATGAGACATGATCTCCCCTCTGAAACTAGAAAGATGTCTTAAGTAACCAAAAAACTTGTTAGAATTTTCTAGCAACATCAAGTAGTCTAATAAAAGATATTGCCTCAAACAACATCAAACAATGATAGTGCCACAGATTTCAGTAGGACTGCTGATAGTAGTAAAGAGCTGCATCTTTGTTAATGAACACAGAATTGGTACGGTAGTTCACAAAACATTTATTTCTGAAAATATAAATATAGGAGATTTCAGACATCTTTCTTATTGTTCAGAACAGGCATAGAAAAATTTCAAGTAGACAAAGATCTTTTCCTTGTAAATATCTCAGGTAATGAGGAATAATTTAAGGAAAGAGGAAAAAACCACAAACTAGTCTGGATTGTGGTTTTGATTTTATTTTTTTTTTTGCAGAGGACATCTTCACTGACTGCTTAACATTTCTCATGTAGTCAACTCATTCTCTCTCCTCACAGTCTGTGACCTCCTGTTACAAATTATTTTATTTCCAGACCACCCTGGTTCTTTTCCCAGCTGAATACCATCACAGGCAAATATTTTCATAATAAATTTACGTGTACATGCAGCAGCAGAAAACCTCCATCTACATTTTTTTTCATGCAAGCCTTAGTCCGCATACTTACAGTCCATGCCTTAAAAAAGTTCTTTAAGTTAAAATCAAGCAATAAAGTTTTCTCACTTGGCCTTTGATAATTAGAATGCCAATGCCAAATAAAGAATGACACCTTCCATTACTTGCTGCTAATCATACTTTACAATATATTCTATTTCTACACTTTTTATTACATGGCATTGTCATACACTCTGCTGTAACTCCTTTGTGTTACAAAAAGCATTAATAAATCTGAAACTTGGTAAGTATTGGGCATAGAAACTCCCCAAGGAATACTTTCT
Source organism: Himantopus leucocephalus (assembly GCA_003993805.1). Classification (NCBI taxonomy): domain Eukaryota; kingdom Metazoa; phylum Chordata; class Aves; order Charadriiformes; family Recurvirostridae; genus Himantopus; species Himantopus leucocephalus. The sequence continues at coordinate 92,517,672 of RSEF01000002.1, forward strand.
TTCTTCTCTCTTTCAGTGGTCAAAAGCGATTGTGTGGCAAACGACACTTCTGCTTTTAATGGCTAACTGGACATGGCTTCATTATAGTTATTGTAAAATTAACATATCTTCAACTGCTCCACTCTTCTTGGCAGAGATATAGAATATGGAAATGTACTAAGTAGGGCTTCTCAAATTCTTTGCAACATTGTGGTCTCATTCCCAGAATGACTGTCTCCAGGAGACTCTACAAAGGCAAGCAAATCCAACATTAAGGGACATATGGCTTGTATGGTAGATCTGCTGTGGCTAACATTTTGTTAACTGAAATCTTGTTCCTACTTTTCAATGCTGTGTATTGACACCACAAATATTTGCAAAATAAATCCAGATTTGAGAAGTATCAAGAATTTCTTTCTGTGGTGTCTGGCCCATCTCCCTGTTCCCATTTCATTAGTGACTGCCCCCCCTCTCTGCCCCCGCCCAACAGTTAAAGTTTTACTTCTGGCTACGGCACAGGGATCACCATTGCCTACAGAAAAATCAGAAGTCCTGGTTCTGCTAATTTGGTCTGATCAGCCTGACTCTGCAGCTGGTGAGCTGCTGAGCTGCCAAGGAACTATTTCATATATTGCCTGGAGCAAGCAGGTGTGGCATAGTTTGCTGACTCTGCTACATGTTTGTTCTCAAGGACCAAGTACTGCAGCAGGATGTAGGTTTGAAGTTCTCCTATTAGGAAGCCATAAAGAACAACAATTAACATTTACTGCACTCTGTAAACTCTTCATTCTGCAAGATGTACAATCTTTATTCAGTTGTCACACAGAAGGTACATTAGTGAATGTGGCAGCTCTTGTCAGGCTGTGGCAACTCCAAGTTAGATTATAATGAATGGTTACATTAACTTCATCTATAAGATCCTTTCTGTAGACAATGACTACTTAAGCCCTGGTCTAAAAAACCAAGAGCTTTTTTTTTTTTTTTTTTTCTTTTTTTCCATAGGATTTTATCTGATTATATTGTTTTACTTGATTTCAACAGTTATTTTTGGAAAGAGATAACTTGTTTGGGAAAAGAATCCTGCTGATGAGACCTTATTTGCCCTCTCCCCTCCTGCCCCCACGTTGGTTACAGACAAAGTGCCGGAATAATACACATACCCATTTTTCCTATTGCATTTGATAGGATGTAATGCTTTTGCACAAATCTTACTTGGACAGTGAATCTTACAGCAGACCAAAACCTCACGTAGGCACCAGTAGTAAAGGTAGTGACCAGCCCATGCTATCACCACTTATACATTGTGTAGAAATGATAACTTCTCAGCTTGTGATAAGAAAAAGTCCATATACTGACAGACCTGAATGAGGCCAATGTTTCAAAAGGCACACAGTAGAGCAAGGTTGTAAAACAAACCACCTTTATCAAAGAAATAAGAGCTATCGCTTAAGACATCTTTGGCCTCAGGTCTTCTGACTCCTGGACTTCGATAAAGTTTTACTACTTCATGCTGAAATGGTATATACGGACTTTTCAGCAACTGAGCTGTTTTATACAGGAGCCTTACGCAGAGCATCCATATTCACCACACTTTATTTCCCAGGTTGCCACTTTGGATGATAAACCCTGTTGGCAAAGGTGAACAGAAATGGAGCTATTACAGTGGCATCTCTTAAACTATCAGGAGTCATGAGGTCAGAAGTATGCCCTTTCCAGAACAGTTGGTAGGTATCAACTCACGTTCCAGTTGCAAGGGAAACCTAATATCTGGTGTTTTATTTTCCCTCCTACACAAGGTTATCTCTGGTTAATTCAGGCTCTTGATATATTCAGTAACAGACAAAGGTGAAACTGCAGTTCTGAAGAAACTTTAATTTTCACCGTATCAGTGCAGTAAGCGCTTACTGTCCTGTGTTATTTCCAGTATTCCTGAGATGGACAAAGTGTGATTCAAACATTTCTGCTTATAGTTCTCAAGTCAATCATGTTCCTTCTTTTCTCTCCTTTCACTTTATTTCTTTCACTTTATTTCCAGTCTTCCTAACTAGATGATAAACCCCAAGTTTTGACGCTTTTTCTAAATCTGCAGCATGGTTTGCAGGGTTAGGTGGGGGTTTTTTTGCTTTGCTTTTTGAATGACTTGCTATTTCACTACTACCAAGTTCTGCATTAATCAGACTTTACCATCTGCATCTTACAAAGACACATGTTCCAAGTGAAAAATTATCAAACAACTTGCAGTGTACAAGAGTCAGGCCTTTGTCTTGATGATATACAGTCACATCCCTAGCAGCACATCCCTAAAAAAGTTTTGTAATTAAATTTTACAAGCTGATTCTTCATTAAAGATCGCTGGCCTAATTACAATGACAAGTATCATTAACATTTTAGTAATGCCCGATTTTTGGTGTTGTCATTTCATCACTATCATAGAGCTAGACCACTGTAATGACCACAACTTTCTATATTTTTACCACATCTTTGTCATATCCTTTTGCTTGGAAGACCTAACTGTACTGAGTATCTTTTTCCATCCTGAAAGGAGGGGTTTCACTTGGATAAATCATCCCAGTCCTTATGGGTTTTCTTTTTAGACAGAGATACTCATGAATTACTATATTAAAAAGTGATTAACTATGCTAACTTAGTTTGAAATGAGTGGTTGCATGACCGTTAGTCATTAATGAGGTGAAGATTTGCTAAAGAAAAACCACAAAATCTTAACAGTACCTACTCAAAACAGCCTAAATTTTAAGAAGGTAAGGACAGAGAAAGTAGGCCTCCTGAGAAAGTCACAGTAGGAGCTGATAACCAGGAGACTGCTTCTATGTGCTGCTTACTTTACTTTTAAAGAAACTTATTTCTGCATTTTCACTCCTTAAGAGAGACAGAGGAAAATGTCTTGATAGGATGAAATGAGTAGGTTGTATCTGGATGGAAGTAGTGTGGAAATAGTTCAACGTTCAAAGCTCAGTTCCTTAATTCGTATAAGCATGTGTGTAACACTAAGCGTATCAGTTCTTGCATGACTCCTAGCTGCACTCGTGGCCTTTAAGCTGGCTGTCTCCTTTTGTTCAAGGATCCAGGCACAACATATGTTTTCCACGCTAGGAAGAGATTACAGCTATGGCAAGTGGTCTACAGAGTTACTTTACTGTTTTTCATATGTGTTAGCTTCAAATTGTATTGACAGAGCTCCAGAGACTGATGAGTAACTAAAAGTTGGAGACACCACAGGATTTCCAGTACACACCATTTTTCTTATAGCTTTTAGCTAAACAATGCCATCCGTATTCAACAAGAACAAGAGGCTCTGAGATTCAATACATTGATTTTCCATCTGGGTACCCAGCCTGACCAAAGTTTCAGTGGGGGTCTTTATTCTCTTTTTCTACGTATGACCCATTAGCTGAAAGGATTATCCATACTTGTGTCATTTAATGAAAATGAGTGATTATTAAGAAAGCTCTGACAGACAATTGATACATATGAGTTTAAGAAAATATTGCTTCCTGCCTTCCCTCCTTCCTTCCTTTTTTTTTTTTTTTTTAATTAATGCATTTTAAGATTACTGAGGAACCGTGTTCAATATCAGCTGGAGTGTAGTAGGGAAAGAAAATAAAACCAGCCTTCAGAACCACATTTCTCAACTTCCCCCTCAAAAAGTACATATTGTTCTCCACATCATGGGTACACGTGCTAGGTTTTAAAGGATCACAGCAACTTATTACAAAAAAGAGAAATGTAAGGAGGGAGCTTTAAGCACTTTCTTTGCTTTCTGTTCAGCTTCACTAAGCTAGTCTTCTGGATGGAAGCAAACAAAATTGCCTACCTACCTGAGGATACTAAGCAGCTAAAAATCTATTTGAAAATTGTATATGATAGGTTTTTTTTGTTTATTTCTGGTGATTTTTTTTCAATTTAAACTTCATTTATATGGAATTTTCAGAAGAACTGAAATTTTCCTTTCCAACACTGTCATCCACATGAACTTTCCACAGTAAGTAGTAAAAGAGCCCCAAAACAAAACAAAATGAATGAATGGATACTTTAGATGCTTTAAAATTATTAAGAAGAGTGAACATAGTTGCTGTTCTTTTTATCACTGGCTTTTATTTTGTCTACTCAGTTCTGTGATGGATAGCTTTATAAATGTCACACTGAAACAGCATTATTCTGAATGCCTAATATTTATCCTGAGCTATTTCTGCCTCATGTTTTCTTTGAGGTAAAAGAAGTTTGGCATTTTGGGCAAACCAGTCATGGTAAAAAGAGCCCAGGATAGAGAAACATTTTTGCACACAAGAATTCAACATTTCTTAATGGTTTCTGTGATGGGTAATTTTCCTGGAGCAGCTGTTTGAAGTTTATCTTGTGTTACCCAATAAAGAAGGATGTGGGGTGAGCACTGGGACAGCCATGTGCCTTGATGTGGCCAGGGCAGAAGGTCAGGGAAATGCTGGAAAAAAGCAAGAGGGTACTTGTCCCTTGTAAGCTCCTGTGCACATGCATCAAGGGAAAACTCCTGAAGTGCCTGTGGAACCATTCAAGAGGAGGAGGCACGGCAAGGAAGGTATCATCCACTGAATGGAGGAGAAAGGGAGGATGCTGGGAGACACATGGACCTGGTGCACAGCCAAGTTTCACAGGTGAGGTGAAGAAAGTTATTCTGGCTTGCAATGGGAATCTCTAGGCCTGAAGGACTGTTCTTTTGGATTTTAAACTGTGTCTACAAAGGAAGGAAGGAAGGAAGGAAGGAAGGAAGGAAGGAAGGAAGGAAGGAAGGAAGGAAGGAAGGAAGGAAGGAAGGAAGGAAGGAAGGAAGGAAGGAAGGAAAGGAGAAAACAGTAGTATGCTCACTTTAAGAACAAAGTCCAAACACGTCAGCCTCCAAGCCCTCACTAACTCCAATAAAGACTCTTTCTTCCAAGGTATTTCTTCCTGAGGGCCTTTCTCATTGGCCAAGTTGGTAGAAAAGAGTCTCAAAAGAAAAAAGCCCCCAAAACACTTTCTCATTTTAGGGCCCCAGCATGCTGGTCTGGGTGCAAAAATAAACAAACAAAGCAAGTTGAAGATGGTCTTAATGCTCACTTCACAAAGAACCCAATATAAATATCTTATAAAAAAACCCCATACTTTCCAGATTTTTTTCCATACAGTGTATTGCATTCTTTGTCCATAAACCCTTGAACTAAAGCAATCATTTTCTTTTTTCTTCATAAACAAATATACTTAAATGCCTGGGACTTCATCATTTCTTGGATTTTTTTTCAGGAGAATTGAAGAGATTGTGTGGGTTCTCTCCAGGGATTCTGTCCTGAAGACGTTCAAACAGAGCCAGTATTGTCATGCTGCCACTTTTCATGATGTTATTGTGAGTCTCAAAACATATGGTGTTTTTCTTAAAGCTTCAGCTACCAGAATAATGACTGTTAGCTGTTTACTTAGGTTATTTAATACCAGCCATGGAGATTTTAATATTGAAGCATTTCACAGATCTTAATGTGTGTGAGGCATAAACCCATCTAATCCTGATTTTGCAAGTGAAGAACCAAAGCCATAGAAAGATTAAGTGTAAGGTCACACAGGAAATCTGCTCCACGTACCCAGGTTTTTCCAAGCCCTTTAGGCTAGTGTCCAAATCACTGATTCATATTTTATTCAGCTTTCATGTAAGATTAACAAGCAAAGAGAAGACTGGGATATTTTGATAGTGTAATAATGACTGAAAAGGTTACATCTACAATCTTAAGGTTCTAAAGATAAGTAAAAACAAAGATTATTTCTGCTTTATAGCATTTAAACAAATTTCATGCCTTTTAGGACTTGAATTTAGTAATTCTATTATTTCCTCCAGCATGAGAAAAAAAAGGAGCTTTTGAAAGAACACCTTTCACGGTATTCTTTCTGGCATCCTCTTATGCTAGAAGACCTCTTGTACTTCATGACCAGAGTATGATATGACACAACCAACCATGGATATATGTCTTATTAAAAGCATAATGACCAGCTTGCAGCATGTTCAATGCTCAGCAGGCCAGAAAGAACTGACAGATTTTGAAGTGACTGACAAGGACATGATAAGACAATTCCTGTTCTGATTCAGAGGAAGGTGACCTTTCAAAAGTCTTCCCCCATGAGGACACTGACCTACCAATACAGTCAATTCCCCCTTAAGATGACAACCTCCTGAGGACAGAAAGAAATATTTCCTTTAAGAAAGGCAATAAAGAGAGCATTTAGCTTTACAACCACCTTTTGTCCCTCTTTCTTCAGAAGAAAGAAGGTGTCTTGCCCAGACTAGATCTACTGATCTAGTAGATCTACTAGATCTACTATGGCCTTTGGAAGAAAGGGCAGACCACTCATGAGGAATACAAAAAGGTAGCGAGGCTATGTAGGGGAAAAATTAGAAGGGCCAAAGCCCAGCT
>RSEF01000002.1:92525081-92543379 GCA_003993805.1 Himantopus leucocephalus
ATTTCAACCCCCGGGTTTCCTTGTTTTTTCCCCAATTCCCCTTTCCAGGTGGGGAGGGCTCATCTGGTGAGAGAATAATTATCTAAACAACAATAAATTGTTGTGGGTTTCTCAAAGCATAACCCTCATCCTGACCTCCCGTTCCACCTGGGCTGCTCTTGCTTGTTTAGTGTTTCTTTGTAAACTGCTTTAAACCATATTTATGTGCTCTGTTTCTGGAGTCCTCAAAGAGAGTGGCAGTCCAAGAGCTCTTCTTCATTTATACTCATTTGGCCTTCCCAAAAGGCTGCGGGGGTTTTGGCAACATCAACAGTATCTTTAATCCTGTCATTTGGGGGAAGAGCGGCCAAAAATGCTAATTTGGTGGGCAGGAATAATAATAGTATCAGAAACAAAGCTCAAAGTCTTTGAATACGGTACCTACAGCATTAGTTGGTTATTTAACTTTTCCAATATTTAAAATAACCACTTTTAAAATTCTGTTTTGTTGGTATTCGGGTTTAAATCTGGAATTGAATGATGAAGCAGCGTTCTGTGGTTCCTGAGACAGGCGGTGTGGTTATTAGGGTGTCAGATGCTTCCATTAGGGTGAGTAGCGTAAGTGTTGTTAGCACCGCAGGAGCTGTTCACAAACATGGTTTTAACTTCAGTTTGTGTATACACATGTCCGTACACGTATGAAGACTCAGGAAATATGTTTTTGGAGGATGCTGAGTTGAAGTGACACTTATCAGTACTGGTATCTCAATAACACTGTAATCCTCCAGACTCACACTGAGAGTCCCAAAAGGCAGAAACCTCTGGTAGGGAGAAAAAAGTGCTTTTTTTAAAAACAAACAAACAAACAAACAAATCAATCCAAAAACTAGCTTTACAGAGCTGCTGTGTAACATTTCTCAAGCACCTGTTTTACCGCCTGTGCTGTTCTCATGAGGATTTGGTCTGTGATGGATTACTTGGGGTGGCTTTTCTTTTAAACACTGACACGGGAAGTCCTTTAGCTGACACGGCTGTAAATGATGGGCTTCTGCAGGAACTCTCTCTGGACAGGCATCTCTTTTTTTTTTCTATTTTTTTTTATTTTATTTTTTTTTTACCCTCCTTCTCTGTAACTCCTTTTGTCTGACTCTTCTTTCTTCCATACCTCTCCTCTCCTATCCAGGTTGACAGGTTTCATCTCCAGTGAGTTATAGTGTCATCACTGTGACTGATTGGACATATCCAGCACAAATTTGTCAGTGCTGTGTCCCATCCCTTCTCTCATCTAACGAGCTATAAACTATGGAAAAGAAATCTCGCAAGGAGGAGTTTGTTTAGAGTGCAGTGACTTTAAACTGGATATTTTCTTTTTAACACTTAAGAATCTAAATATCTCTCATCTTGATTTAAAAAATAAACCACAACAGTTGCAATTAGGCATCTAAACAGCTTTCAGAACTGGGGCCTTTGTGTCGCTGTGTTTCTGTTCTTCCATGTATAAAATGCAGCTCCCGGGCTTGACAGCCTCATGGTGCAATAATGGGAGCTGCATAATTATCCCCCTGAAGAGCTGAGGCTGGTGGGATTGGAAGCATGGAATAATCTCCTTTAGAATTTGCCCTCGTAGCTGTCATTGCTGTGAGGCTTTAATTGCACTGTAATTGCACCGATAGATGATCTCCTGTCTGTGCAGGAACTTCCTATTTCTGTTTTCCAAAAGAAAGGCGCTGTCTTGACTTCTGCCTTTTATATCAAATGCAGATACAGTCGCTCCTCTTTGTGCTGGGTTTGAACTCACAGATTATTTTTTTTTGCCCTGAGGTTTGTTGTGGTTTTGAATGGCAAAGACATGAATGCCAACCCAAGCAGCCAGCTTTGGGGCGGTGAAGGGACTTTATGCATTAGCAGTAACGAATAGCAGTGAACTGGATGCAGTAAGCTCAGTAATGAACAAGTAGCACCATTTCCCTTGAGGCATGGGAGTGGGGTGCTCTTTCTTGACTTCAGGCTCTTAACAACTTCTCTAATTCAGTCCATGTGTTCTCAAGATGTTGCAGTTCTGTGGCTCAAACATGGAATATTTGTGGTAGAGAATCAGAGAATCGTTTAGATTGGAAAAGACCATTAAGATCATGGAGTCCAACCTTAATATCAATCTCATCAAAGGATTTATATTCATCTTCAAAGGGTTTATATTCATCTTGACATCAGATGCAACACAACGGTATTGAGGGCAGATCTGCCATAGTCTGGCGTCATTCTGATGTTAGTGACCCCTTTGCTGACACAACGCACGGTCTGTCCTGAAGGGTGACTAACGCGGGGCTGGAGAAGTGGCCCAAGCTGAATGTTATTGGCAAGAGTGGTTGGGGAGAACCATAGACCATTCACCTTCACAACTTCTAAGTTCAGCTGTAGTTCAAGGGGTTCTCTGTATATCCTGCATTTTCCCTAAATAGCTTATTTCCAGTCATACAGGAGACTTGCTCTGGCAGCTGAATGACCCGGCCTCTGTTTCTCGCCATACAACTGAGAGATTGCAATACAGAGCTTATAAATTGCAGGCATCAGGTCCAGCAAACTCCCACTCCTCATCAGTTATAGCTGCCATGACCACGTCAAACCTACTTCAACGCTGATTTGAGGTTCAGAAAGGGCTGCTTCTACCTTCAGAGTTTGACACGTAATGTCTGAGAGAGCGTGAAGAGCGCCGATGACAGCTGCGTTCCCATGGCACAGCCGAGCTCTACAACTGAGGGGAAAATCATCACCCACGCAGACTGCAGGTTCTGAGAGCTGGCAGGAGACCGTGGAGTGAATAAAGACCCTTGTAAACCTTCTTACTTTCAGTGCAGAGATAATTTTAAGGAGAAAGCCAAAAAAGTTAATTATGTAAATCTCTTAAAACTCTTTAAATTGTACCAGTACATTATATTTCACCGTTCTCTCCATAAGGAGAGAACAAACAGAATAGGTGTGGGCTGTGTTGAATTACCGTGGCAGAAGGAAGCGCTCAGTGTGGTGGTGACCTCAGTAGAAGACCTCACCCGGAACAGAGTTGTCGCTGGGCTGCCTGGTGTCCTGGGGAAGCTGTGTCCTTAGCGTTCCTTCCTTTTCTGAGCCCGATGTTTTCTGAGGATGCGAAAAGAAGAGCAGGATGAAGAGAGCACTGCCTTACCAGGGGGCTCAGCCGGTGGTTCAGGAGCGGGGCAGCGGTCTCCTCTGTGTGCGGCTTTGCCGCAGTCTCCCTGGTAAGGAAAGGAGGCAAACAAGACCATCAAAGAGCTATCCCTGACGCGCTTCATGGGGAGAGATGAAGTCACTGAGGAAGAAGGGAGATGATGTAAGAACATATATTGCCCACACATCCTTCTGTTTCCCCACGCACTCCCCACGCCTACAGACGCGCTCCTGAATTGCGGCAGGCAGGGTGGGCAGCACGGGGATGCTGCCAGCTCTTGCCTGGGTGGCTGGCTTAGATTTTGCTCGCTCTCCTCACTGCAGTATATTCCTACCCCAAGGATAGCCCTCCAGGAGAAAAGCACAGCTTGATGCTGCTGATTGCATTCTTAAGAAAGCAGGAAAACGTTCCAGTCCAACACCGTCCCGGAAGGTCCACTGGCTGGTATCAGTTTCTAGGATACGAAGCTCTGCTTCCCCAAGGCCTCCGTATCTTACCCTGTTCATTACTCATATTCAGCCTGTTCCTCTTCATTAGTGAGTGGAAGCTCCGTGTGCCTGTCGTTAGTGCTGCATACCTCCAAGTTATGTCGGGACTAGCCAGGATAGTCAAGGGTGATCCTGTTTCTTCAATATTACTGAAGGGAAAATAGCAATTTTGGGCCTTTCGTATTATCCTGAGATTAGGTAAGTGACCTAAAATCATAGAAAATAGGGCTAAATTGTAGACAAATCCTAGAAAACAGGGCTAAAGAGGACCTTGGGAATTTATCTGCTGTTTGAAGACACATCTGCCTCTGTCTTCTCTTTGCAGATGCTTGTTCAGGGCTGTTACTCTCCAGTGCTGGAGGTTTCCTCCTCTCCCGGGCATTCTGCTCCCATTCCTTGTTTTCCTGATGCCTAATTTGAATGTTTATACTGTAGTTAAAGGCAGTGCTTCTCTGTCCTAAAACTGAATATTTACTTGTCTTCATATCTACCCTTTAAGTGTATGCAATCTAACGTCGGGATGGTTATGTGGCTCCTCAGTCCTTCAAGACTAAAACCGTGTTTCCTCTGAGTCACGTTTTCTGGATTTTTGATTTTTCTTGTTCTTCCCTGAACTGACTCACTGCCATTTGCATCCCACTTGAACTGCAGTGCCCCAAACTTAATCTGATGTTCAGATAAGTAGAAATCTCTTGTGGTTTGGTGTTTTGGTTTTTTTTTTTGTCTTGCGGTTTTCCTGTTCCTGTGCCCCTTCTTTAGAAAAACATGAACCTTGACTCAGGTTCACCTAAAACTCCTAGATCTTTTTTTAGCGCTAGTGTCAAATCAGTTTTTCATTCTTTTATTATACAACTATTTCTGCCTAAATGTGGAACTTTGCATTTGTCCTCACTAAACTAATCCTTTCTCCTTTTTTTCCCCCCAGACCCCTCCTCCCATTTGTTAACGTTGTGGGTTCTTGCGCTCTGACACTTCATATTGCCGACAGGTTGAGTGCCCACGTTGAACTCCTGCATTCAGATCACTGTTGAAACCACCCGGTAGTACTGGAACAGAACAGACTCCTTTGGAGAACTCTTGGGGTTTCCCTTTTGAGAAGGGGCCTCTGGTTACTCAGAGCAGTTTTAGAGATGGTTTCACTTGTTTCTTCTAGACCAGGGGAAAATTGCTGAAATTTCCTTCTTAATTACCGGTTGGGATGATGAAAGGTGACATCTTCTAATGTTAAGATTTCAGACAGGTTGCTTATCTCCCTTTATCGTCGTGTTAGCACTGCTGTAAACTGATTTTTTAAATGCTTCAGTTTAAGTCGGTCTTTGCCACGTCCTCTGAAGCAAGTCTGGACATAGTGAGACCTCCTGAGCTGACAGAGATCCTCGTTTGAGTTCTCTCCTTGGCTGATGATGAGACTTGGTGGGCAGTAGGCTCTGCCAGCCTGCACAGTATGCCACTCCTTTTGCAAGGGCTACTTAAGAAATAATATATATTAATGTTATAAGAATACAGTTTTACCTTGAAACACTAAGGTGGGCCTTTATGACGTTTATTAATTGCTTTCCCACCCCACCAATAAAGTTAGAAGTGGGATAGCAAGGGCTAACAATGAAGAGAAAGAAATGAATGGACTTCAAAACCCAGGATGATGAAAGTAAATAAGTTTAAAAGACTTACAGGCACCCCTTACAAGCTGGTGCTGGTTCTAGACCCTGTTGCCCTAAATGAAAGTTGCTTTTAATCTCATGAAAATAAAAGTAACCGTCAAAACAGTCGAGCAGGACTGTTTATGGGCTTATCTCATGGCTGGCAGTGAAAGGTGTGCGACCCTGTGGGACTCTGTCCTGACCATCCAGGGCCAGTTCACCTGGGCTGTGCTGGGTGCAGAAGAGCCACCGGTCCCCCTTCAACGATCTCTGCCGCTGGCAAGTCCGAGGTGGTGCAGAAAGAGGAGCTGGCCTGCTGGTGGCTTGTATTTGTCCTGTGGAAGGTGCGGTGCTTGTGGTGGTGAACTGGGGTGGAAGGTAGCTGGGTTTGGCCCTGCACGGGGATTTCCATCCTTCAAGCACGTTGCCACAGGCTTTAGAGGGCTTCGTTCAGCACCGTTTAAAAATGATGGAGTAATCCATGCTGCTTCTAGACACCGATACTGGAAAAGCCATATCCAACAATCGGGGCAATGAATGACATTGCTTGTTCTGTCTTTTGTGAAGACTTTTTGTTATTGTCACAGTCTGTAGAGAAGGGGGGTGTGGAACTGGTTCTGATGCGTAGCAAAGGACAGTCGAACTCTGACGAGTACCACACTGATCCTGTATGAGATGTCGTTGTAGCGCGCGAAGGGGAGGAACCTGTTATGTGCCACTCACCATTTCTGTCCTAACCTTGTAACGCCTGTTAAGCAACCAAACCTCACTCAGGCGGCTGGGGTGGACTGCCATCTCAGTGTCCTCCTGAGGACACCGCTGTGGCTGCTGAGACGTTTTTCTTTCTGAGCAAAACTGGGTTTGATTTGTCCCCTTAGGAACCCTATTACGTCCGTTGCATTAAGCCCAACGATAAGAAGTCACCACAGCTTTTTGACGAGGAGCGTTGCAGGCATCAAGTCGAATACCTTGGCCTTTTGGAGAACGTGAGAGTCCGCCGAGCAGGCTTTGCCTACCGCCAAACGTACGAGAAGTTTCTTCACAGGTAAGAAGGGCGCCGGCAAGTGACTCGGTGTCCTGGTTTGAGGTAAAACAGGACCAATTTTGTTCAGTAACTTTGCTTCTTAGCTGGGCATCTTCTAACTACTGAAATTAACAGCATATTGTGCAGACGCTGGTCTCGGAGTGATCAGACCGATGTCTATAGCTGATGCCCAGGCATGGTGTGCGGAGAGGGTCTTATACTTACTGCTCTAACACCCAAGGGTTACATGCCAAGGGTCACTTTGTTACGTGCCCCGTTGGAGGGTCAGCAGCAGAAAAGCACAGTGGAGTCCCACCTGTGGGGAGCAGCGGACAGGACAGGTGACCCAAAACTGCCCAGGGGGGTATTGCATCCCATCGGCTTCATGCTCAGTACAAAAGCTGAGGGATCAAAGGGTCAGACCTCTTTCTTCGAGGGCCGACATCTGAGGAGGACTCTGTCTGTTTGTCTGCCTTTGATCCCGATCCTGAATCCACATCCGAATCCAGTTCCCGTCCGTCACTGAGGCCAGTCTGGGACTTCCCCAGTGCCACCAGTGATGTGATCATCACCCTGGGAGCTTGATCCGGTTTTGTATATATTTCATTATTTTCTTTTTATTTTATTATTAATATTTCATTAAAGTAGTTAGGTTCCTTCTAAACTCGCAAGTCACATTTTCCCTCCTCTGCCTCTCTCTTTGAAGAGGGGTGGGTCGGTCTGTCGGTCGGTCCCATCTGGGGTCCCCCACGTGCCCAGTGGCCGATTTGGCCTAAACCACGACGCTGGGTTCAGCTCTTTGCAGGACAGCTCGGGCGCTGGAGTGAGGTGTGTGGTTTGGCTGCCTCCGCATGAGGGAAGAGTAAGTCTTGAGTCCTCTGGGCTGGTGCTCCTCACTCCTGAGCGTACGGGTGGTGGCGTGTTTGGTTTAGTATCTGCTGTTGGGTATGATAAAGCGTGCGTCTAAGAGGGACTCTGGTGGCTTTCTCGTTTTGTGGAAGCAGATGTGTTTAGAGGTGCATATGTGGCACTCGGGCTCAACTTCTTTCCTGCTAAAATTCATTTGCTGTATTCCTCTCTGCAGCAGGAACGTGTAATGAGGTTCTTCCCCAGAGCATAACCTAAAACCAGAGCTAATTAACTTCTGTTTTCTCTCTGAACATTGTCTAATTGTTGCAGCGAGAGAGACAGACAGACATTGTGTGTCTTGGGAAGTGCTTGAATGGCGCACGGTGACATTGCGTGCGCAGGAGGAAACCTCTGGACTTCTGAAAAAGGGATAGTAACATGACCCCATTAAAACATGGTTTTGATACTTCTTGCCCTCTTAATTCCATCCAGACTAGTGACAAATGAAATATTTTGGATTGAAATGTGTCTTAGGGCTTCAGTAAATTAGCATGGGTGCTCCGAGTTCAACCTCTTGCTGCGGAAATGGCGAATTGATTTTTACTTCTGTTATTGAATCAGGTGAGAAAAAGGCCGTGAGGGTAGAAAAAAATTAAACTACTTAAGCGGGTGGGATGTCGTGTGTTAGAAACAAAGTGCTGTTGAAAGATCCTTTGCTGTTCACGGTGGAGATTTGCCCGGGTATGTCGTGATACCAGAAGGGGGACGAAAGGGTCTGGCTGACTAAATGCAGCCTACGGTGCTGTGTATCAGTTTTCTTAAACATTATGGAGTGGTTAGAGCGTGCTTTCACCCTCACATGTGGAATCCATTACAATTTTCTCTTAAGATTTGTGTAATTACTATTAATATAAACAGCTACTTTGTTTTTAATGAATGTTTGATGAGCTGCCGTAAGCTGAAGACCGGCAGTGGTGTTTACAGCCAGTAAACCAAATTAGCACGTGGCAACTGGTGCAGCGTTCAGGCTATTGGAACGTTTGTTCTGCCGGACCCTGGAGTAGGATTAAACATCTACAGTGTACGGTATCAGACACTCTATTTGCATATCACGGGATTGCTCCAAGTCCAGTCTATGCTGACTTTTCTAAATTTAAAAAAAAATAATAATATTCTGGCCTGGATATTGTTTTTATTTTTTTCCAAAATTCTTTGTTCCCTGTCTTTGTGTGAAACATACCCTCTTACAGGGGCTGGGGGATACAATTTGTGGTACAAGCCGCATGTTTTCCGAGTGGTTTTTGAACAGGGATCACGAGGGATTTCTGTTCCTTTATATTTAACGGGCTTATTGGGAGACTGGGAAGGTGGAGGACACACCGGGCCCTTCAGCTCGGACTCTTGCACTGCATGTGGGGCGCGTTTGAAGATAGATCTAGAGTAACACAGCGACAGGCAATTTTGGGACCTAACTTTGTCATCTGTTTGCTTACATTTGCAAAAGCTCTTATAAAAGTTCAGACCCACAAACAGATATTGAACTCCCTCATAGACTCGTGACGCCTCCAGATTTTCTGAGCCCAAAAGAGATACCTGTATTTTGTTTTGCTGATTCCTCTTAGAGGGGACAGGAGATATGTATCAGGATATAGATAGATAAGAGATACATATATGTGTGTGTGTATATATATCAGTGCATGTATGCCTATTTTTTTATATATATATATGTGTATATATAAAAACATATAAAAAGTAATTTTCCTTTCTGTAGGAAGAGTTTGTTGCTACTTAGCACTAAAATACTGTAAGGTACTTGATATCCCGTATCTACCAGTAGGAAATGAAGGGAAGCGCAGTTAAGACCATTAATAAATGTCCTTTTCAAGTTTTCCTTGAAATTAAGAAAGCTTTTATTTGAGCTCTGTGCAAGCCGGTCTGTCCTTAGCAATTTGTAGAAAGTGAGATCTAAATATTTTTTTGTTGCACAGGAGATGGTGCGCGTTCACTTGGTAACCGCATCTCCCAATTGCGTGAAAGACGTGTCAGGACCATGTGTCTTAAATAGAGGTGATGCATTCTTTTGGTTTAATATATAACTCGCTATCAAAAAAAAAAAAGAAAAAAGCTGCTTGGATTTCAGAGAGGGGTACGTGTGCGGAGCC
Organism: Himantopus leucocephalus; assembly: GCA_003993805.1. NCBI lineage: Eukaryota > Metazoa > Chordata > Aves > Charadriiformes > Recurvirostridae > Himantopus > Himantopus leucocephalus. Next base: position 92,534,405 of record RSEF01000002.1, read on the forward strand.
GGGGGAAGAGCGGCGCCTGCGAGGCATCTGCAGGCACGGCCGCGTGCGAGCGTAATCCAAGACTTTCCCCGCAAAGGCATCCCTGTGCCTATTTCCAGGCGATGTTAAACATAGCACGTAAACGACACCGTGATAGCCATGAACCGCACAGCGGTAAGAGAAGGGTATGACCCAGCTTCACGTGCAGACCCGGTATTTTTCATTAAAGCTGCATAATTGAGTGGCTCGCAAAAAATTGTGGTTCTTTGGAGAGCTGTAGTGGGAATTGTAAACTCTAGTAGCAACCTGGTGTCTGCCGGGTGCTTCTATAGCCAGGTACGGAGAAGAAGAAAGAGAAACAAAGGTGGTGTAGAAATGGATGTTTAATGTATAAGTGACCTTGAAAGCTGTCAGGATCTCTGGGCAGGAGAGGGGAAGGCTTGTGGTGTCCGTGAGCGGATGTATTTTGGGTTCTGCCTCACTATAATTAGCAGTGAGGTTGGGATTTTGCCTTGCTGCGGCATCCAGGTCGTGCTCTCTGCTGCGGGGAAGGAGTTCGTGGCATTGCACCGCACGTGCCGCGGGAGGAACAAACGGAGGCCACGACATTCCACCGCCTGTCCCACCACCTGTGGGCTGGGAGGGAGGTGGCCCGTTTGCCTGGGGATGTCTGTAAATACCATAGCCCTGGTTTTGTTGTAAAGGAGGAAGAGAATTAAACCTTTCTTTTGGGCAGGTTTTCAGTTCTCTGATATCTTGTCCCGTTTTTTCCTGGCGCCGTCGGCGGAGCAGGCCTGCTCGTTAATGCGTGGGTTTGCACTGCCACGCTGCTCGCTTTATTATTTTTTTTTTCCAAATGTAAATGTCTCAAGGTGGAAGATTTTCCCAGTGAATTAATTATTGCAGGAACATTTTCCTGATGAGAATAGGAAACAGAAACCAGTGTGAAATATTGATGTCCTGTGCGTACGTGTATTTGAGGGAAGGAATGCTTTTGCCAGCCAAGCATAAATGCAAAATTTCTGTTGTGAGTCTGAGGAGGGTTTTTTTTTAATGAGCCTGTTTTATTTATCAGTAAGATCCCCGGTCTGCGTGCTGTAACCCTCACGCTGAGGGTGTTCCCTGCTTAGACGCAGCGCGCACCTCCATTTTTTCCTCTCTTCAGCAGCTTGTTCAGAAAGGCTAATTTGATGGATGAAAGCGACAGTGTGATGTATTTCCGTTCAGGCTTATTTTAGTCTGTTTAGTAACTCCTTCAGTGTACCCACTGCCCAGTAAAAAGGTTTATTGCTGCATCCATTTAATAGTAGCTGAAAATTCTGAATGTCTAAACCATTGAGATTGATGCTTTACTTGGATTGTGGGCTTTAAACAGAGAAGTGGTTAAGATTGCTGCATGCTTGTTTTATTTAGAACACGAATGCAGGTCCTATTACAGTGAAAATGTCTGTTACATTTTTGATTATGTCCATAAATCTTATGCAGAAAATTCATTGTTGCTTTTTGCAAACGTCTCTTCACCTAATCAGCACTCTGCAAGGCTGGTAAATCTTGTGGAGAGCAGAGTCTGATGCGGTTATTTCTGTGTTTGATTTGTAGTTGTCTTAGTTCCAATCTGCATTCTCCCTCTGAGTGTAAAAAGGAGTTTGGAGAGTAAGGATGGGAGGGAACGATTGAACAACACTTACAGTGGTGTTTGCACGAACTGTGGCAGTTCAACTATCTGCTGCTTTGGTAAATAATAAAATTTGTTAGAAATGGCTACAAAAATGATGTACAAGAACATTATTTGCAGAATTTTTAAGTCTAGGTTTTCTGACTAAACAGTTGATTACCGTTGGCTTCTTACGCAGAAGGTGAGCAAAGCAAAGCTGCTCTTCCTCGCAAAAAAATTAAAAACTGAATGCTGAAAGTGTAAATAATGGAACTGCCAAATCTGCAGGAAGACAGCAGTGAGGTTTGTCGTGTTGCATCGGTTCGGTATTGATGAAGTGAGCTTCTTGCAATGTTTTTTTTCAGCGTCTCACAAAATCGTGCCTCTCATTCATTTTCTTTGGATTTTGAGGATCATGATTCCTACACAGGGTGTCTTGAGGCTTTTTTATCTATAGTCGATTTTATTAGAATTTAGATCATAATTCTTTCTAAAACACGTTGAAGGTTGGCCTGCTTGAGAACCTAGGTGACAAGTTTACATTTGTAAATTGTACTTTGTAATTCCAGGTACAAGATGATCTCAGAATTCACTTGGCCAAACCATGACCTCCCTTCAGACAAAGATGCTGTGAAGAAGCTCATAGAGTGTCACGGGTTTCAGCACGATGTTGCTTACGGCAAGACCAAGATTTTCATCCGCACGCCTCGAACTCTGTTCACCTTGGAGGAACTGCATGCCAAGATGCTTGTGAGGATTGTCCTCTTCCTACAGAAGGTAAAGCTTAGTTCACTGCATTAAAAACTCCCTTCAAGTTCCTTAAAACACCTTTGCTCCCTTTTTGGTCTCACTTGCAAATTGACAAGTCTGCACAAATTCTGGAATACTGCAGGTTTTTTACCACTTAATTTTTTTAAAGCTCTTTCAGTAGTGCTCTCTGTAGCTGCACTGGAGTCTTGGTGTGGTATGATGTACCATGAGCTGGAGGACCTATAAGATTATTGGATACTGTTTAAAAACCTCGCTCTTTACTCAGTGGAAGATGTCTACCTAGAAACTCAGAGGAGCTTTTGAATGAATGTGTGAGTGATGCACAATGGATGTTGAGACAGTCTTATATGCGTAAAAGTTTATTAGTAGATCCATAGCTGATGGCATCCATCGAGTTTAATGGTAAAACTCTTGAGGGAGCAGGGAAAGGAGTGAGAAGGGAAGACAGAGTGAGAAGAGGGACAGGGAAAACTGTCCCCAGAGGCCAACTTGGAAGAGAAGGGACAGGATGCCCAGTGAGCATCCTCCCAGAGTGTCCTTTCTGGTGCAGCACGTGGTCTCCCTCGTCATACTATTCCATTAATAATTACTGAGTTTTTATCAGGACCTGAGCAAAATCCTTATGGTTTTTTCTTATGATACTGTTAGTGCTGACTGGAGCATACAAGGACTGGGGGCAGATGCTCGTGCGTATTGGGTTATTAAGCTTTGAGCATCCGTATGTTCTCTAATGTAAACCAAAAAATACAGCCGAGGGGTACAGAAAGAAGGGCTGATTTGTGCACTGGTGGCAATCGCTTCCCATAAGAACCTGCCATAACGTGCAATATTGGGGTCTGCAGGTGCAAGCCTAGGAGAGTCACAGCCCAGGAACAGGGGAAAACACTGCCCCAGCAGCTTGGGTGAAAGGGTAACAGAGGGAAAGGCAGTCTGCAGAACAGAAAATAGAAGGCCCTTGGCATTACAAAGGGTAAGACACCTAAGGCACTGTGCAACGGGACCCGTGCACTTGTCTTTCCTCTCTGAACGTGGGATTTGAGCTCAAGATTTTTCTGGTTTTACCCTTAGGATAAATAATTTTACATTCTGTGACTTCAGGGCAAACACATTCTCAGACTTTGCTTACAAAGGTACTCTTGGAAGCCACGGGCGTTTGTTGTGACTTGGCTAGCTCCTAAATCATTTAGGTGGGTTTTGGGGCCACAACAACACAATAGAAAGTGGTTTTGTAACCTCAAAAGCACCATATACCAGAGGGGAAAAAAATACTAGAGCTGGTTTTAGTACCTGCTGAAAACTGTCCTGTGTGAGCATGATCTGTCTAGCAAAGAGCACAACTTCCGACTTGCACAGCAACAGAAATGGTGGAACTGACTTTGTCCTAACTAACAGGGATTGTTGACTAGTTCAAGATTTTTAGAAATGTATTTCTTCAAACATGTTTTTCCTTTGTCATTCGTGGAACTCGGGAAACAACAGAACTTCTGAAAGCCTTTTTGCCCATCAGAAATAGAAACTGCTGACAGATGGGTATAAAAACTGCACCGGAAAAAAGCCCTCTCTAAAGCTGTGCACTCGACATAAGTTTGCACAAACTTTTGAGACCTGATGGACTGAAACACTTTTGGTGAAGAGTAAGACCCTGAAGGAAACGTTATCCACTGCAAGTTTTAATAGTTTGGGGAAACACTCACATTTCTTGTGTTTATAATGCGTTTGATATGATTTCCTTTCTGGAAAGCAAAACAATTTGACCAGTACAGAAGGAGAAAGCGTCAAGTCCAGGGTTGCATCTCTGGTGGTATTTGTTGTGCCAGATTGCATGGTTTATCTTTAGTAAGGAATTTTGTGGTTTTGGATATATGTGTGTGATTAGTTTTTCTGGAAATTCAAAGCTGAGGCTGCTTAAAGGATGCAGGACTTGCCTGGTTTTGAGCTTTGTGGCTCAGCGTTTTCTTTCCTCTTCGCAGCAGTATTGTGCTTGCCCTGCTGAGGAGCTTCACAACGCTTTGCTTGCACTACTCGTCATCTTCTTCCAGGTCTCTTCCCTGGAAATGGCAGCATACTCTTCCAAAAGTGTATCCCGGCTTATTCTTCTGGAGTGAAACGGGGCTGATCTGTGGGGCCTCTGGTAATGTTTTTCTGGATAATTAGTTGCACCTCCACCGTGCTTGCTCTGGTTTCTCGGGAGGAGTTCCCCTCTCTGCAGCCACTTTTCTAAGCATGTTGGTCTGATTTGGTGCCTTCAGTGAGTTCACTGGGTCATGCCGTTAATCTGGAGTCTCTCTTTCTTCCCATAGTGGTATGAGGCAAGCTGATGAGTTCCTTGTTGAATAAAGCTGCAGGAGAGACACCTTGCTCCCGGGTGACCCCAGTTTTCATATTAAACATCTGAGGAATTGAGAAGGGGACCTTTTTTGAAATTGAAAGGTGCGGTTACTGAGGAATAATTTAAAAGCCCCAGCCTGTCTGTGCTGTGGGAACAGATGATGTCTCACTGCAAGGTGAGCACTGAAGCTCCTCCTTCAGATAAAATCCACCAAACAGCGCGAGGCACAATTTGGACAGCAAAATGCCCATTTTTGTGAGTTTGCTGGCCTTTCCTTTAGGTGGAAACTTCAGAATTATGTAGTCTGGGCTGGGCTCAACAACCTTGGAGGAGAGGAGGGCTAAAGATTTTTTGCCTCTAGGAGGTAAGTACCTGGATAGGAATAATGGATCAACTCTCTGACTCTGTGAGGGGTTTTGCTGTAATGGTTTTGCGTGGCATCAGGCATGCTGGATTATACATCGAATAACTATAGTGCTTTTGGGGCTTCTCTTACTGCGACAGTCGGCAAAAGTGACAAAAGTTAAATTGCTGGTGCACGTTGTCGTATGGCTTCACAAGACTCCCTCCACTGTTTTCTCCTCTCCCTGGAGTGGAGAGGGACCAATATAAGTCTACATGGAGAGGTCTTTCTCTTCTGTGCAAAGTATTGAAACAGGACAGGCGGAGTCATCTTTTTGTTATTTCTCTCTGAGAAATCTCTAGTGATATTCTAATTTACCTAATATAAGATTTGTGGGGAAAAGACAAGCTCCTTCTCAAGTGCTCAAGATATTGAAGACTTTGAAGAAAACTGGATGGCCAGAGCTCCTTTTCTGTAGCTTAAGCTCCTGTGGTTCACCTGGATCTCTCTTTATACTTACTGGATGTTCTTCAACCAGGCTCTAAAATGCCGACAAAGTGATGGAGAGGAGCTCTTTAGAGTCCTGGAACTTGTGACTAAAGACAAGAAACACTAATGAATCTAAACGCTTACTAAACAGCGCGTCAACAAAAGAGCAGGTGTTGGGTTGATGTCTATAGGTATGTGATTACATACCTTGTAGAGTGTTAAATCTGTCTGGAAAATGCCTGATTTTTTCTTCCATATTCTGTATTTCTCTTGGTTTACTGTTAGATCTCATTCTCTGCTCTGTATCGGATCGTTGCTGTGTCCCTGCACCAGCCGTGCGCTGCTGCCAGTAGATGGGGCAGTTGGAGACTGGCAGTGCTGAAAAAGGAACAGTCAACACAATAAAAAATAAAATCAGAGTAAGGATCTGAAGAGGCCGTCTCTGTGCTCGGAAAGCATCAAGGCAATTTTGCCTGTCTCTTAATTTCTGTTCTCAACTTGCTTTCAATTGTTCATGAAAAACTCGCACGGAAATGTAATTCTGGCAGCATTTTCCTTACTTTAGTTTTACCTATACGCATCAAAGGCCAAGTAAGGCAAACTGTGATACTTCTGAGAGTCACAAGATTATATCTAAAAGGAAAGAGAGACATTAACTTGATTTTTAAAAAAAAAATAAAATTGAGCCTTCTGTTGCATTGGAGTTCCTCAAATTGGAATTTAGGAAAAGACAACTGGAGATAAAATGTGGTGTTGTGACAATAGGCACTTGTGCGATAAAAACTGAGGGAAGATGTAAGGCGTAGCCCTACAAGCAGCTGATCACAGGCTGGGGCCCAATAACGTGGTTGGGTTTTTTTCACAGGCATGCTTTTAAATGAAAGAAGGACCTGCATATAATGCATATAGCAGTTCTGTTTCTTGGTAGTTTTAAAGGTACATCTTCATTTCTAGTGATATATATTATGCGGTGTATCGCTCTCACACAAATCACAAGACTTTCAAAAAGAGATTCAGTAATTTTCTTAAGAGCTTTGTCATGTGAGTAACCCTTAACCCTTAAAATTATGCTGGTTGCTTTGTTCACCAACGGTAAGAATTTGCTTCATATGAGTTCGGTTAAATTGAATTAAAACTGGCTTCCAGTTGAAGTAGGTAATTTTGCTTTCCTTTGTTCCCCGTCTCCTGGACGTCTTCTCCAGTAGCTTTGTCTTCAACCTCCTTTGCCTTCTGTGATAAAACATTAGTGAGATTCCAGGCTGTAATTTTACTTCGGACTTCCAAGTCAGGAAGCAGATGTGATGTGATTTATCCGTGGCAACTTGCTGGCTCCAGTAGAATTTAGCAAGTAAGAGCCGTCCAGTATTAGAAACCCATATGGCAGTGGAGACACTGCTGTCGGAGTCGACTTGAATGGTCATTTTAGAAGCACCAGCTGAGAACATCCCTACTTTTTATGTAGTGCATTTGAATTTATTTACTATACCTGTGGGTTTGCCATCTATATAATTGTCTTCATGAATGCAAATGGAGCAGCTCTAATGCTAATAATAAAAATTTTAAAAAATAATAATAAAAAAAAAGCTGCCATAAAACTCCATTGCTTTTTCTGCCCTTGGAAATGTTCCCACATATTCATTAGCTTTGCAGAATAGTGCTTTGTTCAAGAAAAAAAGCCCAGCCAGCCAGCACGTGCGCTATGCAAAGATGATGTATCTTGTCAATATAATTTAGTGCACTATTTCAGGGTAATTTTATCAGACCAGTACAGCTGCATATGGTAATCGCTTCACTAAATCTTTACTGCCTAATGCAGAGGAAGAAGCAAGAATTGCTCTTGTATTGCAGCCCAGTCCTCGGACCAAAATCCTTGCGCATGGAAGCCCATCAAGCCCAGGAGGTGAGCGCAGCTGGGAGGAGGCAGCGCTGGCCCCGGCGCCTGCCGTGTGGCTCTCCTCTACTGCGTCCTGATGGCAGGGAGGACAGTGCCTGTCCTCCGGCGGCATGCCGTGCCGTTGGCTGCGGGCGCTGGGTTTTCGGAGCCCGCTCTCGGGAGAGCTGTCACTGGCAGCCCCGCAGCCGCAGTCACCATGGCAACCTTCCCCGAAACCCGGCAGGGAAGAGCAGAAAAAGAGAACCATGGCTGACTTGTCATCATTTAACGTTTCACCTTCCCTTTATTCTCCGTCCCCATGAGTCCTTGAAGCACAGTGCACTGGGGAGCATTAACCACAACAGGAAGCGCTCACTCCGACAAAGAATGTGTTTTCATGTCAGATTATGGACGGGCAGTGGGAATCTGATGAGGGCTTTGGTTCGGTGACCCACATAAAAGGTGATGCAACACATTTGCCATCCGGACTCAAGGCATTTACCATCTTGAGGGAATGTGTTTGTGAAATTTCGAATATAAGTGGAAATAGGGATATAATTACACGTGGAATTTGTACTGTGAATCGAGGTTTTGATCTTGAGAGGCTTTGGCAGGGAGAAGCTGCGAAAGGAGATGCCGTAGCTCCTTCCAAAGGAGCAGCACGTGGGTGCTGTGAAGGAGCAAGTAAAATGAAGAATTGGATGTATCCCGTGTGGACAGTGCCACTCACCAGTATGGCCAAGCTGATCTCTTGGCAGACTGATCCGACTGCTTCTCCCACGCCGCTTGCCTCTCCTGTGCTAGTAACATCACTCCTCTGCTTCCAGTGAATGCATTGAGGCATCTCAAGCTCAAAAAACCACCACGCTCCAACTGCTCCCCAAAAAAACCCCAACAAATCAAAAAATCCCCCCGCCTCCCACCAAAAAAGAAAAAAGAAGAGGTTATTTTGTGGCAGTTTAGCTCCAGCACCAGCTCACCTTCCTTCAGATGAACATCCATGCTAGTGAAATGGAGAGTCAGTGCCATGCCCATGGGGAAGAGCAAAGAGGGGCAAATTGGATCCTGTCTTTTCAGTAGCAGGCGCGGTGGGGCACCTGGATACTGGCTTATTATCGCCTTCCTCCCCCAAAAACATGCTTTAATCTAAGTAAATGTATATACACATGGCATGACTGGATGGATAGAGGAGGGGAGTGCAGGGGATGTTGTCTACCTTGCCTTCAGCAAGGCTTTTGACAGCATCTCCCACATCATCCTCACAGGCAAGCTTATGAAGTGTGGGTCAGATGAATGGACAGTGGGGGGGATTGAACAGTGGCTGACAGGTAGGGCTCAGAGGGTTGTGGTTAGTGGCACAGAGTTGAGTTGGAGGTCAGTAACGAGTGGAGTTCCTCAGGGGTCAGTACTGGGTCCAGTCCTGTTCAATATATTATCAATGACCTGGAGGGAAGGGATGGAGCGTACCATCAGCAAGTTTCCTGATGACACAATCTGGGAGGGGTGGCTGACACACCGGAAGGCTGTGCCGCCGTAC
>RSEF01000002.1:92554010-92569239 GCA_003993805.1 Himantopus leucocephalus
TCCTTGCTCATCTATGCAGATCTTCTGCCTCCTTTGCTTGATTAATTACTCATAGGGATGCACCAGTCTTGAGCTTGGAGGAAGTGGTACCTGAATATTAACCAGCTCTCTTGCACCCCCCTTTCTTCTACAGCCTTGGCCCATGGGGTTCCTCCAAGTAGGTATTTGAAGAGGCCAAAGTTAGCTCTCCAGAAGTCCAGCAATGTAATTCTACTTTTTGCCCTGCTTCTTCCACGCAGGATCCTGAACTCCACCATCTCATGGTCACTGCAGCCAAGGCTACCCCCAACCTTCACGTGCCCAACTAGTCCTTCTTTGTTTGTCAGCACAAGGTCCAGCAACACACCTCTCTTCATTGGTTCCTCCACCACCTGTGTCAAAAAATTATTATCAATGCTCTGCAGAAGCCTCCTGGACTGTGCGTGCCTGGCTGTGTTGCCTTTCCAGCAAATATCAGGGTGGTTGATGTGCCCCATGAGAACCATGGCCTCTGATTGTGAGGCTATTTCTAGCTGACTGTAGAAGGCCTCATCGACTTCCTCTTCCTGATCCAGTGCTCTGTAATAAACACCTACAAAAGTGTCTCCTGTATTAGCCTGCCCATTAATTCTTACCCATAAGCTCTTGGCATGTTCTTCATCCTAGGTGGNTCCTGATCCAGTGCTCTGTAATAAACACCTACAAAAGTGTCTCCCGTATTAGCCTGCCCATTAATTCTTACCCATAAGCTCTTTGCACGTTCTTCATCCTAGGTGAAACTCAATACATTCCAGTGGCTCTCCCACGTATACACAGTGTGTGTGTATATATATATATACACACTCTCTTACACGGTATAGTGAAGATGAGGATCCTCTTGGGATTGACAGAAACTCATAAGGTCACTGTAGGAGCAGCAGAACAAACAGTGGGGAAGTTTGTTATACTGCTGTTCCTCTGTGCAAATGTGGATACTGCAGTACCAGCAACAGCAACATAAAAAGCAGGATTGCATCATCCCATTCCTCACACAACAAACAAAAGTGCACTTAACACTAAATCTGGGCTTCCTTCCCAGGTCCTTGGTTCAAACACACCTGAGAATGGGATTTTCTTTCCCTTGAAACATTTCAAAAACATTGGGCCAGAATGCTGCTTAGCCCTGAATACAAATCAACTCTGAATATGAAGTGAAATGGCAGTTTATTGCTCTACAAAAGCAGTTTGCTCTCAAGGCAAATAATAAAAAAAAAAAGAAAACGTACGTTACACAAATCTAAAATATAAAACTCCAAGAGACAGCCAGCAGAACAAGATGGGGTCGGGGACCCTTGGTGTAGAGAAATATAATGTCAAAACAGCTGTTAAATATTACCAGTGACTTAAAAACCCCAAAGGTACAGAGTCTGCTACAAAACCACAGCTTAACAAGACTTTGTTGTTGGGGTTTTTTTCTTAAACTTAAGGTGATGATAGACAAGGAGAAGTGTTTTGTTCTGTTCTGTTTTGTTTTGTTTTAAATATTATTTCATTTTATTTTATCTAAAGGAATTTTTGTCATTTCTGAACAGGAACAAAACCAGTAATGCTTTGTGTGGAAATTCTCATAAAATAAAATTCTAAAGAAAGAAAAAAGACTAGGTTTCTAGGTTTTTTTGGTTTACTGTACTATTTCAGTGTCATCAAACTGAAAAAAAGAAACCAAATAAGTTAGAGAACCTACAGATGGGCTATCACAAAACTTGCTTTACTGCAGCAAGTGAAATATGATATTACATAAAGCCATTTTGAAATGAAACCTAAGAATTATTTGCAAACCAAAAATGCACAAATTGGATGTTTTCATTATTACTAAAGCACTTCGTGACATGCCTCTGTCACATTCNCATGCTTCTGTCACATTCGAACTTCACCTTCAGGGGACTGTACTCATTTGTTTTGTTAAAACGTGAAGGACCCTACACTTTGCCAATGCCTGGAGCNTGCCAATGCTTGGAGTGATGCGTGCTCTGAACAACAATCCAGCCCCAGGACTGGATCCAAGAGACTTGGTATCTATGATTATTTGGTTATTAATGTTATTAGAGTTGGCCATTAACCACCTGTGATCACAAACTGTGGGGCTACTGCCACCTTTGGCACCAGCAGAGATGTGGACTAGAACAATAATAAACAACTATTTGTGCGATAAGGTTGTGCCACAGTGTCTCAATATTGAACCCATGTAACTACATGCACAGGAAAAGCTTTGGAGTGTCCTTACCATGCTCTTCCACTTCTATGAAATGGTAACAATTATTAATATTTTCTGTCTTAACTTTACATTATTCCTACATAAACATCAGGAAAAAAACCCCATTCAAATCATGTTTCTCCTAATAAGACCTGTGTTACGTAAGTTTTCCTCCATTAAGGTATATGATAAATAATGTTATAAGGATGTTATAGCAAGACAAGAACTTGTTCAATTCATTTAGGCACAACCTGCATGTCATCTTATTTCTAGATTACATCTACCTGATAAAAATCATTATATTGAGCCTATTTTCTTAACTGTTAGAGGTAAATGTTTCTAAATTAATAGCTGAGTTGAAGAAATAAAATAGCCTTCAGAGTCCATAAAGGAAAATTCTACATCTAACAGGCAGTTTTCTAGAAACTCAAATTTAATTTACCTGGTGCATAAATGGATTGACCATAATGGTATGAATTGTTAGATCCATTTTCACTGTTTATAAACTGCGTTTCAGCAGGCAATAAACTGCTGATGGCAGGATGCAACATAAGATTTTCAGAAGTACATTTTTTCAAAGTTACTTTTATCAAAGTTTGTACCTTAGCACATACACATAGGAGCACATTTATATCAGCTCTAGATGCATGAAAATATGCAACTTTTCAAGTGTATCTTTAGGCTAAACTCAGCTCTCATACAATACATTATAATAAACCTTATGTGACTGTTACTTTATGGCTTCCCATGGGGTGCTGTTTTTCTTTTTAAAAAAATATTGGTGTTTCATTTGAAGTTCCTTGAGGAAAGTGATGCAGTAATCAAAGTGTGGTAACAGTGACTTTCCTCTCAGGATTTGGCAAAGAAAGCAAAGTAAGATTTCATAGTAGGTGAATTAGAGTGTTGGTTTTAGACACTGGAAAAATAATAATGGTCTAGCCTGTGTCAAGTGAGAAGCAGCCTGAATAACAGATGTAATAAAGCAGAAGAATATTTTCCAGGTTGCACTTATTGTGATGGTAACAGGATGGACTGAAACCTTCTGATGTACACAGAAGGCTTCTGTAAAACTCATATGACTTAAGATCAAGTTAGTCTGTACTTGCAGAAAAGAATATTCCTGAATGAGATCAGCGAGCAAACCATGTAGTAGAGTATATCATACTGGATTCTCTTATCTGTTTGCTTGTGGATGCAGCCTTTTTCCAGTTATAGAGCTTTCTGTATATTTAGGGAAAAATCAACTGGACTGCACTGGCAACAAGCCCAGAGAAGCAGAGGCTAATTACCCTAATTATAATTGGAAAGCGAGGTGGGGACATTTACAGCTTGAGGCCAATCAAAACTGATAGACAAAAATATGGGTCTCTTCTCCTGAGAGAAAAAAATGAGTGGGGATAAGGGTTTTTTTTGATCTTGTGGTGTTCTGAAGTGCTAGAAGAAGAGATTGATAAGGTCGTAGGTAAGGTGGTGAGAAGAGACTACTGTTCAAGTGTTGTTTCTAATTACTTGGAATTGGATTTTGATTGTTTACACTATAATTCTGGTGAGATTTTGTTTGTTTTTAATATTTTAAGCACACTTCTTAAGGAAATATTGTTTTGAAATTGTTTCTCTGCATTGTGCACTGAATGTCTTAGTTATGCCTGATCTCTTACTTTTTGCTCTGGGGTTATGGCTCTGCAGCTGAATCCAGCAGCTCTAGAGAAGAACTTCTTCAGACTCTCATGTATTGGTCAAACTAGCAAGTGTTTCTTTTCAGAGAGCTTGGATCTATAATGTCATTTGGGCACCAAAACTGTCCTGGTTTCATTAACATGCTTTTCTTCCTCACTGGTTAGTTTCTTTCAGGGTGTCTGTGGCAGTGAGAAGTGTGTGACTAATAAAACATCAGACAGCCAGTTGGTACAGCTCTTTTAAGTATGCATTGTTCTGACTATGAGATTAATAGCTGTAGGCAGGTTTGTGTAGTATAACAAACCTCTTCTTGATTCGTAGAATCAGACTGAAAATTCAAGCTTTCTGTACTTCATTTTTTTTTTTAAAGGGGCGGGCTAGGATAACGTATGTCATAATTAAATTGAAGTGAGAATCTTCCTTTTCAACATGGACCCAAGTCAAATAATTCTAATATCTGAATTCGTTCATACTGCGTCAAAGGACCTGTCATAAATCCTTACTCTCACATTCTGTAGGATATTTTTTTTTTTAAAAGCCGGTGAAATGGCCTGATTTTGGGAAAAAGAGCTGAGAACGCTTGGGAAAGATGATGTGGTTGGGTAGACAGGCGAAGAAGTAGAGGGAGACTTGCAGAAAAGATCTGGTAGGCTGCATTTTGAGAAGAAAATCTGAAAGACTGTTGAAAGAAACAGAGAACAGAGGTACAGAGAAGCCTCAGAGGAGATAGAAGACCTGGAGGTGTTTATCCAGAATTTGCTGCAAATCTGAAAGCCATTGAGGTGAATGAAAACAAGCCTGAAAATGAAAATTTGTCTTGCAGGGGCACAATGGGAGACAGGCACAGCAACACAGATTTTAAGTCATTCATTGTCTGTTGTTTTTCATAGTTATTTTGACTATGTCTGTTTAGGCATAATCTGTCTAAATATTTAACAGTTTCACATCTAATTATAATAAAATCTGACTTTTGAATGTAAAAGACTTTTTTAAAAATGTTTTTAAATATCATAAGGATAAGCCTTTAATCATTAAGGTCCATCTTAAAGCACTGTTATACTTGGAGTTCCTTCATAGAAAGTAAGTAAGAAGCACAATCTGATATGCCATGAAAAAAAATTGAGCTTCCTTTCCCTACACTGTCTTTAGATTCAAAATGCATGGATTTCAGAGTGGATTTTGCTATGTTTTCAAGATAGTGTCAAACTACCTTTCCCTGACTTTACTTACCTAGGCCTTTTTTTTGCATGACTTTTCAATATCTCTGCCGTTCAACCTGCAATTCCATTCACCAGCCTAAGCCAGAATGTCTAGCCTTTCAAAACAAGGCTACCACCTCAGAATATTTTCATGCCCAATGCTTCCTCTTGTGTTTAGAATTAAGACACATGCCCAAGACTTTCTGAAGATCTCAGTGCAGGCATCCATCTTCCAGAAAACTGGTGTTACTGTGGTTTTGCACTTCAGGACACCACCGGCATTATGTGTTTGACTACTGTTCAAATGTCCAGAGAGCAGCCAAATTTACACAAGTCACCAGACGCTGGAGGGGAGGGAGGGACAAACTCTTACTATATTACCTTTGAGTCAACAACTCCTCCCCCTGCCCTCGTTCCCTGCCCGATTTAATAACATAACAACGAATGTTTACTGCTGATGTGAATTAATTGCCTGAGCACTTCTAACCCGGCTATCACTTCAAAACAGTAGATATGTAAGGTAGGAGACCTCTTGAAAACTAGATCTGCATAATCTACACGTATTTGCTCTCATAAATTGGATTATTTTTCCTTACTGAGGAAAAAATCAAAGAGCTTATTGCTGCCCTTGAGGAGCAGTGATTTTGCCTCATGTAGCTATATATGGTTGGGCTGGGAAAAAACCCACCCCTTTCAATCCAGCCTGAGAGCTCAGAACTTAAGCTTAATACCCCCTTTATTTTTGCCTCTGGGTATGTAGAGACTTATAGTTACAGTATCAGACCTAATTTGCTGCTTACTTTTGTTCTGATGCCATTCTGCAAATCAAGAAGCTGATGTCTGGTAATATTAAAGCACTCTTTGCATAGCTGGAAGTTGGCCTGATCATGGCAGAACTGCCCTGAGCACCGCATGGGATGCTTTGGTTTCATTGTAATAGGAAATTGCCTTACTTGGTGTAATGCAATTGAAACAAAGTTTGTCCATCTCTGCATTAAACTCTGAGGAAGCAATTAGTTAGTGAAAAATGCTTGTCCTTTGAGTGGAATATGCTGTCTCTAATTCTGAAGCTTGGTAGTTCTATGCACTGGATTTGGCAAAGCATACACTGAACGAACAAGGCTGGTAGCTAAAATGTACCTCAGTAAGCAATATTCTCTATTGCTTTTCTACATAAGTTGTGGTTTGTGTATGATCTACCTTTTCCCTGACCTTCATGTATTGTTTGTCTTCTTAAAACATAAGCTGTTTTAGCCAGACTTTATGCATTTCTCTATGCATGGCCAGCAATGAATACATTATAGATGCAAGGACTTTACAAATACCAGATGATATCTTTAGCTTTTGCTTCTGCTAATACTTTTTTCTTGCTGATGATAGCAATGTCAAAACCCTAATGTAAATTGGATGAAAGATTTCTTTTCCTGGTTTTCTTTTTTTGTTGTTGTTGAAAAGGTTGAACAGGATCATGCCATTTGGCAAGGTGCTATATCTTTAGTTCAGTATATGTGCATGCACAGGTCCAGAATGGCTTCAAAATACTATAAAAATCACTGTAACAAAATAAAAAAGTTTCCCTGATCTCCATGGAAGATTACCTTTTCTCTCATAACAAGCAATTCCAACTCAGTATGTTCAAAGATGGAGTTGATACTTTTGCAGACTTTTGCTGAAAATTCATTGAAAAGCTGCAGAAAGGTTTTTTGTTTTGGTTGCTGGCAGACCAGATGTTCAGTGTTTCTTTTTTAGCTAATCTTATATCCATCGTTAACATGTTGTGTCAAAAGCACCCTTTAAAAGCAATGTTTCTGTCACTTTCTATTGTTCATTTCAGCATTCAAAAGGCTGGATAAATGTTACAGGGTATAATGGACATGTCATTTATTAGCATTTAATGTGAAAGACATGTATATCCTATACAGTTTACAGTCAAATACCTCAGGAGAAAAGTAAAGTATTGCTCGCCAAAGAAAAAGACCTAATTTGTATCAAATCCATAACCTAGTACATCAGATATATTTCTGCAAAAATGATACCTTGTGTCACCTACTGAATTGGATTTGTCAGGTGCTGAACTAAGTCAGGTATATCATCCACAACATCACATACATCATTCTTAGTAGCAAATAAATCACCTAGTGAATTGAATATATCTCTAGTTTAAGAAGACCCATAATAAACTGATTGTATTCCATTCACATGTTTGGCTGGATAGGGATTTGGCTGTTTGTTAAAGATGTACATCCCTGATAAATTACATGCTTGACATGCATCTGACATAACATTTGCTAAAATATCCAATCTAAGAACGGGACCGATTGTATAAGCGGCTGAATTGCACGCATCAACTTACTACAGCAATCACATCTGACACATTCGCTTTCTAGGGGACACTAATCATGTGAATGGGGTGAAATCACTGTCAGAAAAAGTTTCGGTGAGCAACAGCACCACAGCAAGAACTATTAGTTATAGCTGACAACGTGGCTTCAAAGATACAGCACTTTGGCACAGGGTTCAGGCCTGCACAGAAAATTCATCACCGTGAGAAGAAAAGACAGTAGAGGAGACAGTCAAATGTTTTTCATACGTGAAGAAGTTCTCGCTTGCTTTTATCTGGATCTTTGATAAAAGACTCCTCCAGTTCTGTTGTGCCTGTCTCTACCTTAAATTTTGCTGCTTCCTGTATGATTGTGTCTCTTCCCATTGGTTCATGTAATGCTTCAGGTATGGGAATAGATATACATATAGCATCCCACCTCTGCAGTTATAAGCTGGGCCAGGGAATGTTTCCAACCTTGTTACTTTGGTTGACCATCTGCATTTTAAGTAATCTGGGAAAGCGGCATGCATTGAAAATGACTGTGTTTTATTTAAAAGAGAGCTTGCAGTACACAAGGGGAAAAAAAATTCTGCTATCAGAAAGAAGTGCCTCCCTAGGAAAAAACTAAGAGATTAATTATGCCTTTCCCTGAGGAGTTGGAATGGCATTTCCTCTGCTGCAGAACTGTGGGTAAGCTCTGCCCAGAATAGAAATATTGTTGAAAAACAAGTTCAGGTGGAGGCATACAGGCAGAGAGGGATAGTAGCTTTCTAGATCAATGTGATTAGGATGCCAGGAGGCTTATGAATAAAAACTGTGGTAAGTGAAGAAGAAAAGCTGAGGTGATTGTTGGTACAGAGTGATATGCATAGGGTAGCCTTTATCAGAGGTTAGCAACATTTTGTGTTTCCAGGGTGAATATCTATAGAAAATGTTTAATGTTTTCTTAAAGAAACAACGAACCTGCCCACTGTCACCACCTAGCACAGGACATACAGCGCACAAGTTGCATGTGGTATGTATACAGAATAAAGATATGCTTACATCCCACCCTGCACATAGAGCAGTTCAGCTATAACTGAAAAACTTGAAGATTATTGTTCCCTTTCATTCTTCTCTAAGAACGGCAGGCTGGAAGACCAATAACTCAGCTGTGCACAAACTATATCAAATCACCCGTCCATGCTTTTCTCCCATTTATCTTCCACAGTTCTACAGCAGCCTAAGACATTCCGATTAGCATGCAGCAGCACTACATGCACCCGAAAGCACAGGCCTGCAGGTTCTGACTCCTCCTGGGTATTTCAGGGAGGTACTTCAATATATTGGTAGTTTAGGTCCTTTTGGAATGGTGACATAACTCAGATTAAAGTGTTACTGATATGTTTTTCACAAGCATTATAGGCCTTTATTTTCCTACTTCTGTTTCATTTTATTTATTTCTACCGTATAAAAGACAAAGAAAAAACCCACTAATATTGTGTTATGTCTTCCTTTTTATCTGGCTACCTTCAGCCATGTTTCATTATACATCAATGTAATTGGATGTGATAAATTATTAAAGACTTCTTGATGAGGTGTCAAAATCCTATTGAAATAAAAAAAATTCCTTTGAATTCACTTCAAACTTTTTCATATGGAAAATAAATGAATATTTTTCTAGGAGGCAGTCAGTACAAACTTTGCTTCATACTTCTTGTGAAAAACAAAATTGGCATTGCTATTTCATGATTATTTTTCTCCAATCAAAAGCTACTTATAGAAGGGTAGAAAGAGTCTTGAATTTTCAACAGAGATATTTGAAGATTATCCTAACACTTTCCATAATTTTCCATAATTCTATTGTTAAAAATTAAACTCCGTATCTCAAAAGGAGTGTTCTTACTCTGAATTGTAACATTCTTCTGTGTTTTTTAAGTTTTTTTAAGGAATAGTTGTTTCTGCCTTAAATCACCTTCTGCTGAAATCATTGATGCTTTAAAATGGTGCAAACTAAATTTTGTATTTCTTTTTAATTTCTTTTTAACAGAGACCCTGCAAGCTGTATCTGCTGTCCAGTTTCAGCAGATATTTTCTTCTGTTCTTGTAAAATCTCACATAATACAGGTTGTCAAACTCAAATTGTGCTGAGTTTGAAAATAACTTGTCACCAATGGGGATTACATGCACACAAACAGCTATAATTTAGCTATCTGTAACTTTTGTGATGTGTGTGGCAGGCTACAAGCTCCTGCTGTCCTTATTCTGCATTTTTTGACATTAACACAAATTGAAAAGAAGTAAGTGAGGCTTTTATTATTATAAGGAATTGCCAGCTCTGAGTCTGGAGCTGACATTGCACCTTTTAGATCAGTGGACAGGAATGTCTTTTACAGACGTTCATTCAGGGCCAAAAGCTATTTCTAACTTCAAGGACAGAAGACTGCACTAGATAGTACATTTGATCCAGAACCAGATGACACTTTGCATTGTCCCACCAGAACTATGATACCACGTGTGGGAGCAATTAGTTCTTATTTGAAGTTAATCTCTTTTCTCACTGCTCTGGTACCTACATATATTTTTCATGATATACACAGTAGTTTTGCTCACAGTACTACTCTCCTGCACAAGGTATCTTTGCAAACAGAATAGGATGTTCTACCCTGATGCAATTTTTTCCCCAAATCCTACAAATGAGAGTCTAGCTAAGCATCACACAGAGGTGGGAGAAGATTGAGGAGAGGATAAGCAAAATTTCAAAGTCTGTATTTACATTATATCTGCACCTTCTATGCATATCACATGGACATATGCCGGTTACTTTAAATATGTCCACAGAGATTTATTTGTCTGTGCAGATAAACTTTCTCATATATGCATAGTATTAGGTGTACAGGCTTATAGAAAAAATGGATACATACAAAGTCTTGGAAGTGTGATGTGCTTTTTAAAATTTACGTAAATGTTATGACTGTAAAATACCAAACATCTCCTTTCATTTTTGCCTAAACATGCGAATTTAGATATTTTGCCAACAAAATAATATCTTTCGAAGAATACTTATAAGCTATTTGGAGTCCTGATTAATCCTATATTATCATTTTTAATCTCTTGTGAATTTTGTCTTTCAAAGTAACTATTTTTTATTAATTCATTATCCAATACGTATTCAGGTAACCATCCACTGGAAAGAGTAAAAGTAAGACATGCTCTTTACAGACCTGTGTTGTGCTGCTGACATTGGTGGCACACCAAATTCAAAACAGGACAGAGACTTTTTGGCCTGCATTCTCTAAGAAAGGAGATGTAAACTGAAAATCAATATTTCTCTAAAGGAAAAAAGTAAAAATAATAGGTAAAAAAAGCTAAAGGCCTAGCTATATTCTCAGCCACACTCCATAACTACACAATTTCCAATTTAAAAGCAATTGGAGGGATACTTTTAGAGGTGACTAAAAGTTCAGGGAAAGATTTATTTCTTTTTTGTTCCCATTCAGTCCAAAGTTGGCATATTTGCTCTAGCTTTAGGTTGACCTTTAGAAATTCTACAAGTAAATACAGAGTTCCTGTGGAAATGGTTGGCCTCTTGAGGAAATTCCTAAGATATATCTCACTTTTGTAACATAACTTTGGGGTAACTGCAATTCTACAACCAACTTCTATATATAATTATTGAGCATTTGCCAAAAGGGAATGATGAATGTAAATGTCTGTTACAGAAAGCTCAGAGTCTGAAGATGTCCCCCCAGCTCCTTTTATAACACATGGGGACAAAAAAGCTCTGGCCAGATTCACTGATGGGAAATTATAATATTTTATGACCGTATCTCCATTTATTAATATATATTGCCTTGTTTGCAATGTATAAATGATAAAATTGTTATGATGGTAATAAGGAGAGGGTAAAGGAATGGTGCAGAATGTGCCTGATCTTACTGTTAGTGCGCTTCTGCTGTTGTTGTTCTCAAAATTCAGAGGCACAGCGCTTGATCATAGACATCCAGACTGAAGGTCTAAAGGTCATCTTAAATTCTGTTATTGAAGCACTTCTGCTTTTTGTGGAGTGTGTAGTAGATCAGAGCCGGGCTAGGTTTGGGCAGAGATGGATGTATAGGAAGAAATAACAAGATCGTCACAAGGAATAATGCGTATAAAATTTCACAGCATAACCTAAGCAGCTCAGCAAGTAATCTGGAATTGAGTTTTCAGTGCCTTAGGGTGCGCGGCAAGAAGATGCAGAAATGATATTGGCTTTAACTGGACCAGATATGTGCCTTTGGACCAAAACCTGGCAGAATGATTGAAGGCTTAACAGTGTATCACTTAAATTGTCCAGGTAATTCAGATGTTGAAGAACTAGCTCAACTCTTTTGGTCACTGAGTTCAGAATACATAATAAAGGTATAGCTATATTGTCTCTATTTGAATTTTACACCTAAAGCAAGAAGTGAGAGCTGAACTCCCTCTTATGTTCTCCTTACAGCTGAGAGTATAACTTGCAATGCGTTTGCCTGGCAAACTTTCTCTGGATATTCTCTTGAATATGCTGGCTATTCAAAGTTTTATCCTCTCTATTCAGACATTTGATATTTAAAATTCAACATTTGGATGTTGGATGGCCACAAAGAAGGTGGGGGTTTTTATATGTAACTTATCTGCCCCCCACTTCCATTCCTTTCCAAGCAACATTTGTGTCATTTCAGTTATATTTCAGCCTCTGTAAAGGAAAATCCCACTTTAACAGGGAAAAGGAAGAAGTGTTTCCTGAGCTGATATTACTTGTCTGTGCACAAATATTATTTCAGTGTCTTAGACTTCTGCAGGATCTCACATTGCAGTTAAACCAGAAATATTTCTAGTATATGGCTAGGCTGCCTGTTCAAGAAGGATTCTGGGTTTTGCTAGGGCAGGCGCAGACTGATGTGAACAATCAGGAATACTAAGCTATTGAGTGGTGTTCAAATATGGGTTTTTTTAATAAGTTAAGTAAATTACTTCACAGAATTTTCAAAGGAATATGAATTCAACCCCAAGAGGCTTATTATTTGATTCTGAGTGGAATTAAGGCTTAATCTAAGCAAGCCATATACAAAATTCAATTTATCACATTACAGGTTGGTGTATATGTGTGGTTGGGTGTATGTTTTCCTTTTTCTGGGAGTCAGTCATGCAAAGATTTATGAGTTGATAAGTTGTGGTATTGTCCTCCTTTACATGAATAAGATTTGCCCTCTTTCTTTGATAAATGCCTTTCATAAGAAGCAAAATGCGTCTGTAACGTCCAGCTAGGTTTCTAAAGTGTTCTAACCTAAGGTCAGAAATTGACCTTCAAAATTTAAATAAAATAAGAACAAACATGAGTATACAGAAAACTACTTGTTTTGAGTAACAAGGAACTGAAATGGCTGTTCTTCTGAACACCCAAAGGTAGTTTATTTCCTTAAGTATTTACATATAATGCCTTTTTCATATTAAAAAATATATACTTTTTAATGCTGTTAAAAAACAGTCCCTGAGATATCCGTATTGAATATGACTAACTCATAAATCCAGAGTATGGTAAGTGCAGGATGGCTGCTAGATTTATTCATGCTAAAGCCCTTAAAAATTTAAAAAAATTAAAAAAAAAAAAAGAGAGAAGAGGGCAAGAATTATGAGATTTGGAAGGAATGAAAATTCTCTTCTACATAGGAAGATTGACAAAAAATCCCAGGACATGATGAATAATAAATTAAGAGCTTGAAGAGCAGATCTAAAAGTTTGAGGACTCAATTGAAAGAAAGTAAAAAAGAGAGGTGCTATTACACTGTCATCTGGATAATTTATGAGACAGATGCTTAGCCTCCAGATGCAGGAAGCCATTGGTCTGAGAATCATGATGAATGAATTCGGATAAACTAAAACATTGTTTTCAGCTGATGAAATCTCTGCTGATTTTTTTTAAAAAAGGGAAAAAAAAAGGTAAGAAAGCATTAAGGAAAAGTACAGAAAAGAACAATGAAGACAGTCTGAGGTAGAAAACAAGTAAGCAAAATAAGATCCCAAAGACTGAGTCAGCTTTTCAGGAAAAGGTGGATCATATGACATGCTATATACAAACATAAGTGGTGCCAAGAAAATTAATCACAGATTTTTTTTTCTACCATAAATGGACAAGGGAACCCAGTGAAATTGTCCAGTGCCACATTTAAAAAAAAACACAAGAAACCTCATATTTTGGGGGCAATGTATGTTTAACTTGTAAAATGTCTTATTTTTGGAGATGTGCAACTGAGAACATAAATAATTTCAAAGGCCTATTATACAATCCACAGGACAGGTATAGACTTACTACATGTCAGAGTCCAAATATAACCTCTAAATTAGAATGTTCTAAAGTTGTTGTAGTCTGGAAAAGAATAGCATTCAGTTTCTGTATGGTACCATCACCTTCAGTGCATCTATTAGTCTTTCTTAGAAACAATATTGGGCTAGATGGCACTTTGCTGGGATTTAGATTATTTGAACAAGAGTAATAAAGAGTATTCTAATTAATTTTTTCTTTACATAGTTTTCCACTGCATAAAATTTCCATGCAGAAGTTTACATTTCTTAGCACAGTGGTATCCATCATAAAAGTCACCTTTGCTTCTTTTTTCCTCCATCTTCCTTTCCTTAGGAAAAGAAAAAAAAACTGTTCACAATTTTACATGAAGTCCTGTATGTACAAACAGTGGTGTCAAAAAAACTATATTGTCTGCATATTTGAAATGACATTTAGGATTTTGGTCCAGTTTCAAAAACTTGAATTCTATCATAAGAAAGCCAAGCAGGGAGAAAGTTTTAGAAAAAAATGTCCTGTGGCAATCAAAATTACCAGAAATTTGTAGAATGAGACTTATGAAAATAACAAGTTTAATATAAATTTAGCCTTATTTGCCACAGCACTGAAAAATAGTTGGCAAACTCAACATGCTGTAAAAACAAGGAGAAATACTTTCACAAGCTCAGGTCTACTACAATAATATACTTGACAATAAAAATGAAACTAAATAGTACATTAGTCTTCCCAAGTTGCTGTAAATAGTGATTTGTATTTCCTTAATGTAGTAAGAAAGGTGGGAAAAAGCTATAAACATAAAAACATCTATTTTATGAGTGGACACATGTTACTATAAGCAGTTCATAAACTTACACTTTTTCCACATTTCCTCCATTTGTGAGCCTGTAGTAACAAATCCAACAGAATGGAGATAAACTATATTGCATTTATATTATTATCCAGTTTTATTAAGCACTAAAAAAGACAAAACACTTTCTCTAATCAAGCGTCCAAATAGCTACTGGAAGTTGCATTACTCCTAAAAAGTTCAAAGAAAAACATGTGTTTGGTAATATAGTGAATTGTGGTAACTCTTATGATGTGGTGGAATGACATTTAATTAAAATAAGGTATTGGGCACAGTTCTTCACTTATATTTAATTACTTGCACCGGGGAAGGTGTTGTTAAATACATATGTATTTTATACCTCTTTTGAGTGGGTATAAGATGGTACTCCCTGCCATAAAGGAAAACAAGTGCATTCTTCTCCCCAACTCAGTTCAGAGGGGATTTTGTCACTGTCTTTAGCAGCAACACTGGCTTTAACAGTCCTGCAGAATTAGGTCCCAGACTCTCTGGCTGTATGTAATGTATAAATCTTCTGGGTAGCCACTGACTGCTGCCTTGGTCTAGGCAGAGTCCAAAAGAAAAGGGTGGTAGGGAGCTAAGTCTAACTGACAGTCATACTGACTAAATCCCCACATCCACGCCGTTAGAATCATGGAATCATAGAATTGTTAAGGTTGGAAGGGAC
>RSEF01000002.1:92569249-92622146 GCA_003993805.1 Himantopus leucocephalus
CAGTATGAGAAGCTGAAAAGTCCTTGACTGCTTAGCAACAGCTAAAATGTTAGTGTGTTATCAACACTATTCTCATCCTAAATACAAAACATAGCATGGTACCAGCTGCTAGTAAGAAAATGAACTCTATCCCAGCTGAAACCGGGACAGCCACTAAAAAGAAATTTTTAATTTTGTCTTCTCATTATGAAAGTTCAAGTATAGGATTAAACATTAGTTTAATTGGCATACCCCAACTTTGGGAAGGATGTGATGAAAAAGGTACGCGACTCCTTATGGTAGAATTGAACTGTTTACTTTTCTCCAGGGATATAAACACAAGATACATGTGGGGTGGATTGTGCCTTGAGGATCTGAACTATGTTTGTGGAAGAATGTGTCTCATTAGCAAAAAGGACAGGAGCCGTATACAACTTTGGACACTGAATACTGCACCATGATAGGCAATAAAATACTTTACCTGTCCTTTCTCAGTGCACACTTGCTTGCCTATACTTGCTCTGTGCCATGATTGTAGTTTATTGTCATCATGTTTGTTATCATCTCTTGACATTTTTTTCTTTTATTACAGTTGCTTCTTCTCAAATTCATGGCAATATGTACAGGTGGGGTTCATGCCCATTCTATTAATAGCAGCAGAAGCTGAAAAGATGGTGCTGATGTCCTTTGGCTTGTAGTGACATAGGACTTCATAAATGCATAACAAGGCAACATGTTGATGACAAAGTAATTAGAGATGGCAGAAATTTTTTCAGGTGTTTATTTCATTCATGAAAAAAAAAGTTCATTTATCTTTGATCTCTTGAAATTTGGCATTTATTTAATTTAATTCTTCCAGCTACCAAGTCTGAAAAGGCATTCAATAGGAAAATGGATGATGAAGAGATTTGGCAGTAGAATATGGATTTTTGTCTTCATGTTGGTCACTTATCCTTAATCAGTTTTGCAGCCTACCATCTGCTCAGTGAATCACATTAAATTAATTTTGTCTAGTTTCTAGTATACTGAACTGTACTAGTATTAGTTCCCATCGCAAATATATGATTGCTGTAACTGACATGCTTCCTTGAAGGCTGCATTGACTTCCTTGGGATTCAGTAGCATTAGAGCTGCTCCCTTTGGAGCAGTTGTTTCAGCCCATACCTAACTTGAAGTACCACTGTGATTTATTCGTCTGTTAAACTTTGCTACGTAGGCTTATGATCGGTTTTCCACAGCCTGTATATTTAGGAGAGAGAAAAGCCTACTTCAGTTAGTTTTCAGATGTCAGAGGAGAGACATTTTAGAGGCTTCTGTTTGCTCATCCGTTGGAACCAAACCTTCAGACTTTTTGCAGTCTGCTTCTGAATATAAGTGCTGAGACAAAACTATTGATAAGACTTCTCTAAGTCTCTTTTCCAGGAGAGAAATGTATGATGGTTGATGAAGTGAAGGGGGGAAGTGGGCGCTAATATAGATAGAATTTTTTTCTCTGACAGTGAAACTGGGGAGTGAGGGAGGAGAGGAGGAAGGTTTCAGAGAAGTTCCTAAGTTCCAGCCAAAGGCAATTCTAGTATAAACCCCCTTAGCAGTAAAGTCAAAACTGTAAAGTTCACAAATTCAGCTATGTCTTACTTCCTGATTTAAATTCCAATGAAGTGGCTTAATTTTAACCCCAGCTTTTCTGCCGCCTCAAGTCTGTTGCCAGTATTAATGCTTATAAAAAGCGGCACGACATAGAATCATAAAATCATTTAGGTTGGAAAAGACCCTTAAGATCATCAAGTCCGACCGTTAACCTAACACTGCCAAGTCCACCACTAAACCATGTCCCTAAGTGCTCAATCCACACATCTTTTAAATACCTCCAGGGATGATGATTGCACCACTTCCTTGTGCAGCCTGTTCCAATGCCTGACAACCCTTTTGGTGAAGAATTTTTTCCTAATATCCAATCTAAATCTCCCCTGGCACAACTTTAGGCCATTTCCTTTTGTCCTATCACTTGCTCCTTGGGAGATGAGATCGACCCCTACCTCGATACAACGTCCGTTCACATAGTTGTAGAAAGTTATAAGGTCTCCCCTCAGCCTCCTTTTCTCCACACTGAAACAACCCCAGTTTCCTCAGCACTCCTCATAAGACTTGTGCTGTAGACCTTTCACCAGCTTTGTTGCTCTTCTTTGGACACGCTTCAGAACCTCAATGTCTTTCTTGTAGTGAGGGGCCCAAAACTAAACACAGTATTTGAGGTGCGGTCTCACCAGTACAAAGGGACGATTGCACCACTAGTCCTGCTGGCCACACCATTCCTGATACAATCCAGGATGCTGTTGGCCTTCTTGGCCACCTCGGCACACTGCTGGCTCATATTCAGCTGGCTGTTGACCAATACACCCAGGTCCTTCGGTGCCGGGCAGCTTTCCAGCAACTCTTCCCCAAGCCTGTAGCGCTGCATGGGGTTGTCGTGACCCAAGTGCAGGGCATGGCACTTGGCCTTGCTGAACCTCATACAGTTGGCCTGAGCCCATCGGTCTAACCTGTCCAGATCCCTCTCTAGAGCCACCCTATCCTCAAGCAGATCGATATTCCCACCTAACTTGGTGTCATCTGCAAACTTACTGAGGGTGTACTCGATCCCCTTGTCCAGGTAATTGATAAAGATACTAAAGAGAATGGGCCCCATACTGAGCCCTGGGGAACACCTCTTGTGAGTGGCCACCAACTGGATTTAACTCCATTCAACACAAACTCCATTTAACTCCATTCACCACAAGATTCATTAAATCCCTTAGTGCCAGTCTGGATACCTGGACTGCCTTCTTGTACTTTCTGTTTTCTTTGCCTTCCCATAATGAACAGTGAGGGTGACCTATGCCCAGTGTGTAGAATGGAGATTTGCAAAATTGCTTTCTTGTTACAGCAGGCTGTCCTTTCCCAACTTTCTGCAAAAGCTTTTCAGAGTTTCATAAACAGGAACATAGAGACAAATGAGCGTTGTAGAGTGTAAACTGTTTATTTTGTTCATGTCTGGCCGGCCTTGGTTCTGTCAAGCACGAACTAGGAACTCTGTCATGTTTTCTAAATCCACAACGACCTGTGCTGTAAGTGACAGATACTAAGTCATGTCATGATCTCAGGTTGATTTTACCAGTTTCCCATTTGCACGCAGCTAACATCACTGCTGTTACAAAGGGCAACTGAAATTTTAAACTTGCATTTTTTGAGAGGTGAAATGAACAATAGTAAGCAAAAGCATAATCTGTGCTATTTAATTGCTATTTAATTTTACTTGTGCTAATTCTTTTGGTTTTATATATAGAATAGAATATTTCAGTTGGAAGGGACCTACAATGATCATCGAGTCCAACTGCCTGATCACTTCAGGACTCACCAAAAGTTAAAGTATGTCATTAAGGACATTGTTCAAATGCCTCTTAAACACTGTCAGGCTCGGGCCATCGACCATCTCTCTAGGAAGCCTGTTCTAGCATTTGACCACCCTCTTGGTAAAGAAATGCTTCCTAATGTCCAGTCTAAACCTCCCCTGGCACAGCTCTGATCCATTCCCACGTGTCCTATCACTGGATCCCAGGGAGAAGAGATGAGCACCTCCCTCTCCACTTCTCCTCCTCAGGAAGCTGTAGAGAGCAATGAGGTCACCCCTCAGCCTCCTTTTCTCCAAAATAGACAAAACCAAAGTCCTTAGCCGCTCCTCATAGGACATTTCTTCCAGCCCTTTCAACTGCTTTGTTGCCCTCCTCTGGATGCATTCAAGGACCTTCACATCCTTCTTAAACTGTGGGGCCCATAACTGCACACAGTATTCAAGGTGAGGCCTCACCAACACTCAATAAAATATGCTCAATAAAAGCACATACAATCTGTAAATTATTTCATTCATAAGTTTCCATATGTTCCAGAAAAAAGTCTTCAAAAGACAACACAATGTTTTGTTATTTGTGTGCAACATTCTCTTCCAAGATGAACATCACTGACAACCTTTGAGGGTGTTAATAAGTGGTTGGTTTGTTTACTTCTAGAAATTTTTTAATGAACAGTTAAAAATGTATTTATTCAAGAATAGGAGAATTCCTGAGAAAGGATTTTATGTTTTCTGAGCTTAGAAGTATGTGAAAATTAAAAGTATAGGGTATTACAAGCCCAATCTCTGACAGGTGATTATACAAACCTGAAGAAATAATATTTTCTTCTCCAAAGCTTACAAAATTTTTACATGTCTGTATCTGGGCATATGGAAAGATGCAAAACCAAAGTAACCCAATAAAGTAAAAAGTGAAATTAAACTCCAAATAAAACAAGCTTCCCTTCCGTACTCCTGAAAACCTGCTGGTGACAAACTCTTATCCATCAATAATAATTTTAAATACTAAACATGGCATTTCTGCACAAAGTTTTTCTCAGTAAAGTTTACTTCCTGAATAACTTTAAAGATAAATTCAAAAAAACTCAGAATATGCTGCTCAGCTTGTAATAACTGTAATTTACATTGACACAAAACAAACCAACCAAACAAACAAAAACCAAACCAAAAATAGCTGTTAATTTGTCATTGATTCTTGAAATACATAAGTGTTATCACTCTAATTTGCATGCAATAAAACCTCTGGAGTAAAAAATTATTTATTAGCACTAAAAAAATTATCTTTGTTTTTATTTTAATGCAAATATTTGTCTTGAAGTTTGTTAGCTCTTTTGGGATACAAGAAATGCCAGGTGGACTTGGGCATGCTGCTGTATATGCAGAAAAAAAAGACCAACTTAAGAGCTCCAAAGGAATAGCTAATGAATTTACAGTCTTCTTACCTAATATCATGTCATAAGTATTTCATAACCCCTCTATTGGATAATGTTATATGTTCATATCTAAAAATTACAGCTCACTAAGCTACAATTTTCCTGAAAGTATGTTAGAACAGCATAATTTAGCGGTTGAAAAGCATGATTAGTAGCTCAGCTAGTAGAATAATTGGAAAATAGCCAGTTGTCTGGGGCTTAAGTTTGTGCTTTTCTTTTTTTATTATTTATTTTTCAGAAACAACATGTAGCTCTTTAGGACTGCAGTGCTTCAGCATTATGTACTTTTCATATCTTTAACTTGTTAAGCTGCATAAATTACTTGAGAAATTTATTTGTCAATGCGCGCAGGAGTTTGGTACCACAGCATCTGAGCCTCATCCCTTGCTTAGGCAATTTATTTCTATATCACAAAGGAAAGCATAATTTTTGTAAAAGGCTTTAAAATTGCAAGGCTCCCAGTTCTAAGATAAAAATGAATCTGTCAAAAATGACAGTGCCAGGTGAGGCCTTGAGCATGTGCTGTAATTCATTTTCCACTTTATGAGCAGACTTTCTAGAAGAAAAAAAAGTTGGCTATCATGCTAGAAAAAATCATTTTTAAGTAAGGCTTTTAAATTTTTTTTCTCCTCTCACTTTAGTCTTCTTGAAGAGAAGACTAAGAAACCCTCCCTCCTAATGGCTGGCCTCTCTGCCATCAGGCAGTAGATGGTTGTTATAGTACCACGCTAGGCTGAAAAGCTTTATTTCAATTATAAATAAATCTGTTTTGAAGTTTTGTTTTATCTGTTTCGAGTGAACTTGAGGCCACAAACCACCCCTCATAGCTTGCAGTAGTGCCTATAATTGCTAAAGTACTTAGTGGCAGCCCCATATTGTAACATTTAGTGTATTGCATTTAGGAATTACAGGCTTTGCTTTATTTCTTTGGAAAAAATTGCACAGTGTTTTCTTGCATTTTACACAGCACCACACAGTGCTGTTAATCTCCTATTTTTTACTGGCTTGGAAAATCACCCAAATTGCTGTAAGAAAAATTTACTTTGCCTTGTAAAATTTCTGTGTTACAGCTCCAAACCATATTAAATTCAGTAATAATCACCCTAGAAGATTCCCTAAAATCTAAAATATTTTATTTTAAAATGTTTTTTCCAAAGAGACAGACATAGACGTGATAGAGACTCGCAATGTTTTGGATTAAAATGAAAGAAACAGGATTGTGATATTCAAGTATCAACACTGAAGTGAAATACTTTTTTAAGTTTCAAAATACTCCCTCCTCAGTGGGTGGCAATATTTTTGCCTGCAGTTGTTTGTTGCTTATGTTCCTGACAAACACAAGGCCAGAGAGGTATCCTGCCATTTTTGGTTAGTTGTGAAATTACTCCGAGTGCCACTATGAAATACCCTACTGTATTCAGTAATTGGTGTAGTCCTTGAAAGTCATCTCAAAATAAATATAAATAAATGACAACATAGAAATAAGTGGAAGGTCAGAAGAACAGAAAGAAATGGGACAGCAGGGGAAAAGGGGAACATAGTGCAATAATGAATAGACTAATTCAACATTTACAATTTCTGTAATTACTTGCTGCTGCTGTTGCAGCACAGAAAGGAAATTTGCATTTATGTTGGACAGCTTTGTCATATTGTCATTTTTTATGTCACTGGTTGATTGCTGCTCTTTTTCTGTCTCTCTCGATTTACACAAATTGGAAGAAAGCAGGGATGAGGTAGAACAGTCATGATGTCAAAAGAATCATGACCGTTTGTAAGACATAGCACCTGAAATGCTATATGTTAAATTTAGGTATGATTTTCTGGAACAGTTTATACCTTCTTTTAGTAAACAATTCCTTTAAAACAAACAAAAAACGTTTTTAGTAATGCTTCTTTCAGGAATGATAAATAAATGCCTACACATACAGAAATCTTTAATTTATGAAAAGACATTTTCTGAGTGGGTCAATTTAATTAGATCAGCAAAGCTGTTAGATATTTCATTTTGGGAGGCTAAATCCCTTGGCTGTTAGTACTGCTTCTAGGAAGAATTTTTTAATGAAAATTGGGTATTTCAGTTAAACTCCTATCATAACAACATATAAATGACATTGAATCCTTGAGAAGTCCCTCCCTAAGAAATCAAGTTAAGCCAAGAAATAGCCACTGCTACTTTTCTGTCGTGTATTCAGTTTGTCTTTGGAGTCTGACACAGGCACTACAATTTTTCTTGCCACTTGAATTCCCCCGAGGGTTAAAACTGATCCAAGCACAAAGTTTGGATTTATTTCTGAAATTTGCAAAACATCAGAAGTTGTTTTCGTTTTTGTTTCCAGTTTACAAGCAATTCGCTTGTAGGGGATGGGAGGGGCAGGTTTCCCTCTTCAATGTGGAAAGTCATGTTTATTGACTTCAGAACCAGGAACCCTATTTTTTCAAGGTTTGGTTATCTGGTGTATCTGGAGCATTAACACCTCCAGGCTGAATGTCAGGATTTCCGAACTACAGAAATTTCAATAACTGACATCTATTGAGTTTGTATTTCGTCTCAGGTTGGCCGCGTGCCATAAGTATTGCATCTATAGATACACTTTTCAGTCCCCTTAGGACATATGTTTGGCTGCATGCCACATGTAGCAGAAGTAATTGTAAAATGGAGTATTTTCATTTAAATATAACATATCCAGCTAACTAGTTGGTAAATGACTCTGGAACAGGTTTTTAGGCACATAACCCCTCACTAAACCTCCTTTAGGGATCTCATCTTCTGTATCTTGTTTCTAACTTCCTGTAGACAGGAAAAGGGGATCCCTAAACTTCTCGCTTTACTCGACATAAATTTAAAGCTTGTTATAGGAAACATCACTGACACAGGATGAACTGCTCTCATGAAAGAAAAGATCTTTTTGTTTTGTACATTGTTGAATATAGCCGCCAGTCACCTGTAATTACTGTGTGTAGTAATTTTGTTGGTAATCATAGAAAAATGCATGATACAGGCCAAATTTGTCTTAGAAGAAATTCATAGGACTCAGTGAAAACAGTATGTGGAGATAGTGAATTCTACCAACTGGCCAGNCGGTAATCATAGAAAAATGCATGATACAGGCCAAATTTATCTTAGAAGAAATTCATAGGACTCCGTGAAAACAGTATGTGGAGATAGTGAATTCTACCAACTGGCCAGTGAAATTTGAGTAGATATTAATACACTACTTTATCAGAAAATATAAAATGTGGCTTAAGACGGAATGGAAAAGAAAGTGCCTAACATGGAAATTTACTTAACATTTCATTACATATTCTTAATATAAAATAATCTAAAGGTTAATGACCCAGGTGAATATTTCCGTATGGGTCTAGACAGTAAATAAATCACAAGGTGTGGAATGAAATCTGTTTTTTAAAAGTTTACTTAAGACTGTACACAATCTTTATCGGTGTTAACAGTGATATAACATGAGGTAAATTCCTTTTAGACTTCAAGGTGCCTCAAAAGAAAGACTGAAAAATAAGCATATCTTTTAAAAAAATAAACAAAACAACAAAAAAAGCCTTGAAGGGGAAAAAAATCCTGTGCCTACATTTCTTTCCTATATCATTTTGAATGCTTTAATAAAACAAGAATGCTTTTTGTGATATAAGACCCATAAAACAAGAAAATGGATGTCAAATAGCTCTAATGTATTATTGATTAATCAGATACATACTGCTTTACTTGAACAAAATATCACGTTAATAGGCTCTGAATCATGCCCTAAGCCAGCGAAGTTATAAGCAGTGGTGTCACATTCAAAAATGCTTAAGCTCCAGTGGATTCCCACCAAAGACAATGAGCAGTGCTTAAATCTCAGCTCTCTGGTTATCTTGCCATTAATTATCTCCTTAGATGTAGACTCAAGAACCCAGTTTATGTTATTGCTCTCTAAAATAACCTTGGCTCGTAGAAAATCTACACTGAATTCATTAGAATCTAAGTCAGTCTAGTAGATGGATTTTTAGTCAACACAAATCCACCTGTGGTTGATGGAGGGCTAACATGATATGTTTAGATGGAAGTGAACTACTTAAGGTGCAAATAGAGGATTAAACTAAACCAAGACATTGCATTTTATTGATCCGACCAGGTCTTATTTCTAAAAGTAATTTACCGGATCCCACAAGCAGTATGCATAGACTCATGTGCATGTGAGGACACTGGTCTAGTGAAATGACTAGGAAGGAGAGCATCAGTCATGACTTCAGGGCCAAGGGTATGTGAATGTGTAACACTGGACAATAATGAGAAAGTTGCCTCACATTTACTATAAGGTAAAGATTAGTATATGGTGACTTATCAGGGATTAGTGGGTACAGATTTATACCCTAATTTGCTCCAGAGTAATCCAATTCTTGGTCCCATACACTGAGATGAATATATTATACCAAAGAGAAACAGTATTCTCATATTGTTGAAGTTATTAGAGAGACAAAACTTGAGAGGATCAGTACTGGTATTGTTTGTCACTGTGATCATCTAAGGATATGAGAGAGGAAAACTTTGAAAAGATAGCATCTTTTACAAGCCCATTGATATTAGTTGGGCAAAGAAGGGCTTTGCATGACTGTAAACTCCTTCATAGAATCATAGAATTGTTGAGGTTGGAAGGGACCTTTAAGATCATCTAGTCCAACCATTAACCTAACCTGACAAAACTACTTCTAAACCATACCCCCAAGTACCACATCTACCCTTTTTTTGAACAACTCCAGGGGATGGCAAACCCACCACCTCCCTGGGCAGCCCATTCCAATGTTTGATAACCCTTTCAGTGAAAAAATTTTTCCTAATATCCAGTCTAAACCTCACCTGGCATAACTCGAAACCATTTCTTCTCATCCTATTATTTGTCACTAGGGAGAAGAGGTCAGTCCCCATCTCTCTACAACCTCCTTTCAGGTAGTTGTAGAGAGTGATAAGGTCTCCCCTCAGCCTCCTCTTCTCCAGGCTAAACAGCCCCAGTTCCCTCAGTTGTTCCTCATAAGACTTCCCCCCCAACAATTTGTTTTTCCAATGAAATAAGTAGCGCTTCTCATTACAAATCACTTCTCGTTACAAATCTTGCCTGATGTGTTTTTCTGGGCCAGATGTTAACCTGTAGAAGTCATTGCCTCTCTGCCAAATTCAGTTGGTTTTATTTTATTATAATAGAGGTGAGATGAAGAAGCAAGATTTATCTCTTTGCTGCACAGGAAGTATAGAGACGGAGATAAATTTTGGACCTTAGATGTGAATAATGCAAGTCCTATGTATTTCAGTGGGACTAGCATTTCACATACAAATTATGGTACAAAATATTCACGTGGCAATTCAGAGGGAAGAAGGAAGAGTTGTGGTAATAACAGCAAAATGAGGGGAAAAGAATCCATTTAGCTACTAAATATGACACTAGATATTAAAGCTTTTTCTTAAGAATTAGTATTTAGAGGAGAGATGGGCAGCTTGCATATGTCAGTGACCTCATTGTAAGATGCAATTCTCCAGTTCCTGTTTCCTTAGTCTGGCTAAGTAAAAACTTTTGAAGACTTTATCACTAATTTACTCACTATCACACCATTTAAATTGTTTTGCCTGTCCTATCACAACTTTTGTAACACAAAAGGAACTGGCTATGAAACAGCTATGCAGATCTGCAAGAACTTAAAGAAACATGAAATGAAGTCACAGGTTCAGTTCAGACCTTTTTACTATCCTTGCATAGTCTCTCTGTGACTTTAAAATGTCCTAGAAAGGAAGAAGGAAATATGTAAAATAATACTTTTTTCTGTATTCAATGTCCGCAGTTTAATCAATCTTCCATTAAGAAATCTTTTCATAATTCAATTCTTTTTATTAAAAATGTGAATGCTTGCCAAAAAATATTGAGCAGATGTGGGGAATGACAGTCAACTGCATTTGTGACACAAATTGAGTTCCTTATGTGATCACATTATTATCAGTTATAGCTGGTAAAACTATATTGAAGAGTGAAGTCTCAGCTCTACTGGTTAAACCCTTGCACACTTTGAAGAATGATGAATATTTACGAAACACAAAGTTGGTTTTAATTGCAGAGACCACCTAATTTGTTGAACCACCTTACTGGTTGCCGCTGTGTCATCATAGTTTCCACAAGAGGGTTATTCAGAGCTGCTCAGCTGTATTAATCTTCCAATTTTACTAGCATCTCGGGGTCATTGGGCCTCCAGCAGCCTGAAGTACAACAGCTGCCTCAACATGTATTTGGCACAGTTTGACAACGGAGTGAGGAAAAAAAAATGGGGTGGATATAAAAATGGTAGGTTTGTCCTCAGTTTTTGTAATATTTTAAGGATAAATACAGGGTCTTCTACTAACGTATCAACTGCCCTCTTTCATTTGTCGTGGTGTTCATAAGTCATTTGCAGGAAAGCCCAGTTAAGCAATATGTCTGCCCATATTAGCAAGGTTGGGTCCATTGTCCTGGTCTCTAGGGAAGAAGGAACCAACCAAACAAAAAAAACCCTTGCAGTCAACTTCTACAAAAGAACTGGTCTTAAAGTTCAAGCTCCTGAATTTGTATTTATGCATTTAACTGTTCGGCTTCCAAAACTGCAAGCAACCAGCCGTTCTGATTCGAAGTCTGCATTATTTATGGAGAGTGGCATATTTCTGAAAGCCAGGACAAATGGTGTGCTAGGTTATAAGAGCCATGTGTCAGTTACCTTCACTGTTTTCCTTTTAAATTCACTGGTATTGCTGGAAGGTGGTAATCATGGGCAATTCATCTTTATTTAGGCACAGGACAGGGAAAAAGTGAGGTTTTCTTTATTAATGGAAAACTTCTGAAGTTTGTCCTTTAGAGTAAGGTTCAGGTCCAGCAGGTGAATACCAGCACAATCAATTATTAAAGTGTCTTTATTACGTTTTTTTTTTCCCCAGCACTGAGATTGCCATTCATTGTTTTATGATTCTGTCTGTTTGTTCTCTGCACTGAAAAGCCATAACTATGCCAGTGCATCTGTGCAGAGATCTCCATTAGGACTTGGGCTAGGACCACCCACTCATTTCTCCTGGGAAACCAGTAGCTGCCAGATAGCACCTTTCCATTAGCTACCGACCTGGACTGGCTGTGAACTGGTGACCAACAGGTGAAAGGTATTTTGTATCCCATTATTAATCCTCAGAGCTGTCAAGTGCTTCCATTAAAATCTTATGAATGACTTTTTTATCCTTCAAATAAGTCTGCTAGCGTGCAGTTGTAAACTTATATTTTTTGCTTTGTAAAATTGCCAAAGCATGTGGTTGTGCATATACAACTGCACACCCTGCTGCTAGAAATTGGGAGATTTCCAGTGGCTCTCAATGCCTGAATTTGTATGGGTCAATACGCATAACGGTGAACATGCACACAAAATGCCTTCCTGCCCCAAATCGGTATTTTTCAGCTGTTTAAACAATTATTTGGATTTTCTTTAAAAGTTAGATCTTTATTCCCTTATAACGTGTGTTTTATTTGACACTGAACACATACAGTAGGAAGAGACAGGGGTTGCAATCTTAATCTAACTACACGGTGTGTACGTTCTGTTATGGTAGTTAAGCTGTATATTGGATAGTTGAAAAAAGTTGATAAATGCTAATGTTTAATTGTGAAATGGTCTGATTCTGTCAAGTGATTGGATTTTATATCATTTGACACAAAAATAAGGTGTGTTAAATCTATGCTGAGGTATTGACATTTTAGCAGCAGACAGATGGCACCAAAGAGGACGTTCTAGATGGTGTGATGCAAAGTGCCTCAGAATTCCATTCTGCAAGAAAATGCTTTTATTCTTTTTTTTTTTTTTTTTAATTTTTGACAAATGTGGATGTATGAAAATGATGGTCAATATGAACAAATGGAGCCGTGCTGATCATTTGTAGTCAGATCATTTTGTGTCTTGGGTGATATAATGTAAGATTTTTCTCCTCTTTATCTGTTAATGAGTATTTGAGCCTGTTAATAGCACAATCGTTCCTTTGATGCTATGTGTGCTGGCACCTGTCATCATTATGTACTCCAGGTCCCTGACTGGCCTGAACTTGAATGCAATATGCCATTTGGAAAGTGCCAAAAAGAGCAGAGCCATCATGTATTTTTGGTGATCCCAGTAAATGAAAATTAATCATGTTTGACAAATGTTCGTGACCTTACAGTCATAGTTCTGTAGGCAGAAGCTACGTATTTTGTGACCGTATTCGATGAGCTGTCCTTTTATGTTCTAGAAACAGACACAGAGACAGAGTGCAATCAGCTAAAACTAATGATGTTAGTCTGTTAAAAAAAAACAGTGATGCGAAATCTGTAGACGTTGATTCTGTCAGTATTAGTGATACATATGCTTGGTGCCTGTCATTTTGAATCCTCAAGGCTGGACTTAAATATGTGTGGAACCTTTTGCCAGACTAAGAATGCCAACCTTGGAGTTAAATGTACAAAATTTAGTGTTTAATTATCGTCCTTCCTCCCCCATCACCACAGCAATTATTTTAATTTGAATAATTATTTTATACTGACCCAAATTTATGTTGCGATTTCAATTGGAGGTTATTTTCTTCACTTTTTGTTCTCAACTATGGTTTTATGCTATTTAAAAAAGAAAAGAAATTGCATTTAATCTGTAGATGTGTCTTTACTGCACTAGTAGATGAGGAAAAATACATCTGGGCTATATGTCATTTTTTGGGGGGGTGGGGTTTTTGTTGTTTTTTGTTGTTTTTTTTTTAAACAAAACAGGGATAAGAGGCACTGCAGTATAAAATAGTGTACTCTATCATGTAGTTGCACCATTTGGTTGACGGGACCCTTGTGCCATGTGCATATGGTTTTAAGGTACGTGGGTTTACCAAAGAAAGTTTACAAAATAATAAGGCTAAACTCTTACCTCCAATGAACATTCATTTTGTGAAACTGGAATATTGTAAATGATAAGCCTGCTTGTATATCTGCCAGGATGATCTCTTGGAAATATGGCCTCTGTGTTGGTTTTCATGGAACCTGGTCTTGATATAGTTCTTGGTGTGCTGCACAACTTCTTTCTCTCTCGTATTTTTATTGTCTCTAAGGCCCTTGAGGGAAATACTGAGAATCTGGAGCGGCTGTAATCATGAACAGACCTTGTTATTATTCCTATGTTAACTTGTGGGATAGTGCAGGATGTATGCAATGTCTGTTTCCAGACCACAAAACTTGAGAAAGCCTACAGGCTTATATCTGTGAAATAACACTCAAGGCAACCTTGAGAGGTGCAGACCACAATGCCTTTCTTCCACAGTGGTTAAGCTTAACTGTTCTTTATTCTGGAGGCCTTCTATTTTATAACACAAACCGCAGCAACTAATTTCATGGGGATAGGGATAAGCGGGTCACAAGTGTCTTACTGAATAGCTGATGGTGATTTGTGTTTGAGTATCAGACTAGGCTAATCCAATATTGCTGTTTTCTTCATGAAAAAAGTAATGACCACTAATTGATCTACTCTGGCACTTGTATACTATAATGCAACTTTAGTGGCTTGGTGATTTCAGTGATAAGAAAATCTGTGGTTTAGAACATGTCTGTTCCTTTTACCATCATTTCTGTTAGGGTTTTTTCCTGACTATATTGTCATACCATTGACCATTGTCTTTAAAAATTACCTTTTCTATTTCAGTTATGTTTTATGGTTTACAGAACTGATTTCTGATGAAATCTTAATTCCCACATTAAAATCCAAAATATTTTCTATTTATATACCTTCATTTGTGGTGACTTTACTGTTGGCTGTGTAGATAGTGTTCTTTAGGACACGAGCAAAAAGACTGAAGCTACATCAGGGGACGTTTAGATTGGACATTAGATTCTTCACTGGGAGAGTGGTCAATCACGGGAACAGACTCCCCGGGGAAGTGGTCACAGCACCAAGCCTGTAAGCGTTCAAGGGAGCATCTGCACGACACTCTTAGTCGTATGATAGTCCTGCAAGGAGCAGGGAGTTAGACTCGATGATCCTTATGGGTCCCTTCCAACTTGAGATATTCTATGATTTCATAGCAACAGAACATGTTTTTTCCCTTCCCCCCTCCCCCCTTTTTTTTTTAAGAGCATAACTGAAGCTCCTCCTACCCTCCCTTCTGACTTTAGCTTGAGTCTGTGTAATGCTTATCCTGATACCTATCCAGAAAAGTAGCGTGGAGCTTGATGCTCACCCAAAGCCCTTTATAATATTTTTCGCGGTACATTTCTACCACTTCCTTACTTCTTCGACATTGATGATGTTGGACACATTTCTTCCTCAGTCTGGAGATCTGTAGCACAAAGTAGCTGACCACAAAACTTACTATGACACTTAAGCGTTGGTATTTACTTAGGTTAAGTCTAATGATAATAGTAGTTGTTTTTCTCTAGTGCCTGGAATTTGTAAATTGTAACTATACATGACCTCTCCATGGTGATACACTGTTAAAATAATTTTTCCACCCTTTTTTTTTTTTTTTAAAGGGACGCAAGAGTGAGGCAGAAAAGTACTTCGTGAAGGCTATTCAGCTGGATCCTACCAAAGGAAACTGCTACATGCATTATGGTACGTTTAGGATAGATAGGGTTTCCACACGTATTCCAGACTTGCTGTTAATCTCTCTGAGTGATTAAGGATTTGAAAAGTGCTACTGGCAAAATACCTTCTTTAAAGGGAAAGAAACTAATCTACCATGTATAACTTCATCTCCATTTCAATTTGTTAATCACTGCAGAGGGAGAGGTGAAGATTTTCATATTTTGCATAGCTTTCCTCCTGTGAGGGGGATTTCAGTATTGCTGCCTCTCTGAAAAAGAAAAAAGGTGACTATTGCCATATGTCAAAGTTTCATGGCCTGGAATATTATTATTAACAGCTTTGGCCTAACTTCACTGGCTGCCGGTGGGTGGGCAACTAGCAGTTGTACTTTAGTGTGCGTGAGTTCTATGTATCGAAGTGCCTGCTTTTTGTCGAAGACTTATGGGCCTTACATCTGCCTCCTTCCCACCATCTTCATGGCTTGAAATGGATAAGTATTACAAAAGGTTTTGACAAGTTGGCTATACATTTGTCATACTAAGCCATGCATGTGCTTAAAGCACACAGTTAATTTGAAGGTATCTTTATAACTTTGGATTGTTTTTGCTAAACGTGCAAAAAATATTTCCAGATGTGATTAGTCCCAAGGAACCAAAAATACTTAACTTTATGAACTATTTCTTACTGTATTTTAAAGCTGATAATAGACAAATCTAAAAATGCAAGCTATGTAGTCCCATTTGGAAAATATAGAAAGAAGTAATAAATTTCATCTTAGTTTAGGAAGAAGGCAGGGAACCACAGGCATACTATATATATATATATCTTTGTATATTGTTTTAATTTCCTCTTCTGATTCTAACTGGTAAATGTAAAATAAATGAAAATGAGTAGCCAAAAGGGAAAATTAATCTCACATAATAACCATGGTTTTACTTTATGTGATTTCTTTGTCTGAATTGCTCACATGTTATATTGCTGTTCAGTTCTACGCAGTGTAAGATTCTGTATGTTAGGCTCCCAGAATCAATGCATACATTGTTACTTAGAACATGTCATGGTATTTAAATGAACGTAGCCTGGTGTTGCATTATTTTGCATTATGGATCATTGCAGTTAGTGACCTTGTCTTTGATTTATGCCTGTACAGGTAAATCTGATAGGGGTATTTGTGCACATAGGCTCCATTATTTCGACTGGTTATATGTATAGTTGATATCTCAAGATAATGAGGAAAAGTTGCAACAAATTGTTTCTTGAAATCCTACTCAAGCTCCTTCTAGCCTTTGTTATTAAGAAATCTATCCTTAGTTATTAGGAAATCTATTTGCATACAAATTCAAAGGTAGGTGTCTACAATCCATCCTGGTAATTGAAGTTATGATTGTGTATATTTTATTACAGGTCTCGACTCTTTTCTTTTTCTCTCTCATTACTTCATCAACTTGCCTGTCTTTTCCTGCAGTATTCCCTCTGTGTCATTTTCAAGTGCCCTATAAACTAAAAGCAAGGTTATTCAAATCATCATTCACCTCTGATGTACTGATTTCTTCATTATCAGACTACAATATTAAAATGGTGTATTATTTCCTAAATAAGATCATTCCCTAAAAACTTTAGCAAATTTTTCCTTTATTGTGTCACAGGTACAAAAAGTGGTTTCCATGTCCTTGTGCAGTGGTCATTTGTGCAACATAAGCAAGATTCTGCTCTGCAGGTTAGGAGTGAAGGGCAAAATTTAGTCAGTGTTTGGAATACCAGCATAGTAAAATGTGATGCTGAAGGGCTGTAGACACAAGTTCCGTACACCAGTCACTAGGTCTCCATCATGGAGCATTTCATACACGGAGAGCTCTACAGAATGTAGGTGAAACCTTTTCTTTTGGTTGTATAACTTCTGATCATTTCACCAAATTCAGTGATGTTACTCCATGTTTAAATCAAAGTAGCTATGAGAAAGATATGGTTGACTTCTGCTTGGCTTGTGTGTCTCTGTAGTACAGGTGATCTCAAAACCTTGTCACTTCAGGCACAGGGCTTTGTAAAATTTGAAATACATTATCCTTGCTTTTCTTTCTTTCCCTTTCCCTTTTCCCTTTCTTGTATTTTCTTTTCTCCTTTCTTTCCCTTTTCCCTCCCACCTCCTTCTTGTATTGATTAGGAATCTGTAGTGTATTTTACCAGGGACGTTCCAAATATTACACAAGAATCCCTTGTGAACACTTTAAGCTTTATCTCTACATCTTGTTAATTTGTTTTAGCACCTGGTCACAGGTACAGTCCATATCCTATTTGCCAAGTGTTAAACTATGGGGAAATACATCTGTATTTTGCATGTAAATCTTAGAGATTACTTTTTTTCTCAGCATGAAGATGTTGGAACAGAGAATAAAATCATTGGCATCAGCCCTAAAAAAACACATACCTCACGGAACAGCCAAATGAAAAGAGCGATCCGTCGGGACACAATGGTGTGTTGATGGAGTAGCAGGAATAAATGGACAGAAGATTTTCTTCCAAGTGCACATGCATGCACACACTTATAATTTGTGCTCCCAGGATGTGCAGATGTTCTTTTTGACTCCTAACCTTTTCGACTTTTTTTGGAGCTATCAGGAAAAATTGTCAATATTCTGTATCTTTTAAGAGGCTTACATTTATATTACAATGTGCTTGAATTTGCTGGCTTTAAGCCAAAGACAGCTATTCTTAGAAGATGTGATTTGGTGCAGGAGTCAGCTTATTTGATCACATGAAAACTTGGAGAGAGGTGAACAGTTTCATGGTTGTTTCTTGGGATAATACCACCACAGCACATTTCTCTGATGGAGCTAGCGTTATAATTAGTTTTGTATAGGTAATTTGCTGGCTTTGGATTTCAGTGGATTTAAATTTAAAGCAGTGTTTCTCACTCATTATGTTTGGAGATGACTGAAGGGAAAACTAGTGGAAAAGCTGAAACTGAAGAGATAGAAATCCCTGCACACTGCAGACGTAATGCCACTTCATTGGACATAATGGGAAGTGGCTTTTGCTGTAGTGACCACAGAGGGTGGCAGTCCCCTCTCAGGCTGAAATGCAAGCTACTGCTCACCTGTCCCCATTTGCTGCTTCTGTTCCCCTTTTCCCTTTCTTTTCCTCTTCTTTTCCCCTTTTTCCCTTCTTTTCCCCTTTTCTCCTTCTTTTCCTTTCTCATATGCCAGTTATCTGAACATGTGAACTTTGTGCATAACCGTTGTCTTACAAATATGTGAGTCTTGATGGGTGATCTGATACATGCTACTCAGGTACACAGTACAGTACCAGAAACACCTTACAGGTGAAAGAGAGAAAATG
Organism: Himantopus leucocephalus; assembly: GCA_003993805.1. Classification (NCBI taxonomy): domain Eukaryota; kingdom Metazoa; phylum Chordata; class Aves; order Charadriiformes; family Recurvirostridae; genus Himantopus; species Himantopus leucocephalus. The sequence goes on from RSEF01000002.1 coordinate 92,587,958, forward strand.
CGTATGAATGAGGAAGAAGAAAAAATGGCAGAGGAAAGAGTGCAGAAGCACCAGTACATAAATTTATTTATTTATTCTCTGCCACTGAAAATATTATTCTTTGCACAACCTACAAGTTTTTTAAACTAAAACACTGGAGGAGATTGTTTCACATACTAGAGCTGAATGCTCCTATAAAGTCTGAGGGGTTTAATCGGATATTTTTAATACGTATTTTTTAAAGAAGACTTAAAGTGAACAGTTTTGACTAAACCAAGTTGAACTTAATAAATGCTTATTTATTTTTTAATTTCTATTTTTCTTTTCTCTGGGAAAGTTTTCTTCAAAATATCTTACCCACATCTACTCAGGATATTGGCTGCCATGCATCCCTCAAGCACTTAACTTAAATGCCAGTTTGCATCCTGCAGGATGTCAGTGGCTTCTGTCATCAACAGATCGATGACATAACTGAAGTGGTCTCCACTGACCATAGAGGGGACTCTTTCTAACCTAGGTGCCTCGATTAAATGCTTACGGTCAGGTGGGATGAATCCAAGTATCGGTCTGAGAAACCACAGAGAGATATCTATGAACTAACAATAAATATTTTAAGAACATGCTGGCTTCTAAAAAGTCAGTAAGTCAAATTTGTTAACAAGCATGCCAAACATAGAAATGTTCAGCCAGGTCAGACCAGTGACATTATGGCCCAGAGATTATTTAGTTTTGGATATAGTATTGACCACCCACAAAGGAAATTACAATCTCCCATTTGTCTGCACTGAGCCTAGGAGCCTCAGGAGAAGTTGAAGAAAGATTCTGTATAAAATGTGTCAGTGCAGAGATGAGATGAATTTCAAACAGTGAAATACTTAAGTTCTTGTCTGTTTGAAAAGAAATAAAAATAAATTCTTCAGTATTTTTTTATTTGAGATGGCTTGTAGGATGCAGTGTAGTTGAGGAATTTGAAGTTGTTGAAAGCTTTCTGTATGAGCTTTCACTTAATCAAGCAAACAAACAAAAAAACACATAAAGCTACAGTGAAATTTAAGTTGTGCAAACATTTTACCTCCAAAATAGTCTTATTTCCTTTATAATTTGCTGTTTAAAAACAAAACAAAACAAAAAAAACCGCCACTACTAAAGCATTTTTCATTTTACTTATTTGTTAAAAATAGGTGTTGCTACCATGCCTCTTAAAGTGCACATAGTGGCCTCTCTCCAAAATAATGAAAATGAAGTGGGAAAAAAAGAAAGAGAGAGAAAGGAGTGAGGTTTCAAGATAAATGTGTGTACAGAGGTCCCTCCTCCCTTACATTTGTAATAGCTTAATTGGAATGGGGAAGTCTAGAACCCAACAGGATGTTCAAATTAACTCTGTTTTATTAATCACCATTGAGACCTCCTTTTAAAATAGTGTCCTTTGAATAATACATTGTTTCTAATAACTCTAAATTGTTTAATGATTCCTTTTTCATTATAAAAATGGATTATTCTCATTAGATTAATTATGCATTCACATAATTAGGCAATTCACATTGATCATCTGCCTTTTTCAGTGCATTCCCAGTTACAGATATAAAATAAAATTGAAAACATGCTGTCAGATTAGGTAAAACTTGAAGCGTATTAGCTGTACTCTCATTGAAGGAAGAACAGACTAACATGTTCCCAAACGTTCTAACTTTTTTTTTACATTATCNATTCTTTTTTTTTTACATTATCTTTCACTTCTGAGTTTGTGATAATTTAAGAGTTGGTTTTCTAGATTTTCTCATATTATCTGGGTTTTTTTACACAAGTTTAACTTGTTAACTGCTGGTTTTATCTTTTTCACTTTCATCCTAAGTCTTTCTAATCATTGTTTCAGCACAGAACTTTCAGCCCTTTTTGATGCCTAAATTTTCATCTGGGCCTGTGACCACTTTGTATCTGTCTTGCCTCCAAAGATGACTGCTTTACAGCTCCTAAGTCCCAGCCTGAAAATGGATTGGAACTGCTGTGGTTTAAGCTTCAAAATAAACTTCATTGAAATATGATAGCAGTGGATTTTCAAGCACCATTTTTTCAGTCTTTGAGTCATACACTTACATGTGTTAGTGAGTGTGAGAATTTACATATGGTTACAGATGTGCATTCAGTTTTCCTCTTAGATGTGATATATCTATAACACTTCTGTGTAGTCACATTGTTCACAGTGCTGGAGCTCTGTGTCTTTGTTCTTCATTGCCTGAAAAGCAGCCTGGGAAAGCTTTATTTTTCTCCCATATATTTAAGGAAAAGATCTTATGAAGAAAACAGTGTAATAATGAAAAATAAAATGTGAAATTTGTATTGATAAGAAAGAGAAATATCGACCATGACCTAGTAACGAAGTCTTACTCATTTCTTCAAGACAGTTTTATGCCTGTGGAAGAAATGTCACCCTGGTCCGTAGGAAGGTCAGTTTTTATCTTTGTCAATGAAATGAATAGAACTGATTTCACAATCCATAATTCCAGTGAATGAATTGTCCATTTCTGACTGACGGGTTGGCTAAATGAAGTATATGCTGAATGATAAATAAAATAGAGTGCATGGATCTGCTCCATTGGGAACACCAGATGCTACATGGTGATTATGTATTGAGAAATTAAATTCCTTGATGAGATGGGGTCAAAGCCAACCAGATGTAATATGTCCATCACTAAGTCACTTTGCCAGCTTTCCCAATATGCACTCATGAATCTTTCAACAAATGAAAGGTTTTTTATCAATTTTAAATCTTTTGGAAATCCTAACATTAAATATATAATGATTTTGTAGGGAAACTGTAAAACAAGTTTATGATACTCAAATAACACATATTCATAGAACACATGCAGTCTTTGGAGGAAGGGTCTCTCTGTCTTGGGCATACAGTGCCATCAAATTGAGATCCTGACTTTGGACTATAGCTTACACCTCCTCTTACAACAGCAATCAATGTAATTCCAGGAGGACAGGATTCCTAGATCCAAAACAGGAAAAGAGTTGTAACTGACATGCAGAAAGACTTCAATAAGCTTCTGACCTTTCTGCTCCCAGAACTCTCTCCAATAATTCTGTTTTAAGAAAATTCTCAGCTACTCTTAACACAGACAGCATTTCTTACTTCCAAACTGAAACCGAACAAGAATATACCAGAAATGGAGCTATTCAGAAGAATATACCAGTTTGAAGTCTTCTTTGCAGTTTTCTTGGCAGCTGTGAATAACGAGTGTACAAAGGAATATGTACATAAATTGTCAAGTCCTTTTTGTTGCTTTCTGGGCTGTTGCTATCACACAACAATAAAAGATTATTACAAACCACTATAATAACTATTTATTCCAAACTCCCTTTAGAACCAATCACTTAAGTGGAATGCAGTGGAGTATTTCCAAACAAGCTAGGTCACCGACCCTAAACGCTGTGGAATTTCTATGTTTCTGGCTCTTCCCTTGAGTTTATCCGTAAATCTAATTATTCTGACATCCCAAGTGGTTGACTCTGCTTCCTCAGCACAATATACTAGACTGCTCCAGAGATGTGGTATAGAAATTGCAGATCAGAGATAGTGCTAGAAACGTAGCTCTATGTTTCTTTCATGTTCCCAAAATTTGGGGTTTCTGGAGGAGCCCAAAAAAACTGTGGTACAAACAACCCTGGAGACTTCTTTCTTAATGGTCATATGTTTTGACCTATAAGTGCCATCTCATTATGAGATGAAGTGATAGCATGGAGATGCTACAAAAGTGCAACTGGATGGTTCTTTCCCATCCAAATTTCAGTTCCATACCTTATACATCATCACCCAGTATCCAGGGAATTACATAGACTCCAGAATCTTGCTTAGTGTTTGTAAAACATGAGGTCCTCTGTGTTACATGTTTTCATCATTAATCTTATATTTTAGTGAGAGCTTCCAGTGATCCAGATGTGGTCACAAGTTCAGTCATCAAACCCCAAAGGCTTGCAATTTAATTTTTTCTCTCTTATCTCTGGTTGTGCTCTGGAGGACATCCAATGGTGTATTTAGCACAACTGCAACAGGTAAGTTTTTCAGACAAACTGCTGATAAAAAGTTTTTACCAAGCCAGTGCATATATTGATGTTGCAGCACTCAGCAGCTTGCATAGTCTTCCTACATATTTTATTTGCATGGAATAATCAATGGGAACCAGTTCAGGGGACAAACTCCCCAAAAGCCCTTCCAGTGAGAAAGCCAGAGAACAGCTGGGGAATGGGATATAAGGAACAGTAAAAGAAGCCCGAATGCTACTACCATCTAGGTGATCCTAATGTAAGTTCTCTTTGCTTTCCATGTCACATCCTACACATTCAGCAAGAAATTGTCTTAACAGGCCTGGAAAGCAGGATCTTTAAGCAAACATTCCCTTGCTCTGGGAACTGCTCATTCACAGCCAATGAATCTGTTTTGAAACTCTTAAAGGAAACAGTTACATTAGGTCATGTCTGTTGACTTGGCATCTTGCAACATTGATTCATCACCTGAAAAGTTTTGGAAACCAACTCAGAGACAAGGCCTCTCTTCTCATTTCTTCCACAGAATGCTATTGAAATTTGCCATTCAGAAATCTCTGGTTGCATCTGATTTTTTGCTCTGCATTGCCATAGCAGTGTTGAAGCTGATGGTGACTTCAGTGGTGGTTCTGCTCATGCCAGGGAAAATGTAGTTCAGTTCTCAAGGCATTATCTTGTAGTCTTGCTGTGTGCTTCAGGGACAGACACAATGCATTGGGTCAGCCAGAACCCAATCCCTATTTTGGTTTATATTGAAACTTGAAATGCTTTGAAAACACCAGCAAATATTCAGCTTCAATTCCTTGATGGGTAATGTGCTGAAAGAACTTCTAGTGAAGTGTATTATAAACAGATTTGACAGTTGAGTCTATGGTCCTGATATACCCACTTTTCATGTTAATATAGTTGTTTAAGTTGCTGCCGTGGAAGGAGAAAACTTTTGAAGAGGATAAGATGCAGAAGGCTTGGTGATAAATGTGTATTAAAAGAAGCAAATGCTAACTATTCCCTATTATGGTGGAATCATAGTTTTTTTCCTTCTTATTCAGAAGGCAGTTTACTTGGTTTTGCTTGGATTACTAAAGATATCAGAACATGAGTGTAAGTCATTGAAGTTTGAGTAAGTGCAGAACCAACAGCATTCTGAGAACGTTCAAAGATGAGCTGTTTCAGAAACCTACTCTGTTCTGGTACAAAGTACCTTTGAATGCTTACCAGCAAGCAAAAGAGAGAACATTTCAATTAAAGAAAGATTGGTGCAACCTGCACTTTTATCTAGTAAAATAAAAGCTCATAGTGCCTGTAGGGCATAGTTGAGCCCATTCTAGAGGAAGGCACTAATGTCTTTGTGCTCTGAACATGAAAAGATTGTTACACACAGGCATATCCCAACCAATTAATACCTTTCATATTACAACAAAGCAGCAGAAGTGCCAATTTAGATGTATGGCTTTTAAACTGGTGTTGGCGCATGTCTTAACAAAATGCTTTACAAATGTTCACGATCATTTTAGAGAGACAATTATACAGGATAGAGAGCTGTATGCTTTCATTTCTGTGGATGAATTGGTTAAAAATTTTAACAGAATATGAAAACAAGTTGGGTTTTTTTCAGCTCCTAGGAACTGGGAATTCTTTGTTGTTGTTTAAATTACATGTATACTTTTATCTTATTTTTCAGTAGATTGCATTTATTTTCTCAAAATTTTTTGTTCAAATATAGACTCAGAACCACTGTTGGCGATTTGTAAGGAAAAATAAGTTTTAACAAGGCTGTAGGTACAGAACTCGTCAGCTTTTATGCTCTTTCCGATGCTTAGATATCTTAGTTTAGGGAAAAATAACTGAGAGGATAGTGAAGTATTGAATCAGTTCTCTGCTGTCAGAGGTCTTTAAGAACTCCTGGCTACAAATTTACACTCAGCCCTGTGCTGTCTAGCAAGAAAGATGGAAGCACCTGTTTAAAAACGTAATGTTGTTCCAGGCAAAGAACAATGTTGTTGAAGATGACACTTGAACCTGGACTGTGGATTTCCCACTCCTGTTCTAGAAGAATCGTAATGAGAAATATGCTTTCTTTGAATAAGGAAAATCTGGGATTCAGAGCTTCTAGAAATCTGTTTTCTCAAAAGCTGGTTCTGATTCCAAAAAACAATCAGGCTACCATAATTTATGTTGTTGGCAAGAGTCAGAGTTGCGACACCTGCAATAAAAAGGCTCTGTATGTGATACTGGGCAGTGTCTCATAAATCCTGCAGTTTGCCAGCTACCTGTCAGAGGAGAAAAGCCTGCATGTAAATTTAGACCCACACAAGTGGTTCCTGGATCCAGGAGCTTGTGGATCAGACCTTCCGATCCACCTCCAACACCTTGCCAATATTATGCCCTGCTAATGCTTTTCTCTGGGAAAAACACATCTTTATGGCTATGACAGGAAAAGCTCAGAAGTCTGCTTTTTAATGAAGAAAGGGCAGCAGTAAGCTGCCAATCCAGTTCATTCTTGTATGAATTTAGTGTATCATATTAAAAGGAACAGTGGCTAATGTTTTCAAAATGGGATATCTCTACTTAGGTGCTTTAAATTAAATTTAGATGTGTGAATAAAATTAGTCTGCCTTTCAGGAGAACTTGGCAAATCAATTCTCAACTGAAAGTTTCCACCTCGTACTGGGTCTGGCTGGGACAGAGTTAACTTTCAGTTAACAACCTGAATGATACTGTGTTTTGGATTTATGGCTGAAACAGCCTTGATAACACACCGATGTTTTGGTTGTTGCTGAGCAGTGCTTGAACAGTGTCAAGGCTTTCTCTTTTTCCCACTCTGCCCCCTCAGCGAGTAGGCTGGAGATGGGCAGGTGATCGGTAGGGGACACAGTTTGGACAGCTGAGCCGAGATGGCCAAAGGGGTATACCGTATCCTACAATGTCATGTTCAGCAATAAAAACTGGGGTAGATGAAGAAGGGGGGTTTTGGCTTCTGAGGTGACCTTTGTTTGGTGGCTGACTGGGCATCGGTCTACATGTGGTGGTGAGCAATTTTTTTCACTTCACTTCACTTCACTTCACTTCACTTCACTTCACTTCACTTCACTTCACTTCACTTCACTGTTTTTGTTGTTTTTTTCTTCTTTCCTTCATCTATTAAACTGTCTTTACCTTGACCCACAAGTTTTCTTGCCTTTGTTCCTCCTGTTTTCTTCCCTTACCCTTCTAGGGGAGGTGGGGGGAGTAAGAGGCTGTGTGGGTGCTTGGATGCTGGCAGGGGACAACCCTCGACACACCTGTACACTCAGCTATTGACTTTTCCACTAGATTAAGAAGGTAGCAGTCAATTATATTTATAGCCCATCCAATTAAGGAAATGCTTAATCAGCAGCCTCTGATTGAATCGCCTCAACTCAGGCAACATGTAAGGCAGTTATGGGGTGTTCCCCTCTCTTGTTTACAGTCAGTGATCTGTAAGAGTTTGGGTATAATGAATGCTACAGTGGTTTCAGGAGGATGCTGCGTACTGTCTGCTACCTACCCACTCAGCATGAATTATTGCTGCTGTTATTGCCACCTCTAGTAAAGGGGAGAGACTTGTTTATGGTAATGTACAGTCCTAGGATTTTCTTTTCTGGAGAACTGAAAGTTTTACTTGTACTTTTCTGGTGTCATGCAGTACTTGCAACTGTTTTTTAGTTAACTTTCGTAACCCTGTAATAAAAATAATCCTTTAATATTTTAAATAAAATAATAATCCTATTATAGAGACACTTGTTGGAGACCTAGTAGTAAATGGAGAGCAAATTCTGGTTTTAACAATTTAAAACATTAGTTTAGTGTTGTTGCTGACATTTTTGATGTGTCCATGTAGACTAATGAAATGTATGCAGCCAAAATCCTAGAAAAACAATTAATAAAAGCAAGCTTTTAACTAAAGCATCTAGCAGTGCACTTGCTTTTCAGTAAAAATATGTAATGTTGTCCTATTCTAAGTTAGACTATCTAAAGCATGTAGAAATTTCATAATATCTTCAGTATGTGTTGATCTTATAGACCTCTTAAAGAGCTAAGAATTAGCCTAGTGTGTTGCTTAAGAGCACCAGTAAACCATTAGTATTGATTTGAAATGGTTTCCAATAATGTTGTATTTTTAGGAATTACATGGATGAAGTGTAAATATTTTACTGTTTAATAAAATGAATCTAAAGTCAAGAAATTTGTTGATTATGTCACATCAAGTAGAATGTATCAGTTACATTTTATTACATTAGGGGTAGTTATGAATATCCAGAAGGTAACATCTCTGTTGAGCTTCAGTGTTAAATATTTAATACAGAAAACTAGAAGTATGTTTCTAAAGATCTGCCTCTAAAAACCCTTAAGTAATTTTTATTGAAGACAATAATGAGATTTTTTCTTCTCATGGAACTAATTAGCTTAATGACCATTTGGCATTATTTTTAAGTTCTAAGCTGCAAGATATTTTTCCTAAATTAGGTATATAACTTTTTGAGAATGATCTTGAACATTCACCGTGTCTTAAAATCTAAAAGATTATGTCCTCTTTCTTCCCCCTGGCTGGATATATCAATAGTACTTCTAGTGTCTCATTCTGCTAATACAGTGCTTTCATTAACAAAAAAACCTTAATGTTAACAGTTTAAGGGTGGTTTGCTTTAGCAAGGACCTAAAGTTTAAGGATACTGTTTTAGTTCATTTGTTGGAAGAGAATTAGAATACTAGTTGGTGAAGTTTGTTTCAAAGATTTCTCTTTAATGAAAATAGGAATTCAGCCCAAATCAACGGATATGAACTATGTATTGTAGTTGGTAGATTTACTTGTCTGAGAATTTTCAGATTCATATCTGAGTTTGTCCTATATATAAGGCACACCCTGATGTGGTACCTAAAATTAAAAAAAAAAAAAAAAGAAAAACAGACTTGCAGCCTTTGTCAACATTTATATTTTTTCCCTTCGTAAGAGACTTCCATTAATGGCTCAAGCAATGGTTTCTAATTCTGAAGACAAATTAATTTCTTATGATCCAAACTGTTCTCATATGTTTTCTTTTTGTATTTTTCTCTCTTTTTATTTATTTATTTGTGTGAGAAACCCTTTTTGGAAATCATCTGTTTCTGGAAACAATGAACACAAAGCATCATAATGCATGAAAGGATGGCACATATTAGAGTGTGGATGTAACTAAAGCAAGATGACCTTATGCTATGAATGCAGAAAGGCACATGTTTTTCCAAGACTTTTTGCAGATGTGAATAACTAAGATATAGGTGACTGTCTGAGTAAATAATCTTCCATCTCTTGCTAAATTGAGATGTATTCACAGAGTAAGGAAAAAGCTAGAAAAGCTGTCTTTCATCACTTTTTGTATTGAGATAGTTCTTTCTGCGAATGTGTTCATTGTACCAAAGCATCACTGGATTCGCTATGCCCCTACAGACCTTGCTTAGCTCTGGTAAAGTGGGTTTTCTGCACATGCATATAGCAAGCATGTAGGTAATAGGAAATATATGAGCAAAGGAGGCAAGGCAAAAAGAAAATCCCTCGCCGTGAGAGGAAATAATTTGTTCCTGAAGAGGCTTGTGGCCAGTGATGGCTTGGTGGACTTTTGGTTGAGTGATCTTACTTTACAAACTAAGATAAAAAAGGAAGGATGGGATGCTGGAATGTATAATCACCGTACTTTAAGATAGCTTTTCCAAATATAAAGTTATGTAGACACAGAGTCTAGACGGCTGAAACCCTTTGAAAAGTCCTTGATCCAAAAATAACACATTTTACAAATTAGGTGTGAAAAAATCATTAAAAGGAGCAGAAATAAGGTGGTTTGAGTACCTTCCAAAGTGGGTTTTTTCCTCTTCTTCAAAGGAAAACTCATTTTTATAGAGTTCTACTAGTTGTTATATGTTTTGTTTTGAAACTACTGTACTTTAGTTAGTTTGGTTAATGCTAAATTATTCATTCTTTTCAGTTTTAACTTGGTTTAATGATTGTGATAATGTCATTTGTAAAAGTTCAGTCATGTGATTTTAGGCATCTTCTATTCTTTTAAGTGAAATGTAAGAATCGTAGGAAAATTGTTAAAAGCTGCCTGTTGTGATTCTCTTAGTGTTAATGAAATATGTGATAAAATACCGGTTCTTCAAGGTGTATACGTATATATAATCACTTTAAAGCAAAGTATCATTTATAATTCTAAAGCTGAAGAAATATGTTTGCATGTATATAACTATATATATTTTTATGTGATTTTGAGATGTGCTTTTAAAATGGGATTATATTTCGTTTATAGATGCTATTTTATTTTATTTCATTTTGTTCTGAGAACATGAGGATCACTGTATAGACAGAAGGGCAAGTTCTTAAATGGCAGGCTTCTAGGGGCTTGGGGGTATTGTTTCTTGATGGCTGTATCATTCTCACTATTCATGTTCTGCAAATACTGCAGTTAGTTATTACCCGTCATACTTATTGCATTTTTTTTCTATAATTACTGCATTTTAAAGATATTGAAATACAGAGCAGATCAAAAAATTGAAACTGAGGCATATGGTTGGGTATTTTTTTTTTTAATTCCTTTTCCTCACTATATTGTCTGAAGTATTATCTGTCCGTTGTTTTCTGTGGGCTCACGTTCATCCACTCCATTGCAGGTCAGTTCCTCCTAGAAGAATCTCGCCTGATAGAAGCAGCTGAGATGGCAAAAAAAGCAGCTGAACTTGATAACACAGAATTTGATGTTGTTTTCAATGCAGCCCATATGCTCAGGTTAGTGTTTTTACATTTGCCTTACTTGATTTTCCTGCCTTCTTTTGGAGGAAAAACGTCTTTACAGCCTTTGCTTACGCAGGGTTCTTTTTAAAGCCCAGCAACTCTTTTGAACAATTCAATATTGCTAATAATATAAAAAGAGTTGGAGTGAAACTGTTGCAGGATTTAGCGCTTTCTCTTTCTAATTTTCTATGCGTTATCTCATAATTTCTTACCTCTAAAACTTCTGTTGTTCACAGGCAGGTAATCCTTTTTGCTTGCATACAAGAACAAGTGTTTCTTTTGTGAAGAACCTTCTGCAGGGTTTCCTTTCACCTGATTTTTTAAAAATTTAGAATGCATAACAACTGCAAATAATAGACCGTATTTCTGAACTGAATGTAACTAGAGAATATTGAAAATATCACATTTTATGTTAATATCAGTAGGGAACACTACGATAATTAGAAATCTAAATATTCCCAGGCTAATGATGACTTTGAGATTTATAGGAGCGCTTAATGATATTATCAGTATCTGTGATTTAAAATGTAGTCTTATATTTAATTCTGTTCTCCTATCTGAATAGAATAAAATTTTAGACTTCTTTTTTTTCTTTTTAAAGCTGTCAGACCTGGATATTCAGTAACATTAAGCTTCTGCCTGAACGTTATCATTAAACTCACATTACTATAATAGGTATCCTCCATGCTTATTTCTAGGATAACTATCTAATTATTGTCTATTGTCCACTTAACAGTAATGAGGATACTTGATTTCATTTAGATTATATCTATGCCTAGAAAATGCATGAAAAAGGAAATAAAAAATATACTTCATTATCACAAAACAGTTTTTGAGATAATTTCTCTAATGAAGATATCTCATGTGGCTGTTTATACTTTTAACATTTAGAATACAAAATGAAAGGAAAAGAAAATGGTATTAAAGAGATGGTAGAATCAGCTTCAGCCGAGTGACTTGTGTTTCAAAATGAAGGGTTCTATACCAGGATTTTTAAATAAGCCCCAAAACACCCTTTGAGAAATAACTGTCACTGCTTGTAGATTAGAAAGGAAACGGAGACAAAATGGGTCACCGGTAAACAATAGTTTGACCTGCCACAGGTGTGTGAGCTATTTTAAGGATCCTTCCCTTGCTCCTCATTATTTTCTGAATAGTATCTCTTGAGATACAATCCAATTTGAAACATTTAGATTAATGAAACGTATTCACAGACAGAAACATAGCAAGTTAGACATGAAAGCTGAATCCAGAAGAGTATGTGTCAGACTCCTGGTTTCAGTGAGTGTGTAGTGGAAGATGGTTTAATGGTGTGATTATTTTGTGGGGATTTTAAAATGTGGTGATGTAGATCAATACTATTTGGGGAATAGGTTTAATAAATTTCTTACTTTCTCTATGAGCACTGAGTGAAGCATCTCAGGTCTTGAAGGCACATATCTTTACATCAGAATTGGAGTACTTTTCGGTCTCAGAGTAAGAGCTATGCTGCTTTGCGGTACATCAGGCATGGTTACCCTACTTGATCTGGTTGGGAGTGGACACTTTGGGGAGGTTTTGACCAGCATTGAGCTCAGTGATTCTAGACTGCATTCTTTATTTTAGCTGTAAGCAAAAAACCAAGACCTTAAAAAAAAAAAAAAAGCCCACCAAACCAAAACCCTTAAATCCGAAAAAAAAGGCCTGGTGGTTTAGTTTAGCTAAAATCCAACTGTGCTCCTTTGGGATACCCAGTTGGTCTAATTTTTCACTTAATACTCAGCTTTCTTTGTTGAAGATCGTAATGTCTTCCTAATATGCTCTGGGAATCTAAAGTGGTCTGGAGGATTTAGCAAGAGTCAGGGTGGCAAAGTTAAATTCAGTGCTGCCAAGTTTTTTGCTTAAAACCGCATGTGTTATGATCTGACTGATTTTTGCTAAAAGGTTATGATTCTGTTGTCTGCCTTTGTTCAGTGCTTTATTTATCAATTTATTCAATATATTGCTTACGTAACAGCAGTTGGACAAGGGGAATGTATATTCATGCATCAGGACAGACCAGCTACAAATCCATCATGAGTCTGTGGGACTTCAGAAGAAGCTGATTTTCAGTAGATTTAGAGTGATGGAGNGCAATTTATTCAATATATTGCTTACGTAACAGCAATTGGACAAGGGGAATGTATATTCATGCATCAGTACAGACCAGCTACAAATCCATCATGAGTCTGTGGGACTTCAGAAGAAGCTGATTTTCAGTAGATTTAGAGTGATGGAGAGCTGAGGTGATTCCAAGAGGAAAGCAGATACCAAGGTACAAAGGAGGAAGAAAAGAAGGGAGTACTCTGAACAGTATAGAGTGACACAGCTAGAAACTAAAGACAGTCATAAATGAAAGACTGAAATTATTAAATATAATAGCTTCATGTAGGTGACCAACTGATCTTTAGATACCATAGAGAGCTATAAAAACTGACTGCTAAGAATTTTGAATGGACTGCGCAGCTGTGAGGAAGAAAATACATTACAGAAGTTCAGAGGGCATGGAAGTGAACTGAGTGTTGTGAGAGAGAAAGGATAAATTTTAAAGATGTGTTGTGGACTAAGAGACAGAAATTGATATTAACGCAGATGATGCAAGATGTCCAAAATGACTGGGAGGTAATAACAGCAACTTAGATTTTTGTGTAAATTCTAATATTTTTTTTCAGGCCAAATATTATACCCAGTGAGGCACTGTTGAATTAGAAAGGAATCATCTTTCCCTCCTGTCATAATCCTGTTTCCACCTAAGGAGTTGCGCCTAAGGAGTATCACGAGATTGAGAAATATGTAGGCTTCAGAACTGCAGGCAAATTCTTTCAAATTGGGGTTACAGCTGCTTTGGATGGAAAACAATCACAACATTCCCTCCAAGTCTGATTTATTCTTCTACTCTAGTACTGAAATATTTTCCTTATTTTAAATCCCTTTACTCTCTGAGACAAATGTTTAAATTAAAATGCAATCTAAATCAAAATTCACAAGTTTTAAAAATTCTGAACAGGAATGTGGGTTAATTTTTTTTTTGCTTAAATTTGCAACAGAATTATTAACTGTGTTCAAATGTTCTCAGTTTAGCAGTCACAAGAAAGACTTCTGCTCCTTCTGTCAGGTATTCCAACACTGTTTACTTTCTCCCTTTGTGACTAAATCTGAAGCTGAAGCCATGAAAAAAAAAACCTGAGTTCTATTTGCATTATTGAGAGACCTCCCTGTTCCTAATTACAGAAACATAGTTATTAATTTTTTGCCTAGATGACTTCTGTAGGATCCTGATAAAGCAATGCCAGATGAATCAAGTCATCTGTAATAGGGGTGAGATGTGGGATGAATGTAATTAATTTCTTTGCAACAGTCTGGTAACTTTTAACTTGCATAGTACTTGCCTGTAAAATTTGTTTTCTCAATAAATTTGTTTTCCAGACAGCTTCATTCAAGGATCATGTAGCTGTTTGGCTGGTTCTTCTTAAAACAGTAACTGGTCATGTGTTTTACTTTTGAAGTATTTGTTATGCTGTTGCTTATAGCCTCAGTTTGAAGCCTTTCAGCAAAGCTAGATACATTTTAATGGAATGTAGTGAAGCATATACGGTGGCTCTAACTTCAGTAACTGAGTCATGTATTAACAGTGGTTAAGTTTCACTTTGTAGTTGTATACTGAGGTGAGCTGCCATGAGATAGGTTTCCTGTGATCTAGGGGATGATTACTTTGAGAATGAGGAATGGCAGTGTGTTGACACCGCTGTACTAATTAGAAACAGGAAAATAGCTGCACGTTGTCTCCAAATGAAAACAAGCAGAGGAAGAAGAGCTTTGCTTAAAAGCGCATTTTTTAGGAATAATTGTTTTTTTCACGCTTCTGTAAGTCAGTGGATTGTTGTGGGAAACACTCATATTACATGAAGTTATAGCATGTTTATTGGCTATTTGAAAACAGAAGTCTAAATTAGAGGAATACCACATGACATGGTCTTTGTTTTTCAGTGAATTTCTATGAGAGTATTTTGGATCTCCAAATACACGGTGTATAGTTGCTGGCACAGTCTCATGGGCACAAGTTAACCCCATGTTGCTGCCTGAACAGTTTTTATTCATTCTTAATTACTGTCCACGTGCTTAAATATATATATGTATGTATGGCTAAGCGTATAGTCTATGTAAATTTTGTAGCTGTTGTAAAACAAAGAAATGTAGATGAAGGGTTACATGTATGGAATCTGATTATGATTTGGTTGTGACGCAGAAAGATTCATTATGAATGCCAAATATCAACATTCAATATTTTAAAATAAGAATCTCTTTGAAGAAAACCTCCTTTTAGCTGGACTGATATCCATGATTTCACTTAAAAAAAAAAAATAATCAGCAGTCTGAAGCCTTATGCCAAACAACAGGCAGCTTGAAAATAAGCCTTCCCCATTCACAAGTTGCATCTAAGCCAGTCAGCATTGGTTTCGTATGTCTCTTTAAGCAATATTTTTTCCAGTGATCAACATAAAGATTCAAAATGAATGCAAGCTGAATATAACTGGGTGTCAGAACCTAAAGCTGAATATAACTGGGTGTCAGAACCTAAGAGCGATGTGTTGTCAAGCCCATTTGTGAGGTGTCACTGGCAGTCAGCTGGAACAAAATACAGGGAACTGGTAGGTCTGGAGGCTCAGGTTAAGAGGTATGAGAGAATAAAAAGAGGAGACATTTTTGTCCCTTAAAATAAGATTGAATGCCAGGTGTTAATGGGGGAAATCAGATGTGTTTTCAAGGTCAGTCCTCATGAAAAGATTTAGGGTAGAGGTTGAAATATAGCTCGTAACTATGAACAGGACTCTGTCTTCCAAACTTCTCTTTGCTTCCTTTCCGTCCTTTCTCTTTTATTATCAACATTTTATCTAATGTTTTACTCTAATGTGAATTATGTTTCTTTTAGTAGTGTCCTTTCATTATTTGACATTGATCCAGAGCCCTTTACTGCTCAGTGGCATAGGGTTACTGCAATTTCCTACCACCGTGCCTCTAATTTTTCTCAAGGGAAAGCCATTCCAGGGCTTAACGTAATGAATTTCTAGTTTAGATTTCCAGTGCAAATGGGAACCAGAATTCTGCTGTATCTTAACTAAAGGAACTGTTGCTGAATGCCCCAGAAATGGAACTGGCATTTTCCTGACCAGATTAGTGTGGTGTGCATTCATTTCTATAAACCATTTTTAATGGAGAACTATAAATTCAAACTGATTTCAACTTAGGAATTAATGATCCATGTTTCAAGATGTACATGTGGGGGGCAAGCAAGCCATGTATTTCCACTGGGCTAAAAGGGGACAGGATTTTAATTTGTTCCACATTCACATGCCAACAACACTTTTTGGAGGTGAAGTGTACCGTCTCTATCTGCGTCCTGGGTAAGGCACCTTGTTTATCGTACAGAATTTCACCATGTTCAGAAATGCTTTGTTTCCTGACAGTTTTTTGCCAAGAGGAAAGAAAAAAAAGCTCTGTGACATGTTTCATTTTATGTGCCTTGTAGTAAATCCTGAAATTTGGAATGATGATATTAATTTTTTTTTTCAGTTGTTTCAAGTGCTACTAATGCCCAGCAGGAGTTATTCAGAAGCAGGTTAAATGAATATTTTTAGACATTCAATCATTTCTAACCACTGCAACCACTGAGTCAATGATACATGTGCAAAGTAATTTAAAACAGTTAACAGGTATAAACCAGCTTCTACTTGGCAAATTGTTAGTCAGGAAGTGGTTTCAGCTTGCACGTGAATTATGTGAGAAACTTCAAAGGGATTATTCTTCCTCCCTTTCTCCTCCCAAGACCAATAACAGTCAAAATGTGTTGATTTGGATTAATTGCCTATCATGTATTATATGGCTAATGTTCAAAATTTGGGTAGATGGGAACACAATTTGATCACTGAATAACAAAGCATGTAAAAGCTCATGTAATGAACAAGGCAAAATCCCCAGATACAAGTGCTCACTTGATTGATACTCTTTGAACTAGTAACTGTTCTCGGAAGGAATAGAAAAAGGAAAAAAAACCAAACAACCAACCCCACTGAGACATTATCCTTATTTTATTATTTTTCCATTTTATATCACAGAAATGCATCTGTAATCACATAACAAACACAAATATGCTGAAGATCTCCTGTCCTAACTCTTCTATGAAGGGACCTAACACTTCATAGAAAAAAAGCAAATAACTTTAGCAGAAGATATGTAGCCTGCCTGATAATCCTGCTTGGTTGTTCTTACATATTTACCATCTTTCTCATGACACGTATATGATCAACTGATATTCATTGGGCCAGTAGCCAAAATGAATAGTTGGAGGGAAATTAAGAAGGTAGAGACAACAGGAGAGGAGAGGAGTTTGAGAGAAGACTTAAAAAGGGCCTGTTGACACAAAAATATATTTAGATTTCTTTGGCAACTTATTGCATTTTCATTTGAACGCATTAAACTGAAAACTCAGGAGAAGAGATAAAAATTAAACTACTAGGAGAATGTAGATGCCATCTATATTAGTAAGGTAAAGAAAAAGAAGTAAGCTGATAGTGCTTCAAGTACCCAGAAACTCATCTTATTCCCCTGGGATATAAGATCTAAGTTTAAATCCCCTCTCAGACTGATGTGAGTAAATTTTGAAATCAGAACGCTCATTTCTGAATGAATTCCCTGAATCACAGAAACCTATTTTTGATAAATCATTGGATTCTCTGATTATATTTTTTTTCCTGGAATGATAGTGTTCTTGGGGAGGCAGAAAGAAAGGAACTACATTATTGTATAATCTACAGCTTCATAATTTTAAAAGTATGGCTAATTATAAAAATCAAGCTGGATTTTCCTCTGGTACATCTCTGGTTTTGCCTCAGATGAGTGTTTGGCCTTCTGCATTTCACTCCAGTGTGTACTAATATAATTTCAGGACTAAGAGGAAAATAAGGTAGGCAAAGAGGATTTGTGATAATGGATATTCTGAACTATAAACAAATTTTTGAGATTGACATATTTTGTGCATTTGTTAGAGTAATATCCTGAAACAGTGGGGAACAGTTGTAGTATTTTGTTTTTAGCTATGCTCCTTTAAATACAGTTAACCCAAGGAAAATGAGGTGTAACTATATTTTTTTTTCTGTCCTGATAGACAAGCCAGTCTCAATGAAGAAGCCGAGAAGTATTATGAAATGGCAGCAGGATTAAGACCTAATGTAAGTACCTTCTTAATGATAGCCATTACTGAAGTTGATGAACGTACTACAGTGCTGAACCCATTGTGTCGAGCAGAAACTTCCTGATGGAGCATTTGATCCCTCAGCCTATATTATATATGTTCTTTTAATGGTTAATTACTGGATAGTCAGATAAAGCTCTTCATTTGTGAAACGAATCACTGTGCTTTCAAGTTGCCTCAGTGAAGTGTTCTAGCAACAAGTCTTACTTGGCTAACATAGTTGGAAAAGATTTCTGGATTTAGATTTATTTATCTACCTTTAAATGTGTTAAGTTTGGAAAGCTGTCCTAATTCCATCTATTTTTACTAGTAAAAGAGAATGAACGGCTATTCTGTGATTCACTAAGGCATTTTAAATAACACATTTATGCCTTTTCCTCTGTCATGAACCGCAAACAAACATTGTTGTTCAACAAACTTCAAGATGATTTTATCTCAGAGTTATTTACCTCTGATTTTGTTGTATATTGGCAAAGAAATGCTTATTCCTTGAAGCAGATATGTGTGGGAGTATGTGACAGACCCTTTTTAAAAATAAAAGCTCATTTCCAATTTTTTTGCATCAGGAACTAAAGAAATAAAATATTTTCTTTCTTTTTACTCAATTTTTTACTCAATATTTTTTACTCAATGTTATATTTCTTTTCAATTACCTTCACATTTTGGGAAAAAAACACTTATAAATAGAAATGGGACAGAATTTATTTTAAATACCTGGTACTTTGTCTATGCAATAAATCAAATCTAGAACACATTCCTGTCACAGAAGTCTATAGTGCCAAATTTGAGGATACACATTAGCAATTTCAGTCAAAAAAAAAACCAAAGAAAAAAACCCACGTGAAAAAAAAAATACAGGCTTAAACCAAAAGAGTTTTCAGACCTAAGAATCAAAAGCAATACCAGCTAAAGCTCCAAACAAGCTAACAAAATATAATCCAAAAAAACCCCAAAATAACTTGTTCATATGAAATTACACACTTTCACACTATCTCTTAAAAAAACCTCTCCAAAATCTATGTATTTCTTTAATTCTTACTTTGTGAGATAACAATTTAGACTTTGTGATTCCTTATGCTTTCAGATGCAAGACTTTTTTTTTTTTTTTCCTGAATGGATACCTTAATGTTGAAAGAATTCCTTCAGTTGCTTCCAAGTTGGTACAGTTCCTCTTCTCTTCTCTGTGGTTCATTGTACTCTCAAAATGTTTCTCAGAAACTCAGAAATATATTTATTCGTATATAACCATATATCAATATGATTATATGTGTAAGGTTTCTAAGAGAGCTTCGGAAGCAACTGAGGGCTTCTAGCTCATGCTAGAAGTTACATAACTATAACCGTTAGGTATTTCTGGGTGTTGCTGACAAGCTTTGCATGTTAAGACCAACGTATCCTTTTTGCAGGATAAGATCATCAGAACAGTTTATTATAGCAACTTTCTTCTAACTTTGATTATTTTAAGCTAAAATCTAATCGGTACTGCTGTTCAACTTTCTTTAAGAGATAATTTCACTTTTATATTCAAGTGATAAAGTTTAACTTCCAAGCTAAGCATAGTATGCATATTGTTCATGACTTTTAAAAAATACTGTAATGATGCACAGTGGGAAAGTTGTATCTGTTTTCACTGCCAGCATCAACTGTCTGACAACTGTACAAGGGCAATCTCTCAAGAATGAAAATAAAAACAGAAGTAGTCACACATAGCTATTTTCTTATTATTAGCTCTCAAATTTACCATAATAGTTTCAGAGTGGGAGGAAAAGAAGCCACTCGAGGAGGTTTTCTAGGTAGTATGCAATATAATGCAGACATGGTAAGACAGAAGCTCCTGATTTTTGAGTATGGAATGCAAATTAGTGAAATCCTTTGTACTTCATAGCTACATCTGTACTGGTAAATTAAATTTGCCCAGGACTATTCATAAGTGTTGATGCAACCAGCTTCATGGAGTGTGCCCAGGTACTGTCTGAGAGATGGCTCGGTCCAGAGCTGTGTAGGAACCATCCTCACAGCTTGACAATGCCCACAGTTTAATTTGTTATTCTGGTTATAGCCTGTGTATCCTCTCACTGTCTTATGAATATGAAGGATCAGCAAAATTGTGTGAGTCAAGATGCTAAAGAAATATCCTTAAGAAAAATATAGTGGTGAAGGATTTTCATTTTATTGTTTTGTATCCATCACTAATGACCTAGAAACATTTCTCTGTAGAAAATTCAAAATACTAGATATGTGCATGTGATGTAATGTACAGATGAGTGCATACATACAGTTCCATATATCTATATGTATATTTGTGTGCACCTGTTATAATGTTAGTTGCTAAGAGGTCTGTTCCAAATTCCCTCTCGGTGAGAATACTGTGGCAGCGCTGAAGTCTCATTCTGTGCAGTGGATCAGCCTTGTTCCTGGAACAATTAAGTGCTAAAAACATCTGTTTAACAAGAACGTTCCCCCTTCTGGTGCTTGAGATGGTGGTACCTGTTGACATTAGTGAATTTTGGATCAGGATCCCAAGTAAACTGGCTGTCTGCTTTTTTTTCACCATTATGTTTTTTTCTCCTGTGGTTCCCCAATCACTCCTCCAGATCCCAAGTTGAAGATCCATTTCTCTGTTACCAACACTTTTCTTATTCACTGTACCAAGACAACTAAATTATCAGTTATTCTTTAGAATTAGAGCCGTGGCTAGCTCCTGAGAGATTTTCAAGTAGAGCAGCCTGAAACAAAACTCAGATTTCCATTCTCTTCCATCTATTTCTTTACAAATATTACATGTTGTGTAATATCTCTAATATCACTACTATAAAATACCATCCTTAGCAGCAATAAGAGATGTTAGTAGTACGACAAACTCAATCTTTTACTGATTGTTAGTGAATGTATATGCTCATTGAGCT
Source organism: Himantopus leucocephalus (assembly GCA_003993805.1). Classification (NCBI taxonomy): domain Eukaryota; kingdom Metazoa; phylum Chordata; class Aves; order Charadriiformes; family Recurvirostridae; genus Himantopus; species Himantopus leucocephalus. Next base: position 92,608,938 of record RSEF01000002.1, read on the forward strand.
TTCATGACAAAATTTTGTTCTCAACATTCTCGCTTTGTTTTCCTTTTGCATCCCTTTCGGTTTCTGAACCGTTGCTGTTGCTTTTGGAACGAAACAATGCTTCATACACAGTACTTCCTTACCAGGTCCCCAACGTATAAGCAAGCCCTTTGGATCCAAAAGCTGCTCTGGTGAGCTTTTCTACACCCAAGTCCAGTTTACATGGCCATCTGAGTTATGACTTTCAGAGCTACTTAGTTGGCTATTTCATTGTTTTTCTCAGACAGCAGCATCCACTCTTGGATTTGTCTCCTAAGTAAGGAGACCTTTTATTTCAGTTTCTCAAGATTGGGGCACAACAGAGCAACAAATATGCCTTCATGTCTGAGTCACTTCCTCATTCAACTCACCCATTTTTATAAAAGTTGTGACTAAGGAGGATAAAAATATCCCCAGAAAAACAGTATGCAGTTACAGGAGAAATGTAACTTCTCTGAAACATGCAAGCCATTGTTTTTAAGAAAGCAGACATAGGAAGATTTTTTTTTTTTAGTATTGGGGTGATTCATTCATCATTCAACTAATTCTGAGAGGACTGAAAAATACTGAAAATACCATTTATTTTTTCCGTGAAAAGCTTTATTACAATGAATCAAGAATTTGCAAAAAAAAATACACCCAGTAAAGGAACAACTGAATACAGCACAAGTGTGTTAAAATGTATATCCACATCTTGAACATCATCTTTGCTTTTGGATACACCTTCATTCTGCAGAGCGTAGAAGAATTAAATCACTTTGGTACAATAGCAGCACCAGCTGAAATGCAGCTTGGGTGCAAAGAAAAAACAAATCTGGCTGGTATTATTATTCCAGATTTAGACCTAACTGTTCTTTTAATAATGTTCATGATTGGCCTTATCTACAGTAGGTGTGTATTTATGCTCTATGAAAGTAATTTCCTGTCAAATTTCAGAAGAGCAGTGTTTTCTGTAGAATATAATGCTGCTGTGGAGATGGGAGTCATTTGTCTTAAACTTCACTGAAGAACCAAGCATTCTCGAGATTATGTCTATTTATTTCCAAATAGGCTTCACAGAGTTGACTTTCCCTTGGAAAGCCAAGGGCGAGAGAGGAATCCAGGAAGCAGTTCAGAGAAGGAATCTACTTTTACTTGCTGTGAATCTTTTCTTACAGGACAGTCTTTTCCTCCTCCAACTCTATAGGTAACCGACAGAAATTAGCTTCCCTAGCCCCTGGATCTTTTTGAATACTTTCCAAAAAATGCATTCCCACATTGTGTGTTTACTGTGATCAAAACAAAATCATCTTAGAGCCTTGTCAGTGAGAAGCACATATGTGTTTGTTCTGACAATGTTGGCTTGGATGTATGTTAATCACATTAGTCTAATTTTAACAAATTCAGTTGCATGAAGAAATGAAAGTATAAGTTTCTTGGACAGCAAGACATTTATGCAGTAATTATTCTGAGTGGGAGTATTGCTGAGGAAAGTCTATTCAGAGATGGTTTCTGGGTGCCTTACATCTTGTAATGTTCACAAACCAGGAAATTGTTTTAAACAAGTTGTTAGGCACTCAAAAATGTGAACTTTAAGCTCACTTTGTTGTGGAAAAATCAGTCATCCAGAAACTCTCTTTAAATTGGCATTCTTTACAAGAATGTGAGATACTGACTTAAGCTTCAGCTTTTATTCAACTTTTAAGAAACCATTTGTGTAATAGAACTGCATTTCTAAGTTTTTAAGTCTGAACCTACCAATCTTTAAAAATCTGCTCTAGAACCCCCACATATGGCCAATGGCTCTTGAGAAGAAAGGGCACTTTGAAGTGTGACCTCAAGAGTATTAAATGAAAGAGAGCTCACCAGAGCCTTAAGACTTTGAGCCACCACCTTGAGCTGATTGGCTTAGAAGCATTCCTCAAGGAGATGCCATGACCTGCAAGTCACTACCATCCCAACCACATATTAGTGCTGCTTGCAATCTGGAGCTCATGACAGCTTTAAGCCCCATGTCATCGGCACATTGTCAGAAACAGCTGTTTCCACTCTACCACTTCAAAAGGGCTTGATTAAATGTCTTACTGTAACAACATACATAAAGACACACACATAGAATGAGGGGGAAAGGAGAAATGTACCTATAAGCAAAATAAATACAATTTCCACTAGATGGTTTAATCATGATGTGGGGTACTAAACCATTTCTTGACTTGAAGGGTTTATGTAATCAGTTAACACAATATCATATTAAAAAGCAGTTTCTACAAGTGCTTCTTTTATTTTTTTCCCCAATGCTGGAATACAGATTTCATGTCAAAGGCTCCAGGCTTGCAATAAGCTCTACCTCGAGCTGCTAAGAGCTGAAAGAAGAATCCTGGTGATTTCCAGATAATTGACTGTATTTTTATAGCCACGTTATAGATAACATGCTTTCAGTGCCTCCTTATAGAAAGTGTTCTTTATATATGGGGTTTATTCATGGTAAGACCTCTAAAAATTAATATACTTCTGACAGTACATACATCTTTAAAAAATAAAGTAGATGTTGGGTTTTGTCTTGAAAGATATGTAACCGAGATCTGCTTTATTATGTATTTTTTCCTTAGGTATTTCCATGCCAAATTTCCCTGTTTGACTTTCTCCTGAATGTTCAGTAATTCTCTCAGGTAGCTTACCAGGCTGGGAGTAAGTGTGAGGGAGATGGCTTTAATGCATTTTGCCAGCTTTGTTAAGGGTACATCCTGTTATTGCCAGGGAGAATTTTCACAAAACTTTTAAGAGCTTCTTCTATGTTAGTTCTGCTGCCGATGGAAGTAATGGATGGGTTAACAGTGATTCTTAAATTGTCTGCAGCTAACCCTCAATTGAGAAAAAACTGGCGCTGTTCCACACTTCACTGGATTGAATGTCTTCCTCACACTGCTCCAGGGATACTGCAGATCCCTCACCAATGATGAATTTGTGATGAATTGCTCCTGCAGCAATTTTGAGGAGGTCTACCTAGCCCATTGTTATCCAAACCCAAGTGGAGTGTCTTGCTGTTGTACTCCTGGTTCTGGTGCATACTACAGATAAAGCTGATATGGTCCTCTAGAGAAACAGTACATATATGATTTTTACACCATGTATTACTGCCAGTAAAGCACGACACTTTCCAGTTGAGAATCCTTGTTTTAAAATGTTCTTCTGTCTGTTTTCTTGCTTATTCAAAGTAATGACCACATGGCAATCTTTTATCTTTACATATTGGTGCCTTGGAATGAGCTGTATTTTTAGGTAGTTAGCATCCAGCAGATTCACCTGTTCAGTTGTCTTCCATTACTTGTGTCTGCCTTTACAGAAAATACAAAAGTGGGCTTTGTGGGGGCAGGTGGAGCTTCTGCTGATTGTCTGCCTGCCCTCCGAGCTGCTCCCAGCTTCTCCTGCCCAGTGTCGGGGCTGCCCAGGCTCCCACTAGCAGCACCAGCTGCTGCTAAGCTTTGCATTGTTTAAGGCTTCCTCTCAAGTGTGCCAAACTTTCCGCCTCAGTGATATGAATGGCTGTGGATTCCTTCCAGCCCAGCAGCACTCTTGGCCTCCTGAAAATGCCTTCTTTCTTTTCTCCTGATGAAGGTGTGAGGAATAAGAAAACTTCCCAGGATCCAGTTCTTGCTGTCTTCCTGCTCTGTTGTTTCCTAAAGACTGAACCAATTGTTATAGGGTGTGCAGGACTTTTCGAGACCTAAAAAGGGTACTGTGGCTCCCTAATGAGAAGATAGGCATGACTGATGTGAACTGTATTTCCAGATGGCATCCTTTTAATAGTTTGACTTCAGACAGATACAGGGGTGGGAGGCTTAGGCATGGATCGGCTCCACTGGGAGAACAGATAGTGGAACACCCTGAGAGAAAAGAGGACACCACTCTCTCATCTCAAAAGGATGAGAGAGCACTTTCTTGGTTACTGTAAATTGGGTAGAATTTCTCCATTGACAGGCAATAAAAGACTGACTTTGATAGTTGATATCAGAATAGACATTTTTCAGCCTGCCTAGCAGAAGGCTGACCTAGCCTAAAGGTTGTGTAGAATGGAGAAAATCAAGATAATTAATATTAACTGAATGCAAGCTGCCCTTCATTTCAGGTAGAAAGTCTCGTCAGTGTTTGCACAGAAATAACAACACTTCTCCACATAAAGAGTTTATCCATGCATGAACTCTCTCTGCTGGAGAGAGCTGGAAAGCTTTTTAAATCCAATTTGGACCCCCAGCTTAATTTTCTTTTGTTATTGTTGTTGTTGCTTCACCCCTTCCAGGTTCTTATACTCAGTTCATCCTTCTTGTCTGGGACTAAGTGCAAGTCAGATGTGTTCTCTCTGTTCAACTATTTGGGTAAAACCGTTTATTCTTTTTTTTAAAAAAAAAAGGTATTTTTCTATATTTGCAATTATATTTCTTCATGGTCCTCCTAAATATTTTAAAGACACGTTTAGTTTTTTTGTCATGCACAATTGTCAGCTTCAAGACAGGCCTGTGTACAGGCTGTTGTTCTGAATCTTAAAGTATTCCGACTTTAGCAGAGATTAGTACCTTCCACTTCAAACAATAACAACAGACAAAACAAACAAAAGCCCCCATATAGCATTTCCCATCCCTATGATCTCCATCAGGGGACAAAGAAAGAACACAGGCTATTGGAATGGGGATATTTACGTGTAATACTGAAACACAATATCAGGCTGTATTGTATAATTTGAAAACCGATTTACTCAGCTGTGGAGAACACTGAATTTCCTTTGGGAAATACATAAAAATATTTTATAGCCTTACTCCAGAAAACTCTTATGTGTGTTTTCTCATGCATTGTAGCAGCTCTGTGAAAGCAAAGATTGAACGTGCTTTTGGGTGATTATGAAATACTTAAATCTGGTTCTCGATATTGTCATCCATCTTTGTGTAAAATGCATAGGAGAAAGCTGGAAATCATGCCATTGCAGTTCTCAGCTTCAGTTTTGTGAGAGTTAGATTATGGGGAGTCCATTTGTACTCTTCTGATACACAAGCAGTTAAATATGCAAATATCTGAGATCGATTGGCTCAGTGTAATTTCTAAGCTTTGGAATTGAATTAAAATTCCTTTAAGTTGCTGTTTGTTTCCCACCTAGAATAATTTGTTGTACATTGATATCCGAATCAATACATAAGTATTTTGTCTGTACAAGTTCTAAATGACTGAAACGAAAATATATTTGAGTTTCTTCTGCTTACATAGATATTGCATTGCAGTAACACCATTGACTTGTTTAGTGTTGCTTCTCTTTCTCCTGCATGTGAGAGGTAAATTGGCCTCTGTAGTTCCTGATTTCTTCAAGTGAAATTATGCAAGCAGCTATGAACTCTTCTTAATGTAAAGTTTTTCAAACAGTAAGCTGCATACCCAGAAACACTCTGCAAAGTAAGCCAGAAACTGGTTGTCATGGTAATTTGGAGTGCTTTTCATTTCATTTTTAGCTATGAAAATGTTTACAAATTTCCCATAAATATTAATCCTTCTACACTGTAATTATTGGCATAATGTATTTTCTGAATCATTCAATTTTGTGAACTGTAAAATGTATAGACATCCTTTTCTTTAACGGACGGAACAAATGTTGGAAATAAGCAACTATATACTAACTCCTCTTTTCTAATTTAATTAACCTTCATTAAATCATCAATTACTCTTACCAAGAACTGTTGAAACAGTATTTTTGTGCTTAACATGCAATTTGAGAGAAAGAAACTCTCTGACAATCCATGTGCTGTGCTCTTAGGACATAGGTCATATAAGGTTTTCAGTATGTCTGATGGCAATCTCTGGTGCTTCTTTGAGCTGCTGGTAATGTCTTTTCTTCACCAAAAAAAAAAATACCCCAGAGTATTTTGGTTTATGCACCCATTTTCCGTTGTAGGCTTTGTTGTCCACAGTGTTCAAAATGTTTATGTGATTCAATCTCCAAAAACTGGAAGACCATGTTTTCACAAAAATCATGCATGTTTATTATCAGTTCAGTGATGTTTCCTAAAAAGTTAGTCACACAAGGTATAGGTTCCGTTCACAGTTGGACTCAATGATATTAGAGGTCTTTTCCAATCTAAATGATTCTGTTCTGTGATTCTATGTTTTGTCTCCAGACACCTACCTAGATACAGAATACTGTTCTTCTGATCCTGTTGGGTGATTGTAAATCTCAATGGATAGGTCATAGATTCTCCAAAGAGAAGAAGTTCTCATACCAAATAATACTTGAGCTAATCTATTGTCAAGACCTTGATTCAGAAATTTTGTAGGACTGCACCTTGGTTAACTTGAATGGAAATCTTAATGTCCTCGCATTTCTTCTTCTGTTTTTTATTTGTATTTTCATTATGCAAATCTGAAGTCTTTATCTGGTGTATAGATATCTTCAGTCCATCATCAAAATTATTTGAAGAAAAAAGGATGTGAGGTCAGCTAGGTCTGTCTCTTGGAGTGCAGTTTTGTTTCATCTAGCATTTAAGTGTTTTTCATCCACATCTTAATAGACAGATAACTTTTTTTTTCTATGATCACTTTTCAGCATGAAAATAACTGTGCAACAGTTGTCCTTCTACTCGACTATGATGTTCATTTATGGAATAATTAAAAAAGTTTTGCGAAGTCACAGGCTAGATTTGTACTACTGATTTAAATGAAAGGAATCATCATACTTTGAGATGATGGGAGGCAGTAGTTTGTAAAGATGCAGTCTCTGCTGAAATTGTGGAAGTGAAGATGATGTATCGTGGAAAGACCTATGCACTTGATTGTGATTCACAGTCTGATAGTAACTTAGCAGGGGGTACTATGCTGCCTGCATCAGTTCCTGGAGAGAGCAAGATTGGCTTTGCCTTGTAAATGTAGCCCTCAGTGTCAATCAAAAATAAAGTGCCATGAAATATAGAACTCACAGCAGTAGATTAGTATTTCAGAAATTAAACCATCTGTTTGAATGCAATTAAAAGAGAATCCAACAAGGTTTTTCCTAATAGAGTATGCTAGTGCTGTTTCTGGAAACAATGCAATGAATTTGTTATGCAATTAGAACTGATAAGGAAGTGTTTTTAATGCTCATTAAATAAACCCAGCAACAGTACATTCTCAGTAGGTTGTTTTGCAATAAATAACTTCCTAATTTTCTTCCTAATCTATAGGTCTGATGTATTTCTTGTTCTAGGAATGATTTTTAGTTGTGGGTTGGCATATCGTATTAGATTTTCTTTCCCCACAAGTTCTGGAGAACTGATGTTTCTGTTTCGCAAGATGGTTTTGTTGCAGCTGGTATTCTCCTCCACCCTCCCGCTCCTCCAGGTGTGTCTTGGTGATTGTATAGAGGAAAAATGCCCTACAATAAGGCTGGTTTTGGTCTGAGATTTGCCTGAGAAGAACTGTATCTTTGCAGACGACTAGGAAGCGGATGGGTGGCAGGTGTCTGGCTGAAGTAATTTTCCTGGAAATTGTTTTTAAGAATAACTTCAATACCAGTTTGGAAGTATTTTTTCCTGGGAAAGTTACAGTCTAGAGATCAGGTGTCTGCTGATGAGAAGATGCAGTGAGGATGGATAGCTTTTCCTTTCCCCCAAAGAGCGGTCCCGTTTTGTTGAGGCATTCTGGACCACTGTATATTGATCAGCTCCGCACATTGTGTTTACATGATTCTATTTACCACAGTTAGTTTTAACTGGAGAGCAAATATACATTCAGGTATACCTACCCTTTTGAAACATGTCTTCTATATGATGAACAGCCCTATTACTAAGCTGCGGCAGTTTTACTAATTCTTTAGGTGCTCCAGTAAAGATCGTCTTCCTGTAACAATAAGTAACTTTAAGCTGACATTATGGTTTGTAACAGTGCCAGTTGCCTCAGCATCTGGCTGCCTCAAACTCACTGAAAACAATTACAGCATGAAAGAAAATAGAAAAATTTTCCAATATAGCAACAACAGTAAAAATGAAAATCTACAATAAAACCCTAAATTAAATTCCATATGAAGGTTTGCTGTATGTCACTTAGACTCCGTGGAGTAAATGATTGATATATTTATGGTGGACTTATTTGGTGGAGTTTTATTGTAACTCAGTAGTTCTACTTCACTTCTTCACATTCTAACTGCGTTTAAATACACTTAAAATTATCAGACTTATTTTTTATCATTTTTGAAAATCAATACATGATCCTTCATTAATTCTGTTTGAAAAATTCTGAACCAATAGCTGCCTTGATGGAGTTTTTTGCTGATTAGTTCACAAAATGGATGTTTATATATAATAAACACCCATAATACAGGAAGAAAATGCTTTCTGAACAGAGATTATGGAAATTGCACAGGAGGCAAACTTTTTGATTTGAGGGGAAAAATGAGCTTTAACAAAAAGGTTACTGGTAGGTAGAACCTAAAGTTAATTTCTGTAGGATCCCGTGGTGTTCATATAGAATGGGTGAGATGTGTAGTGAAAATATATACTGAGAAGTCATATCAGCCTGAGCCATTGACTGCAGAACTGCAGTGTCCCTGGATTACAGTTTGCCTCAGTCATGGAGGGCTTTTTCTGGGCAGTTTAGAGCAGGCATCTGGTTTCGCTGAGTAATTTTTGACATTGAATTTCAGAGGCAGGAATTAAACTTTAATTTCTTGGTGCTAGTCTTGCAAATATTCGTTTTCTCCAGTGCCTTCAGAAATAATTACTTAAACCTTTTTATAAAGGAAAATATGATTCATAGTGTTTCTTCATGTGTCCATTTCTTAAAAACATAGTTTGAAGAATACAGAAACTTCTATTCAAGAAACAGCCATTATCGGCATATGCAGTATCAAGTGCAGCCTTTCAGAGTAGGATGTGTAGATATACCACTGAACATGTCTTGCTGTTATTGATTTTAATTACTTACAAAGCACTAAAAGTGTATGTGTCACTGATCAAATGTGGTACATAAGGCTGCCCTAGCAGAAAGTAATTTTATTTTTTTACAAGTCACAACCTTGTAAAAGCCTACCGAGCAATTAGTGCCCAGTGGTCTTAGTATTAACAATCAAAAGACCAAATTTGAGAAACTACAGCCTTAAAATCTTTAAGCTACAAGAATCAAAATTAAATCCTTGCGCTTACACTGGAAGTTAATAATTTTAATATGAACTCTAGATTTAATTGCTAAGTGCTGTATAGGGAACACCTGCATACATACATACTGGCTGCCAAAAAGTAAGGCATGAATTCTTCTGAATTACACGAAGCACTGTAATTCAGCATTTTGCAAAGGACCAGTAGTATGTGCCTCTTTTCTCGGCTGCTCTCACAATCCTGTGGGTAAAACCGAAGTCAAGACAGAATATGGGCATACCCTTTTTGCACTATGCAACAAGCATGGAAGTGATAGAAGAAGATGAAAAAGGACAAAGGGGAAGAAAAAAAGGATTGATATGCAAATACTTTAAGGTTTTCCATGCAGAAATTTCAGAAAAGAAAATATGAACAAGATTTTTTCAAGCATTTTCTGTTGTGTCTACTCTGTAATGAAAATGTAGTTCCTTGAAGAACACATCATCTCAAGAGTTTTTTTTTTTATTTACAAACTTATGGAGTTAGTTTTTATTTGCAAAATTGCCTTGGTAACATTTCCACATGCTGAAGTTGCATTTTTTGACCAATTTGAAAATACCTTCAGACACTATTGATAAACCATGTTATTAATGGAAATTGTATCACGTCATGTGAAAGACATCAATTGTACTTTCATGCCAGTGAGATTATTACCAGTAGAGGAATAATGCTTGATTCTGTAGTCTAGGGAAAGTTAGCCAAAAGAAAGTGTGTCAATGGAGGGGTGGAATGAAGGCTAAAATTCATCCTAAAACATCCTACGGTGCCTCATAATCTCCAAGTGTTTTCTTTTTCCCTGTTTCTATAATGCTCTAATATCATGCTTTTTCCGTGGGCTGTCTTAATAGTGACGGTGCTTGATATAAGCATGGAACAAATTAGCAAGATCCTCATTCTTTGTGCTCAGAGCAAGTATGTCAAGTTACATAATGGTTTAAACAGTGTGCCTGAAAGCTATACCTTACAAAGTTTCAGAAAACATATCAATATCAATATTAATCTAGTTCTCAAGCATTGAATTCGGCTGACTACAGTTGTCAGCCAAAGGTGCAAAGCCTTGTTTGACACTTAACATTCATCTGAACAACTTGAATCAAACCACTGGAAACCTAGTGATTTTGAGATTTCCTTAATTAGGACTTTGCTAACTTTTCAAGGCCAGAAATGAAAACTTTTTCGTTCTGAAACTTCAGTTGTTGGCTATTCTACTCAAAAATGGAAGCTGTAATGCACTACTTCATACGTCTGTGGCTAACATCTTGAAAACCTGTACAACCTTCTCTGGGTACTGATGTATTTGATCAGTAGCTGGGCAGAAATAGATGGAAGATGCTTTTGTTCTCAGCAGTCATTTTTATTTTCCAATGACATTTGATTGAAAAAATGAACGTTTTTAAATGCTAGTAATATATACTGTGAGTATAATTGTGATCGTAACCTCAGATGACCTGTAAATTATTTTTCTCTGAAGATTAGCCAGTTTTGATTGTGTTAATACGGCTATTCTAATCGGCCCTGCACGTGTGCTGCTGGGTGAAGCAGAGTATATTCATGTTTCTTTTAACACATTACATTTCTTTTAAATTAAAAGTGTGTTTTATATTTCTTTAGGCAGTAACACAAAGCCATTTACTTTTCTGGTTTCCAAGGTTCAGAAAGAAAGTGCATGCAAAAATAAATTTTCTAACAGATTCAATTTCATTTTAAAACACCCTTGCTTTTTCTTAATAGGATAAAATTCTGTTACTGAAAGATTTTGAGCAATTTCTATTTGTCAGTACGGTAGTACAGATGATATTGCTATTCAGCAAGTTTCTCACTTGCTGAGAGTACAGACTTCCTAATTAGCATGCAGCACACCAGGGTTAGATAAAAAATTTGTTAAATATTTTATATCATAATCGTAGCTATGTATTAAAATTATCAAATTGAAGACATCAGAGCACAGTTGGGTTTCTATAAACAAAAATTAAGTCATTTGAAGATTTTTTTAATGAAATCCTAAAGTGCTAGCAAAATTGGGTAGGATTATCATATCCTATACTGATGAAAACATTTGAGCTGGAAACCTAAGACGTTTAATTAGAAACACTTTCAGGCCTGGAAAATGTTTGTTTATTTTTTTCGTATAGCCATAATATTAAATACTTGTAAGGTATGTTCCTGTTTAGCTTTTATTATGGTAATACAAGTATGTTATCTAAAAATGTCCATCACAGTTTCTATATAAACTGAGAGTGATTACAAAGAGGTTTTTTAAGCATAAATCAAAGCAACTGATGCATGGCCATTGGGGGAAAAAATCTAGATACACAGAAATTACAAATGTAAGTACATTTCTGTGGGACTTTTTCAGCTGTTGTTATGATCTGCAGCATTTACTAGTTCTAACACATGCTTTTGTTAACTTACTGATATATAAAACAGTATACTCTGAATTTATAAAAAGGCCAATGTTACATAGCTTTTCAGCAGCAAGATGTAACATATATCCATATATGCTTGTTCGGTTTTGGATAACCATGTTTTTAAAACTATGAGCAGTCTCTGAAGGCTAAGATGAAAAAGATGTTGAGGAAAAAAAATCTCCACTGGCTGGAGAACACTGATGCTAAAATGTCCCCTATTGATGTGATAATTTGAGAATCAAAGTAGACTGCTTGATGCTTCCTTCCCATGCCAAGTCTAGAACTCTTCCCCGACTCACAGCTGTGGGTTTCCGTAATGATGTCTAAATCTACAAGCAAACTGAATAATTTCATGCAATGCTTGTGGATGAAAACTCCCACATCTGCCACCCATAAATATAAAAAAATGGTAAAAACCCCTTCCTTCACTTTTAATTTCTGGTTTTAAATGTACATATCCTGTAGTTTGCAGTTTTACACAGGATAGTCTCCAGTGCTTGAAAGCATGCAAGATTAGATGCATACAAACAATTTCCATGTATATTCTCCTTTCACCAGGCAGGTTAAGTATCATCTGCTTTGAATGTTTAGATGAGAATGTCCAAAAGTAAAATAATAAAAAAAATTAAAGAAAAAAAAGTACATGACCTAACAGTTATATAGTATCATCAGTTGTTAGGGTGACCACGTATTAACTTGTGCTGTTCTTCTGCCTTACTAACTTGATATATTATCCTAACCTGAGACTATTACATAAATAATATTCAACAGAATTTTTTTTTTTCCCTAGCTATCTACTTTATTTTTTGGGTGTTTTCTTTTTTTAATGTCCTTTTTTTTTTTCCTGAAGGGTGTTCACCTTCCCTGGAGATTAATAACGTATTACTTTGGTGAACAAAATATAAATAACTAAAGTTGTTCTCAGCATTAACAACATAGTACTCTTAAAAATGATAACCAAATCCAAGGATCCACTCCCCTCTACAGCCTAGGCTTATGGTTAGATTTATATAGCTATGTATGTTAGTCAGTCTTAAGGTAATTAGATTGGGACGTGTGCTCCCTTTGCAGCACAAACGTTTAGGTCAATTTCTGACTAATACAACCACAGAAACTGTGCTTTTTGCAATGTTTATTCAAATTAGTGCTTGCAGGGAGAATGTTTTTCTGTCTCTGTTTCCCCTCTTCCTATTTAAGCTGAAAGCTGTTGTCGACACGAAAGCATACTTACAGAAATTGTTCACGAACAGACTTGCAATTTAAATAATGTACTCAACTTGTCATAGAGGAAAAGTTGCAGATTATTCTTCCAATTTAGAGTTTTCAAAGATGATAATTTTTTTGTTTTCCAGCAGAACTGAATGTTTTGCTGTCTGGGCTGATGACACAGGAAATACCTCTCAACTCTGAATTTTAGGCTTTTTTATTCTCCCTGATCCATAATATTTTGCCATACATCCTGTCATCTTGTTCTAGAATGCTTTTTGCACCAAGTTATCTGTTCCTCTACAATTTACTCCTGTCATCTTAGCCAACTTACTGGAGATCAGTGTCTCAGTTGTGATTCGTGTGCTGTTTGGAACAAAATACCAGACATAGCATACACAAACTGCAGTTCTTAAGAAGCCTTGTAGCATAGAGAACCAGGTAGAAACATGAGTCTC
>RSEF01000002.1:92622246-92657513 GCA_003993805.1 Himantopus leucocephalus
AGACACTGGAACAGGTTGCCCAGAGTAGTTGTGGATGCCCTATGCCTGGAAGTGTTCAAAACCAGGCTGGATGGGGCTTCAAGCAACCTGATCTAGTGGGAGGTGTCCCTGANTCAAGCAACCTGATCTAGTGGGAGGTGTCCCTGACCATGGCAGTGGGCTTGGAACTAGATGATCTTTAAGGTCCCTTCTAACCTAAACAATTCTATGATTCTATGATTCTATGAAATACAGAGCCAGTGCCTAATGCCTTTCTAAAACATGCATTTAAACTTCAAAAGATCCATTTACCTTAATTTAAGTGAGCTCAGTACTTAGTAAAAGCACAACTCAACACAGAAAATAAGAAATACAAAAGTATATTTCTAAAATGCCAATCAATGCAAACCATCAGAACAGTAAGACTTTCTGAAGAAAATACCTACACATGCTGGTATTTTGTCTTTGTAAACAGTTTCTATACCTACCAGCTGTGCATTCCAAAAGAAAAAAGACAGAAAGAGAGAAAGACAAAAAAGAAAAAAAAAAAAGAAAGGAAGACTAGGTAGGGCTCTCAGAGAAAATTTTTCTTAGCAGACTGAAAGAAAACCAAAAATTCCTGACAAACTGTCTGCAGTATTCTAGTCCTAACACATTGCATTTTTTTCCTTACAGCCTGTTTACACTGACAAAAGTAACTTGTTTAATTAGCCAGATGATCCAGGTATGCTAGTAGCTATTGATCAGACATGTGGTGAATTAAAGTCTAAATCGTTTAGCCTCCACTGACAACTTGTGAACAGTTACTTACATAGGTAGCTCAGGTGAATTAATTAGGACTCTTCATGTGAACGATAGTTAGGGATGAATATTCTGGTCTGAGGTCGGCTTTTGTTGCGTGGGGAGTATGCATGCCCTTCTCTACCCTCTGAGCAAGCAGCAGGGCTCAGGAGAAAAAAGGGGTGGACAAGGTGTACCATTCTTGCAGATTTCTGCAAGAAACGTAGCCAAGTTGAGCAATTTGGACTAACCTCACATGGTTTTCACATGTGGTTGCCCAACATGAGAGAACAAGAGAGCTTTTTGACCCACAGCACCTTGTAGGCACTGTGTTTATAATTGGCTGAGAGGCTCCAGTCTGTCAGTACCCTGTTATGAAAATATCCTTAAAATTTGCTATTGAACCAGTGCGTGTTGCTTTTCAGGACACACAAGGCTTCCTTTTGTTACTGTGTCTATTTACTAAGCTCTGTCTGTTATCTGTCTGGCTTTTTTCACACCAGGGAAGTAATCAGATTTGCTCCTAACGTTATTCATATGCTGTGTTTATGAGAATATTCAAATTTTGGAGAAGAGTCAGGATCTAGCTCTTCCCAAACAAATGCAGCCTTGACTCTGTCCTTATCAGAGGGATTAGCCCCTTAATTTAGGGAATTCTACTGGAAGGCTTTAAGCATTTTCCACAAGGCTGGGCCCTGCATTCTGCTGACGTCAATAGGAACCCTGCAAGCTGGTTCCTCCAGTATTAAACTGGGTGTTTTACTTGAGGAGTTGCATGTATTTCCTGAGCCTCAGAACTTAATATTTGTAGTGCTAGTATTCTAGCAGTATAGATTTGCTTTAATTAGATATTTTTTTCTTGCATTGATTCCTAGGAAGATTTAAACACACAGTTTCCAGTAATACTATAGGAGGTGCATTTCTTAATCCTTTGGTCTTCAGTGGGAGAACAAGCAACCAAGAAAGCAAAAGCCACTTTGCAGCATTTGAGGAAGCTAAGTGATTCTGAACAAAAATTATAAGCAGCACAGGACAGCCTTCCTGATAGCATTTGCTTGCCTAGAACCTGCTCCATCATGGCTTTTAATACTGGTCACTGAAATAATAAAAGGAGTAAATAGTAGGAATTAAATCATGGCCTTTTCTCACCCTTGAGACAAATACTTTTGAATAACATAAATAAACTAAAATTAATGCCATTCCTAATGTAGACTGCAAAAAAGCATATACTTTTTGATGTTATGTCAACTAAGACTTCCAGGAACTTCTCTTATCACTATAATGTAAAGAAAAAAAGATGGAGGCCTGGCTAACATTACAGCTTCCAATATTTCTAATATGGGTGGAGACTTGCTAACTCTCATTCAGCTCTATTATATTCAGTTCAGTTATATTTTGGATAAGCAAATGCCTGAGGGCAAAACAGTAGTGGTAACAGTGATACAGTACCAAAGTCGTTGAGATAACACAACAGCACATTAAGACACATTGACTGACATAGAATGTTTATAAGATATTAAGACCAAATAGAGGGCTTTATCTTCTTTGGCACGTCTCTGACATTACCTGCTGTTTTTCTTGCCAGTGTTGTTTGTTTAATCTATTATAAATGTTTATTTTACTCTTCAAAGGGAATAGCTTTCTGAGAAATTTACTGGACATTTATTTCACTTTACTAACTAAAAAATCCATTTAGAAATAGAGCTCTCAGTGAGATTGCATTTGATAAAGCCATATTGGTCTAGACTCTATCCTGAGTTACTAATTGAATTCATTGGGGTTACAAAGGTGTAACTGAGGTTTGAATGCAGTCCTGCATATCATTTCAAGAGCATGAGGCCCTACTGTTAGAAACACAACTGTGAAAGTTGACAGTAAATAAAAAAACACCCAGGTTTTCCCATAGTGCCACCTGAGAGAAGAGATACACCAATTTTAACACCCTGTAGGCATACNACTGTTAGAAACACAACTGTGAAAGTTGACAGTAAATAAAAAAAACACCCAGGTTTTCCCATAGTGCTACCTGAGAGAACAGATACACCAATTTTAACACCCTGTATGCATATTGAAAGCCACTGTCTCAGTGGGGCTCCCCCCATGTGCTGCACACCTGACCTGGTCCCTAGACAATTATAGGAACTGGTACAGACTCTTTTGCCTCATCTCAGAAGTTTTCTATGGTACTTTCAGCGCTCCTCAGGTAAAAACATTAACTGCATAATTACAGATGACTTTCTGATTCTCCATTACTCTGCAATTGCCCTCTTCATACTTTATCCATAATGGGATTTTAAGTAGAAAACTCTTTCACAACCTGCACCTGGTGTGCCATTATCCTGCTACCATGTCAAATACAGACTGCTTCATGATGTCATGATGCTTTCTGTGATATAAAGGTCTAAGAAAAGACCCATCTGGGTCCCAGTGTTTTATCAGACACCTATATACTACCCTATGCCATTGCAGTATTAATCACTGCGTGAAGTCGCTTGGGCACATAAGCTTCAGTTCCCTCCTCCCTTCCTATTTTACTTATTTATTTTGTGCCAGTGGGATCCTGGCCAAGAAAAGGACTAGAATATACTGAGGAGCAGAACAGGCTCTTATGAAGCAGTTGAAGTGAGATTGCAGGTTGAACACCACTCACACAAATCTGGCTAGGTACTGAAAGGCACTGGCACTAAAATCCAAATCAAATGTTTCTGTATTGACACAGTTTCTGTAGCCTGTTAAAACTGGAGTTTCAGTGGATAGCTGGGACTTGATACTACAGATGTTAGGGTTTCCTGCTGTGTGTAAGGAAGCCCAAGTTAGTTATCATTAACTGTGAAATTCATATGGCATGATGTTCTTTGTCATCACTTCTCAGGAGAGAAGATATTGCAGCTGTCTGTAGAAAGGACACGTATAAGGTGGCCCTTTGCTAGCACAGCTAAACGAAGTTCAGAATACAGTTTTCAGAAATCAGGAGAAAAAATAAAATGAAAAGAATCTATTCCTAGCAGGGGCAGTCTCATTTTGAGTGGCATTATTTAAGGTTTATTCCTATTGCACTCTCCTTGCTTTTCAGATGCATTAACATTGCAAAGCACAGAAGAGCTGCTTTTGTGTCCACATCAAAATCATTATCCCAATAAACACTAATTAGTACCTTTGGGCTTAATCATGTTCCCACTGCAATCAATGCCAAAAAATTGCATTGATTTCAATAGAAAAAGAATATGGTCTTTTGTCAGTAGCTTCAGAGAGGTCAAAGAGAGGCTGATCTACCTTCCTATATCTGGAGTCTTCACTGTTTGTATTGCCAACTTTCATTCAAACTTACCAGCAGCAGCAAAGCTGAGATGCCTAGAGGATCAAACCTTACTGACATTTCAAGACTAGGAGTTAACATTCTCAAATATGCTAAAATGTCTTTGGAATGTCAGCTCTGGTGACTTTCAAGCAGCTCAGCCTTCTATATGTCAGAGTTTTAAATGCATTTAAGTGACCAACGATACTTTACTTCGACCAGGTTTCCAAGTTAGGAGCAGAGGCTTCTTGTACAGCTCCACCACTGATTATACTGAAATTTCCATCTGCAGTTCATTTCAGCTATAACCTTTAAATGCTTACATACAAAGAGCCCAAAATAAAAGACTACAAGAGGCCTGTAGGTTTGTGGCTGGGTGGTTTAGATGCAATAGAGGCAGACTAAAGCTTTGGTTCCTGGTCTTCAAATGTCTCATACATTAATGCTTCTGGAATGAAAACCCAGAAACGCTGCTAAGAATGGGACTGGAAACAAAGCCTGGAACATTTTCCTCCTAGAAGTACCCTTATTTTATTTGGAATTAAAAGAAAAAATGCCCCTGTTCACCTCCCCCCCTGCCCCAGCCCCGACTATAAACATGTCATTTGTCTATAATTTTTAAATAAACTTAGATATTTAAGTTGCTTTAGAAATTGAAATATGGGTTCTTGAGTCACGTGGGCTCAAAGTAATCAGGTCCTACATAGGTCCTCTTTTCCTATTTTCAACAGAAAATTAGGAACCTCAACGATTATGGAAAATGTAGTAGCCGTTCATCCAATGTTTTAGCACACTTAAACCTCCCCTGAAAGGACTAGCTAATGTAATACTTTAATGCAATGCTGGATTCCCTATGCAATAGTATAGGAGATTTTCAAAGGCAATACTCTTCCAGAGAAGATTCACTTGTGCAAATATACAGCCCTTGTGACCGGGATGAAGAAACTTGCACCTCTACTTTGGATAAATAAAGGGCCTCAGTCAGTATCAGTCAGTCAATTGTCAAGCTCTGCTGGTAGTTACAAGTTATCTTTCTTGAGCCAAAAACTTTATTTCTTCTTATGTTTACTGCTAACCTTAATAACAAATAAGTGAGGCAACACAGAATACTTCTGAACTCAGATATATTCACTAATGATGCTGTACTGAATTACTCTGTTAAAACTTCATCAATAGGTAGCAATACTGTCATCCTTCTTAGTTCCTTGGAACAAACAAGAATTAAAAGTCCTTGCTTAAAGATCTGATTCATACAACAAAACAGGTTTACAGTCTATTAAAATGCTGTGGCCATCAATGTTGCGTTTCAGCTGGGTCTGCCCCATTTTAATTGCATAACCTTGTGAGTTTGAGATAAAGAGGGAATTTAGTACAGAAATCACTGATAGCGTACAGTGCCTATTCCTCAGTTACAAGATACCTTGTTGCACTGTGTTTATATGAGCAGGACCTACTTCTAGGAAATAATTTATTCAACAAGTTTATGCACATTTTTCCTTCTCCTGAATTATATGCAGGTATTTTGTGAATTTGCTCATCCTATGAAAGTATTTGATGAGCTCTCAGGACCATGCCCATGTCATTTCATAACTCTTGTGGGAGCAAGGCTGCACAATCTTCCCTTGTAACTTATTGCTGTATTAAAATGTGAACAAAAATACATTGGTGGTGCAACTTAGCTGCTCGTCTCTGGCCTTCTCTCACTGCAAATCAGCAGAGAAGGGCCACTAACTTCTTTCCTGTCCATTTTCTTCCCAAGACTCAGTAAGAGGTTATCTATGTTTTCAAGAAAATTGGAAGAAACAGTTCAATTTAAGCCATTTAAGCCAAGAAATGGCAGTTATTAACAGAAAAGCTTTAGTCAGGTGCTCTGAAAGGATTTGAGGTTTCCAGAGAGCTGATATTGTCCCATTCTAATCTCACTTCAAATGTTTGTCTACTTCAGCCACATCTGCTGGCATAGAAACACTACTGGGGATCAGACTCCTTGAGCAGCTGACTCAAGGCTCTTGACATCGCAAGTAACCAAGTCCCAAAATTTTCTTAATCAGAGATTGAGTTCTACCTTACACTACCTCAGTTTTTTTCTTGGAAAGCAGATCTAGAATTTAGCATCACTGATGGTAAGGGATTGTTTCCTTTTTAAAGAATTCACTTTTGGTTTATATGTTTCCTGTGTTAACTGATCTCTCTCCTCACATTTATTTCAACACAGTATTTGTACAGAGAGGGTGATCATATCCTCTCCAATTCACCTTCTGTGAAAATAAAAAAAAAAATCCTTTTTTTTTTCCCCTCTTGTGAAGTAGTTTCACTATTTCTCTGATTATT
The DNA here is from genome assembly GCA_003993805.1 of Himantopus leucocephalus. NCBI lineage: Eukaryota > Metazoa > Chordata > Aves > Charadriiformes > Recurvirostridae > Himantopus > Himantopus leucocephalus. Next base: position 92,628,632 of record RSEF01000002.1, read on the forward strand.
TCTGGACACTTTTTGCCTGCCTGCTTCATTTTGTGCTCATCTTTCTTGAGCATGGGTAATGAGAACTGAACGTTGTGTTTCCAGGCAAAACCTTACTAATGCCTTGCATGATGACACTAATATTTTGCTGTTTCTAGCGGAATTATTTCCCCTGATTGAGGGCCTCCAACACCCACAGTTGCCTTCCGCATCTGCTAGTGATTGATGGATGCACCCAAATCTTTAGCCTCTGTCATTTCCAACTGATAAACTCCCAATTCAGAGCATAAATTCTTGTTAGTTCTCAAGTGAGCAGCCTTGCTTCCTGCATTATTACATTTCTTCCCAGAGCTGTGACTCCAGTTCTCAGGGTCAGACTGCTTGTAGAATATTCCAATCTTCCTCTCTAGTGATAAAGCTTCCTACCTTACTGTAATCAAATTTCACTGGCCTACTCCTATATATGTGCCAAGCTTGTCAGTGGGCATATTAAATAAAATTACCTTCCAGAACCATCCTTGATGAAGTCTTCTACCCATGCATGAGATGATCTCAATCTTATCCACAGCCATTTCCCCTTTACTTTTTCCTTAGCGTCCCCATTTACTTTTCAATATTAAGAGAGCTACAAAATCCAGGTGAATTAGATCTTGTAACTAGGAAATCTGCTATCTCATCAGGGCAAATTAGGTGATTAATCTGTTCCAATGTGACTTTTGTAGAGACTTTTCCTCATTTTCCAACAGAACAAAAGAACAATTGTAGAGAGTCTGACTAAAAGCCTATCTAACTCATGAGCTTCTCACTGACAGCCATCAAAAGCAGGTGTCTGGGAAAAAACATAAAACGAGGACATGGAAGCAGTGATACTTCTGTAGGTTTTTACCTGAACTTCTGAAGATTTGTGAGTCAGGAATTCCCCGATGCATAAGGGGTACCTGTATTTAATAGCCTTGGGAAAGTTATTGAAACCTATCAGCTGTTTTCCTTTAACATTTCTTTTCTTGCTTTGTTTTGATTGCTCCCACTTACACATCACAATTCTTTCTTAAATAGAAATACATTATACACCATTTCCTCTTTGTGTGTGACTGGCCTAAAAGGTTTGTAAACTACATTTCATGTACCAAAGTTCATCCAAAACAGTAAGTGATGTGTAAGAAATTTACCCTGACTTCAGGAACGTTAATTACGTGAGTTCTGCTTCCACAGTTTTTCCACATTGCAATTTCATCCTTCCCATCCATCACTGTGCGTTTGCCCCTGTGTTCAAGTATTAGCATTTGTACTCAAGCCTAAAGAGCACTCGTTTAGTTTTGAGTCCTATCTGGATTGCCACTCCTTGTTCTTTTTTATCATACCTTTGGCTGTTAGTTTTAGTTTACGATATCTATCTCAACTTTTGCCAATTCTCACCTCATCCATAAAGTTTCTGCATTCTGAGAAAGAGGTTTCCTTGATGGCAAATCCTCTATTAAATTCCATGCAAGCACTTTGTTTTCTCCTATAACCCCCTGTGAAATCTTTATTCATCCAGTTCTGACTGGGGCTGCTCCCCACAAGTTTTTTTCCTGTGTCTATTTGGGATATGAGGTCCAGATACTTTTCACACCTTTGATTTAATGAAATTTCAGAGTCTACTCAGATCATCTGTCTTTGCTAACTGCATCCCTTAGTTTATAAAACTCTCAAAGACAGAGACATCAAGAACCTTAGTAACAGACCAACTTATTTATATATTCTGTATAAACTGAAGCTGGAGACACATGTCAACTTCCAGTTGAAATGGTATCAAATAAATGGCTATCATCCCCATCCCTTTCCCAGTTGTTTATAACTGCCTGCTTCTCAAAAATTACTGTCCTTTCAAGTATTTTCAAGTGATTGCTCCATTCCAGACAAAACAAGTCAGGCTAATTTAAACTGTCTCAAAGGTCAGCTTTGCTAAGGTGGTACTTTCTGTTTGAAATAGATTGGAAAGTGATCACAGGACCAGCTCATCCAGCAATACCCATAAAGCAGCAATCTTCAAGAGGATGTGGCAGCGACAGTGCAGAATGAACTTGAGGGTGGTGGACTTTTGTCCACCACACCTACAGACAGAAGATGATGTGCATGTACAACCTGACTCCATCACAATGCAAAGTCAGACAAGGTACCTCAGAGCACCTTTCACAGTAGCTGAGATGCATTTGTTTGAAAACATTACAAAATTACAAAATACAATTTTGCATATTACTGAATGAGATTAGCATTTTAACGGTAACTCATGTTTAGACATGACTTTTTATATAGTAAATTTTCAAACTTACCTAAGTGTCAGTGGCAAATTGAAGAAATGATTTTTTGACGCTATAGCTATTCACAATCCTCTTCAGAACAGTTTAACACCCAAAATTCTGGTATCAAGATAGCCAAACACGTTAAGTATGATACCCTCACATAATAAACATTTTATTTTTCAGATAATGTAACACTGGTAAAAACACCAAAAATTTCTTCCTTTCTTTAGAAAAAGAAATCTACAAACATTTAACATGGAGACCACCATATACCCAGGATCCCTTTGTTACAGTGTGGAGGAATGGCAGCTGCACAGTGCTGCCTTGGGTATAAAGCTGGGACCTTGAACTTGCATGCCGACAGAAGGCCAGTTGAAGCATACTGCTTCTTCAGAATGATTCATACTATTGCTACTCTTAAAAATCGCTTATCCATCCGCAGCTGCTGTTAACCTTGGAATATGCAAATCCATTAAATCAGAAACAACAGCTTTCACCTCACTGTACACCTCATTTGCTGGTGAATAACACTCACATTCCTGCTAAGTTATGCCAAATTGTATGTGGGCTTGTGTGAGCATCTATCTTTTCAGATGTCCCCATTCCACTTTCACTGTTGATGAAGTCTCCTGTGATCTGATTTTGATAAAAAAATAAAAAATAATAATTTTAAATAATCATAGTTTATATGCTAGTTTAATCTTTTTGGAACAGTAATGGAATACAAGAGATAATGATGAGACACAGGTATTTCTCGAAGTACATTACACTTACATCTTCCTTAAATTAACTCAGAGTCCTCAGAGCATCTGAAAAAAGAATAGCTTACTTGGGGCTCAGACATACTAAGATTTCTGTATGTGCTTAAATTTAGTATGGGAGAAGTTACTTTGAAACTTAAGAAACTAAACATTTGTGTAGTGTACAAAGAAGTGCCTAACATTGATGATTATCCAAACTACAAACACACAGGCGCTTAAATTCCCATTTTATTTTAATGGAAATTAGATGCCAAAATCAGAAAAATCTTGTGCACATTATAAAGCTGCTTAAAAGTAAAACACAGTGATATATAATAAGATGGTTATTGTAGTCTACTGTGTTCCTTGTTGTTTTGTGTAGGAAGATATCCTTGTACAGAGACCAAATACCATCACAAAAGTGCCTTGTCAATTGCAAATACAGTGAGTATTGAATATAATCTTCCTAACAGAGAAGAGAGAAGCTGATCCACTATCTTTTGTCTTAACTACCATGCAAAATTATTGTTTAAATAGGTTTAGCACTAGAAAATCAACTCCCCTCTCCCCCCCCAATGTTTTGTTTTTAAAAAGTTCATGCATTTTAGGAATAGATTATGTTTTAAAAATACTTTTGGTTGTAAAGCACTTTATACCACATTTCAATAAATAAAAACAAATAAATAAAATAGAGGGGGGAGTAATGGGCTAGCTACCGCACTAATAGGCATTAGCACTGATAGAAATCAGATATGCAAGAGTTTATTTGTACTCTTCAATGAAGTTGAATACAAGAACATCTGCAGAGATTTTAGCTTCATCTAAGTTTTTCAGAAGAAGAAGAAAAAATGCTAAAAAAAATAGCATCCTCTGCTCAAAATTTAACAATAGTCTGTAAAACAGAAAGCAGAACAGCAACATCTTATCTCTTGGAACATATGAAGAGCATTGGCAATGTTTGTCTTAGTGATGACTTGCATTGCTTCCTTTTCAGACACTTTTCACTGGAGCTCAAAGGCACATACTGTTTGCCACTTACTGGAAAATTAGACTGGATGAAGTCCAGAATCAATTTTGTTTCTCAACGTAAAAGTGAAATAGAATAGATACAGTGATAAAGACCTTAGAGCATATGCTATTTGTTTTAGAACGTCTTTGCTGCAATGAAATACCTAACTAAAATATTACTAGTAATATTTGGAGTTTACCCACAGAGCAGAACTGTCTAGTTTTCTTAATATTTTTCATTATTAAACGTTTACAAGTGAAAAAAAAAAAAGAAAACAATAGATTGCAGATAGTTAATGCAGTAACTAAACTTCTAATCTCTCAGTCCTCTTATTTATGCAGCTGATATTTCCATAATATCACAAGTATGATAATTTTTCTTAGTTGATATTAAGGAAGCACAGCTAGTCTTTATCAAGGTAGAGTCATACAGTTAAGAAACAGAGATGCAAAAGAAAACACCAAAATGAGCTGGAAAGAATCTGGATATGTCTAGCTTCAACCTAACATAGGTGACTAAATGACAAGGCAGAGATCATGTTTTTGTGCTAGCAGGCTATCCTTCCAGCATTCCCACCAGAATCAACAAGGATTTTCAGCAGATGAGGCAACCTGGAGATGACAGTGCTACTCAATGTGAACAGTAGTCCTTGGTATCAAAATGATACCAGAAGTCTGATTGCAGATGCAGATTTGGGAAAAAAGTACCACCTGAAATATAGTGCTGCCTAAGCAGAGTATCAGCTTTCTGAGCCACGTAAGGATATTNAGGTTTTTTTTTTTTTTTTTTTTTTAATTATTTGTCCACATTTCCCGGTGCAATTCACATTTCTTAAGCAATGAATTAACAGGATTTTCTGGCATGTTTTTTTTGTTCATTTTTTTTCCCTGGAGGGATGAAACATCCTCACAGCTTCCATGTCAGGAAATTAATATATACTTGGCCTTCATTTCTGACATTTTTCAGAAGATTTTGAGTTGCTAATATTTTTTTATACAAACCCCAAATATGTTGATAGAAAATAATGACAGAAGTAGTTACCTTCCTTGCAGTATCGAAATGTTTCCAAAGTGGACTAGTGAATTTGTAGTGGATCTTATTGCTGCAGTGAAACTTTATGCACTGTATTAATTGGGAATGTTTTCCACACTGCTCAGGTAATCAATTTCCAGTACTGGGCAACAGACCAAAATCTGCTAAGGACCAGAGTCCAATGCTCTTGGCCAGAGCCATTTATCTTTTTTCACACAAATAAGATCTGCATCCATTAGTAAGAAGAAGCAGGAAATAGGTAGAAACTGCCCTAATAAAGTTAGTGTTCAAAAGACATGAAAGCTATTCATAAATGGAAAAAGCTTGGTGATCCTGAATTTTTATTTTATCTAGCAATTCTGACCAGAGAAGGAAAAATTAAGGTGGACTTCTACAAGCAGCCTAAAGAAGTTAGACACCCACTTCCAGTGACTTTCAAAAACTACAGATTTGATTTTAATTAGCCAGTTAGAACTAACAGTGATAAGGGGCAGAAAAACATGTGTGCATCAAACTCCATATTTCTCCTTCCCACTCCTCTTCACTGGCTGTCCATCTTGTTTCTGGAATACCAAATTTGTCTATCCACTGCAAAATCATGAAGTACTCAACATTTTCAGGTTCAGTAAAGGCCTCACAGCCAAACCAAATAACTGAAACCTGAGTAGAATTAAAACAGATGCCCTTACTTCTGATTGAGAATAATTCAGCCTGTCAAAAAATGAAAGAATATAGAAAGTCTGGTAACCAACATATTCCTTTCTTTCATTAAAGCATCTGTATGATTTAGTGGGGCATCCATATAAAATCTGTGTCTTTACAAAAATATATAAAGGACACAATTGATTTGATTTTTTGTGTGTAACATTAAAAATAGACCCAGCTTCCAGGTGGGCGAAAAGGATGAGATGTAAGCATATCACATTTACTGTCAATTCAAGTGAATATTATAGGTGTAGGTGATCTTTCCCTGTGGTTTCAAAAGCATATAAAACATCAAACTTCAACTTAAATGGAAGTCATTTAATTCAGTGCAAGTTTACCTGCCTCATGACAATCTGGGTCAAAGCAACTTAGGAGCACAAGTCCTGTGGAAAGTCATTAGGAAAATCCCTCTTGAGATTTATTCAAATTTATTATTATCAATGTATGTGTTTAGACACACAAATAAAAATTTATATATTTCTAATAAAAATACACAATTAAAAGAATGCTTATACATATGTAATTTGTCTGTTTCTATTTATTTGCATTAGTTATGCATATTCCTCTCCCACATGGGAATATAAAAATAAAGAATACGTATTTCTGCCTGAGAATCCTAGTGTCAATATATTAAATGAACATCTAAGGCGCACACATTTTTTCAAAGGTGCTCTCAGAAATTCCTGAAATGTGGGTTCGCATATAATTTTTTAACTTACAATTATGGGTACAGTAAACCCCATAGAAGGAAAGAAAGCATATATTTTGGCATATATACTACCTCCCTTTCAAAAGAATATTATGAAAATAGGCAAAGAGTACATGTGGGAATTCTACACTCCAGTGAAAATATCAGAGTGTTTTGATTGCAGTGTTGCAAACAGAACAAAGAATGGAAACTGATGTCACTGTTCCTAATTATTCAAGAAATTTAACATGAGCTAAAATGAAGTGTCCAGAAAGTATTTTCCTTTGATTAAGGTGGAAAGCAAAATGTAGAGGGGTGTTCTATAGAGGCACTGTCCTACTGTTAGTTCTATATGAGGAGAATTAAAAAAAATAAAATCATATTGTTACCAAGAAAATAGTAGGTTTTTTTCAATCAAATTGAAAATCTCCACTTATGTTCCTCTTTGCCGAAAGACTTTTCGGAACTATCTCTGCCTTCTTTCGTAGAACTGAGATTGGCTCCAGCATCCAAATATAAATGGACATGTGAGGGCCATGTTTCAGAATGGAACAGCTGGTCACAGAGTTTATTTGTCCTCCTTGAAAGTGGAAAGCTGTCATCGAAATAACATATTTCAATGATAATTATTGGTGTTAAAATTCAGTTTCTGTCATGCCAACTCCTCATCCTACCACTCTGTCTTCAGTCTTGGGGAAAAAAGACACTCCAGGCAGGGTTACAAATAGGGTTATTCAGGACAAACAAATAAAATCCCTGTACAGGATGTGATAAAAATATACCAAGTAAAAATATATTGCTATTTAGCTTTCTTTAGATTAGGGAAAATAATGGTCTTGACTTGCAAATATCAAGGACAGAACATGGTGGTACAGGGTCATTTCCTGATAGGCCATCTTGAAAACAGTCTACAAAGATGATTTAATCATAGAATCATAGAGTGGTTTAGGTTGGAAGGTACGTTAAAGATCATCTAGTTCCAACCTCACTGCCATGGGCAGGGACACCTCCCACTAGACCAGGTTGCTTGAAGCCCCATCCAGCCTGGTCTTGAAGACTTCCAGGCATGGGGCATCCACAACTTCCCTGGGCAACCTGTTCCAGTGTCTCACCACTCTCACAGGAAAGAATTTCTTCCTAATATTAAATTTAAATCTGCCTTCTTCCAGTATGAAGTCATTACCCCTCCTCCTATCACTACAAGCCCTTGTAAAAAGTCTCTCTCAAGATTTCTTATAGGCCCCCTTCAGACACTGGAAGGCTGCTATAAGGTGTCCCTGGAGCCTTCTCTTCTCCAGGCTAAACAACCCAAACTCTCTCAGCCTGTCTTCATAGGAGAGGTGCTCTACCGCTCTGTTCATCTTCGTGGTCCTCCTCTGGACCCACTTCAACAAGTCCATGTCATTCTTATTGGGGGCTCCAGAGCTTGACACAGTACTCCAGGTGGGGTCTCATGAAAGTGGAGTGGAGGGGCAGAATCACCTCCCTCAACCTGCTGGCCACGCTGCTTTTGATGCAGCACAGGATGCGGTCAGCCTTCTGTTCTGCAAGTGCACATTTCTGCATCATGTTGAGCTTCGTCATCAACGAACACCCTCAAGTCCTTCTCCTTAGGGCTGCTTTCAATCCATTCTCCACCCAGCTAGTATTTGTGCTTGGGGTTGCCATGACCCACATGCAGGACCTTGCACTTGGACTTGTTGAACTTCATGAGGTTTGCACAGGCCCCCCCTCTCAAGCCTGTCCAGGTCCCTCTGGATGGCATCCCTTCCCTCCCGTGTGTTGACCGCTCTGCACATCTTGGTGTTGTCAGCAAACTTGCTGAGGGTGCACTCAATCCCACTGTCCATGTCGCCAATAAAGATGTTGAACAGCACCAGTCCTAGTACCGGTTTCCACTTGGACATGGATCCGTTGACTGCAACTCTTTGAGTGTGGCCATCCAGCCACTTCCTTATCCACCAAGTGGTCCAGCCATCAAACCTATGTCTCTCCAGTTTAGAGACCACAGGATGTCATGTGGGACAGTGTGGAATGCTTTGCATGAGTCCAGGTAGAGCATGTCTGTTGCTCTCCCCTTATCTACCAATGCTGTAACCCCACCACAGAAGGTCACCAAATTTGTCAGGTGTGACTTGGCCTTGGTGAAGCCATGTGGGCTGTCACCAACCACCGCCTTATTTTCCTTGTGCCTTAGCAGAGTTTGCAGGAGGATCTGCTCCATGATCTTGCCAGGGACAGAGGTGGGACTAACTGACTGGCCTCTTACCTTAGATGAGACAACTCAAAAGCAGATGGAATAAGGTGGAAGATTTTCTACTGTTGCCCTAAGATTGCAACATAATGAGTTTTTTTAAGGTCTTTTGTTCATCTCTTCAGTATTTGTATATGCATATATTACACTTACCACACATGAATATTTAACTACCTTAATAAATGTGCCCTTACTCTTACTTAATCTTTCAAAGTTTATTCATCTTTAAAATATATCTATATCAGGAAACATCTTTTTGTACTTCTCTTAGTTTTTCCTGAATAATAATTGTGTTATGTAAGGTAGCATAAAAATACATTTGAAGTTTCATCATATTTTTCTGAAAAATCTTTATTAGACAATCAGAGCTGGATTGTCCTCTGTCTCCTTTGTCTGAATAAATCTGTGTAAGTTTTCTCCTATTGACTGATTACATTGCTACAACACTGAATGAAACAAACAATCTTGCTAAGGTTATTTATAATTGTAGAACTGCATAAATGTTATGCTGCTGTGATTTTATGGGTTTCTTATTCTGTGGCGCCTGCAGTTAGTAGAACAGCACATTTCAATATAACGGCTAACTTGCCATCTGTGGGAAGTTGTGGGGCTTGGGTTTTGCTTCATTTTGTTTGTTTGTGGTTTCTGTTGTTGGTTTGTGGGAGTGTGCTTATTGGGGGAAAGTTGGCCCTTGGGGCTGCCAAAGTACATTTCCTTAATACGTGTTTTATAGCAGTTCCATTTCCTTTTCACTTACAATTTTATTTGGCTTTTTAAGCTATGCTAAGTGCTTGGCCTATTCTCTTCATTTGTTTCCTAATGGCAGCTGGCATAAGATTTAGGAAAGCCAACCTAAGTGGTCTAGATATCTGCCTAATTCAAACAAATAACTTTACTTCTATACTTCCTTTTTCCATTGTATTATTTAATTCCTGTGGGGAATTAAGTGACTGGAATAATTAAGACTTGACTGTAAATTGTCATTTGAGTGGGACAGCAAGAAGGGAGGGCAGGATTGCAATGATTTCTCTTTTTTGTTTTGGAATCAAATCAAGTCATACTGGATACTTATGCTACAAGTAATTTCTCGCAGCACAGAGATCAATCTACTGCATGCAATAAATTACGTATCCTATCTAAGAATTAAAGTTCAAAAGAAAAGGATGTTCTATATAAATATATTGCTAAATGGCAACAATGAAAAAATACAGTCCTTTCCTCAGCTCGAGGTGTAGAGGCCTCGTGCAAAAGGGAATAAAGTTCAATTCCACAGAAAACTCTGGGTCAGACTTATTCAGTGTTCAAAGCTCATGAATATCAGAGCTTCATTGTTTAAAATTACTTGAAACAACATTTACTCCTTTACTAAGAAAAGGATATATAGTGTTAAGGAGAGGTAATAGAATTTCCTTTGCAATGTAAATGCATTTCCCCCCACTTTGTATATCCAAAAGAAATACTCGGATATAAGTGGGAGTTGCAAACATGGAATAAATAATGTTCTGAAGTTATAAATATGTTATGTGAGTTGCTTTCACATGGATGACAAGTTGATCTGTGTTTTTAAAATCCATAATTCAAAGACCTCTCCTGCATTCTGTTTATGCTGACCTGCCCTTCTTCTTCAGATTATAGGAATGCAAACTTCTTGGTTTTGTAACTACTGCTGTGCTTTCCTGTTTAATTTGCATCCACCCTTTCAAACAGCTCTGAAAGTTATTCAAAGACAGCATTTTGGTCTGGGTCCATTTCTAGTGTTAGCATGTATTTAGTCACATTTCGTATGGATGAAATTTCTTTTGATTTTATTTTTAAATTATTCTGCAGTCTATTGGGTGTTATGGCTCTACTCCAGCAAAGCATTAAGCCACATGCTTACCTTTAACAATCTGATTAGTCCTTTAAAGTCATAAAAGCAGTACTCAGATATTCAGTACTAGCTCCATATTTTAAATACTTTGCCAAGCCAAAGGCAGATTACTCAGATTGCAGGCAGATTCCAGAGCAGGTCCAATTCTTGACATAGGCAAGTGGATAGCTGTCCAGGATAGAAGACTGCTAAGGAGGCTGAAAAATAACCTCACTGTCCTTCTTCAGTTACTCTAGAGGTCTGGGAAGTTGTGCTTGGTGCTACTGTCACTTGCAGATGGGATGCACGGAGCAGGAGTGGTCTTCCCCTTATATGCAGCCAAAGCACAAGGCTTTTCCCTCCTGCCAGCTGGAGCCAGGGGCTCTCCCCAGGGCTTGCCGTTCATTTTACTTATTCAGTCGAATCCCATTTGAAAGTAAGCCACGTTCAACAGAAACAAGATACACATTTTGAACATAAGAGTGTTGATACATGGAGCTAAATCCAGAAAACTGACTTAATTCACAATCTTCTTTAATCCAAGTAGCAAACTGAAATGCTAAATGGGTACCAGCTCCCTCCGTAATCCCTGCCCTGACTTGACTGATTAAGGCATTTTTCCTGCCCCGCTTATGGGTACTGGAGAGATTCAAACATCTTTTCCACCAAAAAAGTTTGTCTACACAGTAAACTCCTCTGACCTGAGACACTGAACTCAGAGCAGGCTTTGGAGTGGCCAAGACACAGACTTGTAGCAGTGGGAAGAGTTTGTCCCTGCCTATGGAGAAGATGGAAGTTATACCATAGAAGTACCTCCTCCAATATAAGGTGCTGTAAGCAGTGTTTCAGTGATTCCAAGAAAATAATTCATAAGTTCAAACACCAAACACCTACTGCTGGTTCAAGTATGACAAACCACGTAAGGTACCAAAGTCAGCTCAGCTGCTGGGAAGTGAACTCTATGAAATATGACCTGAGATCTGGTTTCCTGAACCCACAATGAGTAAGGAGAGGTAGAGTTTAGCTTTTGCAATGCAAGTTGGCTGGATGAGAATGGCAGTTATGGCTTCCTACAGCTATACTGGACAACTTTGAGATCAGAAGAGACAAAAAGCTATAGAATCTCAGAAAGGCATTTCTTGTCCAATACATCCCTTCTCTGAAGAACAGGCCAAACAACCTTTATTTCTCTAAAAACTGGATAAACAGCCTCTCTTTCAAACTCAGGGAAACACTCTTTCCCTTTACTACTATTCTTACCAAGGCATCTAACTTTCTGTTGTCCATTATGCACTTTCCTGAGAGCTCAAAATAGTGCTGAGCCCACAATTCTTGACATCTTAACTGAAAGAACATTGAGTTTTTGGGTGCTGGTTTTGTTTGTACTGCTAATATTACCTCTCAGCATGGCCCTGGAAAACTGGTCTGGGTTTTGAAATGTTGAAAGTGGTCATGGCTGAGACGAATTAGTCAACAGAGGACAGGAGAAGCAATCAATAACACATGATGAATACAATTTATCACGCTGCTACCTCCACAATGAAGTTGGGATGCAATTGCGTGTATCAAGACACATATCACATTCCTTCTTTCGGCTTACTCTCTCCCTATGCAGCACTTTTTGGATCCTGTTTCTGTTGCTATTTCTCTTAGCATGATTGATTGTTAATAATTGATTTTTCCTCCCTTAAGCATGCATCTGTCAGGCTTGAGGGCCACAACGTTCATTTAAATAGTTCCCTGAAAATTAAACTACCCTTTGTCATCTATTACCAGCCATCCTAATATGCATTCCTCATGCCAAACTGAACTCCCCCCCCCCCCAGTAACTGTCAAAATCTGTGTCATCACCAAAACAAGTATTTTGTTAAAAAAAAAAGAAGTGAATAGCCTTGTACCTCCAGAAATCCTTTGCATAGCTGCTTTACATATAGATGTGCCATATATATTTTCCAACAGCACAATTAACTCTGAGAAGTGGGGGCAGGGCTAGTAGGTAATGCCAGTCTGTAAAAAGATGGACAGGGTAAAATTCTCATCCAGTAAGTCCAGACAAGCGTCTGATCCCTAATTTGCATGTTTTGTGTATCGTTAGGAAGGTTCTTTTGTGATTTGAATTTCTAAAAGTTTACATGAAAAATACGATATGTTCAATTTAAATTTCACTGAGTGGTCTTACTGTTACTTCTGTTCCACAAACCACCTTTGAAATAAACTTCTTAAATTATTATGAAAGACAGAGCGTGATTCAAGTGTATATTACTGTTGCTATTTAATTCCTTTCTGTGGATTTCGCTTTTATATACCCATAAAAAGTGTCCTGTTTATATTACTCTAGGCATAGTCTTTTAAAATATCTTAGTTTATTGTTGGCAAGGGAACATTATAGTGTGGATAATGATGGGATAATAACTTTGATTTTGAACTTCTATTACTTAAAATTTTGCAGCATTCCCTGAACAGGATGTACACTGGGGCTTGTTAGCTTTGTAATTGCAATCCTTACCTTAAAGGCATTTTTGTTTGCCCACCATCCAAATGGACAGCCCAGGGAACTGAAGTCTGAAGATGTATTGTTCATTCTTTCGGTTATTCTCAGGCAGGCTGGATTCAGCAAGGATCTTAGAGGCTCCTTATCTAACAGCTTTTGAGAGGACTTTCCTAGAGGCCAGCTAATTCATGTTCGGGGTTCATATCTCAAATTTGCACCTTCAGAACAAATAGGCAGCTAATGCAAATCTATTGTACTGGAGTCTAATTACAGACGGCTCTACGTAACAGAATAAGGAATCTGCCAGTGCAAGTGAACCCAATGGAATTAGCACAGTTCAGCTACGCTGATACATCTAAATATAACCACACATACTCTTGCTCATGCCAGCCATGATGACAAAGTGTTTCACATTGCATCATACTTCTTTATTTCAATGGCACTGTACTGATTTAACATTAGCTGCACATACAATTCCACCCAGAAAGACATCATTAACTGCTCATACATACATATGTCTGGTATTGTTAACCCTGTCTTATTGGAAACATACTTTTACAACTGGGATGAAAAACCATTTCTAACTACCTGGTGACATCTTGTGTGTCCTCTGTTATTCCTGGCATATATGCCAAGGATTCTTCAGTTCTTCTTGGTGAGAAATTTCTATCAGACCACCTCATTTATCCTGCTGCACTTAACTGAACGTTTTGCCTATTTTTAGCTGTTAAACAGCCTATGCATATATCACCCTGTGCTGAGATTTTGTATTCTTTAGAGGCTAATACATATTTGGACTAGGTCAGTTCTACGAGTTCTTTAAGAAGCCCCTCTCTGCTGGAGAAATGGTTTTGGAGATACAGTAGGTGGCACTCTTTCCCCTGACTCAGGAGTGACTTGTTTCTAACAGCAGAGGAAAAACTTGTTAATAAACAATATGCAGGAATAAAACCTTAACTTCTCTATAATCACAGAAAAAAACCATCGAAGTATATATTAATGCACCGTATTCTGCTCATTATTAAAACACACTTCATACAGAAAAAAAAATGCAATGGCAATAAGTAGGCAGCTGCAATGTTCTGATGTTCAGAAATATTGAGGTAGAACAGATCTCTTCAAGACTTTGCATATCTGTGATGAATGGGTAATGTTACCTCCGCACTGGTCCTGAGAATAGAAAACACTGTGGGAGTACTGCAGATACTGAGGTATTAATATCTCTTTACAGAAAATCTCTATTTTAGCTTTTATAGAGCACCTCCCAGTAAAGGTATACCTCAAGGACAGTGGTACTGAAGGTACAGGTTCTCAGGAAGTATATCATAGACTGTTGCAGTCTGGCACAGTGGATGTAGAAGGGGAGAGGTACACTTAGGCAGAAGAAAGGTCTTAGGAGCGGTTTCCTGCACCTGCACTGTTAAGCAGGGCTCTTCAGTCCTGTCTTTACTGACATCTTCCATTCACAAGGTGATATGAAGCTCATTGCCACAGGGCACTTGATGTGCTAACCTTGGAGAAACGAATGTTCATGCATTCTTTCAACATACACATATAGAAATAACAATATTCAGTAGTCTGGTTGAATGAGGCTAGATCAACCAATGAGGATAATCATGGGGTTTCTCTGTTTTTCTTCTTCTGTTGACCAAATGTAATGGTAACTCCCATACTGATGTTGTTCCTCAGTTTGGTCATGAGACATGCATAAGACCTTGATGTCTCTTTTGTGCTTAAAAACACAGATGGCATAAATGTTATTATTACAAACAAGAACGTTTCAAGGATTATTACCAAGCCTCATGTAGAAACATTTAGGAACAACATTATTAAATCATCAGACAAAGTCTGTATCATTAAGGATGTACTTGAACCCAGATCTCTAATTTTTATTCAGAATAGATGATATGTTTATATACCAGACAGAAAACTGGCTTCAGATAGAGGAATAGTGTAGCCAGGAAATGGGAAGAGTAAGCAGGAAGGAGAAGGGGATGGAAGAAAGATTGAGACAGAAATAGGAAAAAGATTTAATACATACAGAAAGAGATTAAATAGCCAGCACTCTTTTTGCCTGAAAAGGTTAGGAGCAAAAGGAGATTTGTTAGAGATGCTCTGAATTTGAAGCTATACAATAGAAACATATTAGCCCTTCTTTTTAACCCGTAGCATGTGGCAACAGTTAATTAAATTAAGGGCAATAAAGTTAGAAGGAATGAAAGGATAAGTCTTCTTTACACAGTGAATAATCAATTTGTGGCATTCACAACCACTGCAGGTCATGTAGGCAGACATTGTGGTTGGATAATTTTATGACTAGCAATAACATTTGCAGCTCTGTCAACTTAGACAGTGATAGGAAGATAATCAAAGAGACTTTTGGAAGCACACTGCCCCAAGAACTCAAAGGTCTGCTATATTAGGAAGGACTCAGCATCAGCTCCAAATGTCACATCATTTATCAGTGTGGGAGTGCATAACATGCAGAGAATTAAAAGCTATTACATCCCATTTCTAATACTCAGCAAATAAATGGTCAAGGAACAGATAAACATCCTGTTCTCTTCTTGATCAGCGACCTTCCAAATTATGCTAAGTAAGTTTCCCCAAGTAGTACTCTCCTATCTCTCTCCCTGCAAATATCAGTGTGCCATTGGGGCCTGATGCTCTCCCTGGGGCTCTGGTGTTGGATTAGATATCGTGAGATGCATTAAAAAGAAAATTTAGAGTGCTTTTTTGTAGGATCTGGTTTTCAAGATTTTTTCAAGGTTGAACCCTACAACCAAGAAGGCAAAAACTGCTTCTGTTCCCCATCACTGTTAATACCTTGTGACATTCCCATGGGACAACATGGGAAGCTACAAACAAAAACATCAACAGCTGGGATTTCCATTATAAAATTTACCATAGGTAGATCACAGGTTATCAGTGTGCACCTCCAAAAGAGACCAAAGAGGACAGGTTTCCATAATATTTTATGCATTTTTTTTCACTGTTTAGTCAGTGTATAATGAAAAATCTGAAATCTATGAACTCAGAAAAAACCTCCACATAACATATGTCAAATAACATATGCCAATGTGAATATGAAAACTGATCTCTGTTTGAGAAAGAAAATCAGTAAAGTATTCAAAGTGTGGTTTCATATACTCAAAACTGTGAGAAAGCAGATAAAAGGGTAATGTACATGCTAATGGCAGGAAGTCTCAAAGAATGAGATGCGAAAGATATTCTGATCTCTTTGTGCATATTCAGCCTGGTGATTTCTGAGTACTGTAATGATCATCCATTCAAAAGGGGGTTCCCAGGCCCAAATCTTGATTCATATAGATAACAACTTGAAGAGAAGTGCATCTTTTTCCAGAGAAGAATGAGGGACAAATTCCTTTACATGCTATCAACATGCATTTAAATGTTTTAAATGCAACAGCATTTAAAACATTAAAATAAATATTAAATTGGAGATAATTGTGACCAGGCTTTTACATCAAGGTTTCTGCCAAATATTGGTTTATTTGCTACCACTGATCTCAAAAGGCATGATTTTTTCAAGTTCTGCTGTGTACAAGGTAGCAGAGCATGGACCAGCTTGTCCAATAACTTACCTACCAATTGGCAGTTCTAGTGAGACATCTTAATGTCACCTCAGGCAGCTTTATACCATTTTGATTGGAATTTGAACATAAAGTCAGATTTCCTGCCCCACATAGACACAGATTTTGCATAAGTAAGGCTCCCTTTTTGAATGTGATTTTGCTTTAAAATCCTCAGTCTTGCAAGCCTGACATCCACACAAGCTCTGAATGAGAAAGCACCAGAGGAAAAGGTCTACTTTTAAAATGTGACATCTCAAGGTCTCCTCACAACTGGTGTTAAAAGACTTGTAACGGGACCAACTAGTTCATGGCAAAGTTGAAGGGAGTATGGGGAGATATTGAATTTCATGTATTTATGCAGTATGAACTGCCTTTAAATGCTGAATATCCTGCGTATGTATATTTAGACATCTTAAAAATGGATAAACAGGAATCCACCTGTTCACTTAGTTCAGGTGGGTATCTATTTTCCTATCAGATTGTGTGGCTGAAAGAGAAGCAACACAGAAAATCAATTCAAACTGCAGCTTAAAGTAAAGCAAATAATTTCTGATTTTTTACGCTACCTGTACTTCATCAGTTTATTTTGTGAAAGAGACATGAATTGATGTAAACCACTGTGATATGCTTTGAAATATATTTTTTTAGTTGAAACTGCTCTAATTTCAGTCTGTGCTTTGACATTTACATTCTATTTCTGTCACGTTTGCTATGAAAAATCCACATCGACAAGCAACAGTACAGATAGCACTACACCAACAATTCAGCCTGAATCCTAAGGTATTCACATGCATGTTTGTGTGTACAAACTACTAAATTGTCCTTGATTTGAAGCGAACGTTGGCAGAAAGTGTTTCATGCATAGCCAATAACTACATTTGCATGACCACAAATTTTACAGAGAACAGGTATCATAACCTCACTAAGGATTTAGTAAACACACGTTCAGGTCAATACTCTAAAAGGTAAAATCCTTGCTACGCTCAATTCAGCAGGTAATAAAACAGAAACTGTGAACTTTTTCAGTTTTTTTAAAATGTATAATTACTTTTAGCATTATTGGCAAAACAGCAAGGTGCGTATTGGAATGTTCCTTCTCTGTGTGTGCAGGTCCTAAAGCCTTACTGCATAATTGGCCTCATGTCTTACTATTTCTGATGTAATATTGGCTAATCATTGGCCTCAGTCCTCAGTGCTTCCAAGCTATTCCTTTTCTTCTCTCTCAGCACTTACAGAAGTTCCTGACTTGTATTTAAGTGGGACTGTGACTATGCTTTGTCTTTCGGAGGTACTTTTGCATTCCAAGCTACCTCATCAGTTTGAACTACTTTCCATTGCATCATACTTTAACTGCACATCTTCAGTTATGACTTGCCAGGAACGCACGTTATAAATAAAATTGTTGGTTAGAACAAGATTAAGAGCAGTGTTATCTTCCCACCAGAAAATTTCTGATCACATGTGTCTGTCCAAGGAGAAAGAGAAAAGTAGCAGGGTGATGGTGCTGTAATCAATCAGGACTCTGGCCACCGAGCAACCAGAAGTGGGAGACTGGGTTCCCATTGCCGTGTCTAGTAGAGTCACAGGCTGTCAGACCTAGGATGACTATTTGGAAAAATTTTGAGTGATGCTTGAATGCCACCAAGGTCTAACTCAGCAGAGCACTTAGGCAGCTGCTTGTCTTTAAACATGGCACACTCAGGTGTCTTGGAGCTTAAATACCCAACAGAAACAAAAGGGGCGAACAGCTTCCCTGGTAGGTAACAGTACATGATTTCTGCTTGCAATTCAAGCATCTACAGTGAAAGACTAGACTCCAAAACATCTACCAAAGAGACATATGGAAAACAGGTTCAATTTTTTATAGTGTTAGAAGAGTGGTCCCACTGAGATTTCATGTGAATTTTCATGTATTATTTAAACCTAGCAAACTGAGAGCCCAGAGGAAACAAAAGAAATTCTTCTGATTAAAGTGGAAGATGTGTGCTTGGAAGACACAGACTCAATTCCCAGGGCTGCCACAGTGCATGACTTTAGGCTTTGGGGAAAAAAGTAGCCACCTAAAACCCTTAACATTTTCTTTTTGCAGTCTGGCATGGTTGTAGTTCCAGTGTGAGCATGTGTAGGGAGTAAGGATCTGTCCTTCTCGTTCTCCCTCCCTCCATGATGATGTAGCAAGTGGAGAGGCTCACAGTGACGGGTAAACCAGAAAACTGTATGATCTCCAGTGCTATCTTTTCTCTGGCTTCCAACATACATTACTAAAGTTGGAGGAAAATTAGAACAGCAGCACACATTCAACAGTTCTTGGTATTATAGCAGAGAAACAGAAGACTTTCTTAATGGATTTGGGTGGGAAAATAAAGCTCTGTTTGCTTTGGTGCCCTTTCTACTCTCCCAATAAATTCAAGCCTGACCATAAAGGCCGAAAAGATATTACACATTTAACAAAATAATCTCACATTTTCTTTGAGAACTACAGAGGAAAAAGGATCCATAGATGTGGATGTAAACTTTTTTAAGGTGTAGTAAAAGCTATTCGCGCTTTTGTATAAATACTGACTGGAGACACGGAGCAGTACAAAGCACAGAAGATAAGCATGCACTCTATTTTCTTTCTCACATGCTATTTCATAGCATTGTTTTCAATAGAATTACTTCAGAGACTGAAAGCATCTGGGTTTTTCATTTAAAAAATTGCAACCTGGTGCTAGAAGGCTATCTGTTCACCTGTTATGAACTCATCAACATTTAATAATATGCATCATTTACCTGAAAGAGGGGATTGAAATCTATGATGTACGTGGTGGTTTATTCATAGGAGAATACATCTGACTCTGTAAACAGGTATCACAGCTGGTTCCCTTGCTTTGTATTATTTGCAAAGCAGTCTCAAGATCACTAGCCCTTGTCCTTGTGGGGGACTTCAACTTACCAGGTACCTGCTGGGAATACAATACAGCAGAGAGGGAACAATCTAGGAGGTTCCTAGAGTGTGTTGAGGATAACTCCCTGACAGAGCTGATGAGGGAGCCATCTAGGTAATGTGCCCTGCTGGACCTGTTGTTTATAAACAGAGAAGAACTTATGGGGTATGTGATGACTGGAGGCATAGTGATCATGAAATGACAGAGTTTTTGATTCTTGGAGAAGCAAGGAGCAGGGCTAGCAGAACTGCTATGAATGACTTCTGGAAGGCAGACTTTGGTCTTTTCAAGAGCTTGGTTGACAGTGTCTCTTGGGAGGCAGTCCTGAAGTACAAAAGAGTTCAGAAAGGCTGGATGTTCTTCAAGAAAGAAATCCTAAAAGCACAGGAACAGGCTCTCCCCATGTGCCAAAAAACAAGCCGTCGGAGAAAAAGACCGGCCTGGCTGAACAGAGAGCTATGGTTGCAACTTAGGGAAAAAAAGCTTATGGCTTTTGGAAGAAAGGGCAGGCCACTCAAGAGGACTACCAAGATGTTGTGAGGCTATGTAGGGAGAAAACTGGAAGGGCCGAAGCCCAACTAGAACTTAACCTGGCTTCTAATGTTAAGGACAATAAAAAATGTTTCTATAAATACATTAGGAATAAAAGGACGACTAAGGATAATCTTCATCCTTCAGTAGACAGGGTCGGAAACAGAGTGACTGAGGATGAGGAAAAGGCTGAGGTACTTAATGGCTTCTTTGCCTCAGTCTTTAACAGTAAGACCAATTGTTCCCTGAGTACTCAGCCCCCTGAGCCAGTAGACAGGGGCAGGGAGCAGAATGAAGCCCCCATAATCCAAGGGGAAATGGTGAGGGACCTGCTACGCCACTTAGACATATACAAGTCTATGGGGTCAGATGGGATCCACCCAGGAGTTCTGAGGGAGATGGTGGACGTACTCACCAAGCCACTTTCCATCATTTATCAGCAGTTCTGGCTAACTGGGGAGGTCCTAGTTGACTGGACGTTAGCAAATGTGATGCCCATCCACAAGAAGGGCTGGAAGGAGGATCCGGGGCACTACAGGCCTGTCAGCCTGACCTTGGTGCCTGGGAAGGTTATGGAGCAGGTCATCCTGAGTGCCGTTATGCGGCACATGGAGGACAACTGGGTGATCAGGCCCAGTCAGCACGTGTTCATGAAAGGCAGGTCCTGCTTGACAAACCTGATCTCCTGCTATGACAAAGTGATCTGCTAGTGGATGAGGGAAAAGCTGTAGATATTGTTTATCTGGTCTTTAGTAAAGCCTTTGACATAACTTCCCACAGCATTCTCCTGGAAAAAACTGGCTGCTTACGGCTTGGATGGGTGTACTCTTTGCCAGGTAAAGAACTGGCTGAATGGCCAGGCCCAAAGAGTGATAGTGAATGGAGTTAATTCCAGTTGGTGGCCAGTCACAAGTGGTGTTCCACAGGGCTCAGTATTGGGGCTGCTCCTGTTTAATATCTTTATTAATGACCTGGATGAGGGGATCAAGTGCACCCTCAGTAAGTTTGCAGACGACACCAAGTTGGGCAGGAGTGTTGATCTGCTTGAGGGTAGGATGGCTCTACAGAGGGACCTGGACAGGTTGGATCGATGGGCCAATGGTATGAGGTTCAACAAGGCCAAGTGCCAGGTCCTGCACTTGAGTCACAACAACCCCACGCAGTGCTACAGGCTTCGCGAAGAGTTGCTGGAAAGCTGCCCAGCAGAAAAGGACCTGCGGGTGCTGGTTGACAGCTGGCTGAATATGAGCCAGCAGGGTGCCCAGGTGGCCAAGAAAGCCAATAGCATCCTGGCCTGTATCAGGAATAGTGTGGTGAGCAGGACTAGGGAAGTGATTGTCCCCTTGTACTCGGCACTGGCAAGGCCCCACCTCAAATACTGTGTTCACTTTCGGGCTCCTCACTACAATAAAGACATCGAGGTGCTGGAGTACATCCAGAGAAGGGCAACAAAGGTGGTGAGGGGTCTGGAGAACAAGTCTTATGAGGAGCGGCTGAGGGAACTTGGGTTGTTTAGTCTGGAAAAAAGGAGGCTGAGGGGAGACCTTATCACTCTCTACAACTACCTGAAAGGAGGTTGTAGAGAGGTGGGAGTCAGTCTCTTCTCCCAAGTAACAAGCCATAGGACAAGAGGAAATGGGTTCAAGTTAAGCCAGGGAGGTTTAGATTGGATATTAGAAAAAATTTCTTCACCAAAAGGGTTATCAAGCATTGGAATAGGCTGCCCAGGGAAGTGGTGGAATCGCCATCCCTGGAGGTATTTAAAAGACGGGTAGATGTGGTGCTTAGGGACATGGTTTGATAGTGGTTTTGGCAGTGTTAGGTTGATGGTTGGACTCAATGATCTTAAAGGTTCCTTTCAACCCAGACAATTTGATGATTCTGTGATTCTATGGTTCTATGATTTAATTTTTGAATGAAACCAAAGAAAATACATTTGGAAAAAGCCCAACTAAGCTTTGGAACTCTTTGCAATGGGATATCGTCAGGGCTAAGCAGATCAGGAGATTAAAAACAAGAACATTGACAAATTCATGAAGACTAGGTCAGTAGTGGCTGCTAAGAGCAGCCCAGATGCAACCCAAGTCAGAAATCCCTGAACAACTGGAAACTGGGATAGCACACGAGAGACAGCCACCCACACACAGCACTGCCTCTCCAAGCAGTAGCCAAAGACAGACACTTTGGCCAAACCAAGGGAATGGCAGCTCTTACATGTTTTAGGAACAGGCAGTACAAAGGGAGGCAGCACAACTTTGTGCCTTGTGAAATCCCAGCACAGAGAAACTTTAAGCCAGCATCAAGAAGGCAACAAGCTCTCACTCGCATGACTTCCTACTCCCATGCAGACAGATACAGGGTGTCCTCACTGCTCTGCCATTTATTGATCTTCAGCCGTCAAGAATCCCTGAAAACTATCACTGTCTGACTCAAGTCAGAGCAGCTCTTAAGCTTCATTAGTTTGAACCGGCATCAGGATCTAAGCTCAGTGTGATAAAATCACCAACTCCCTGGCTACTCTGCCTTTGATTTTCCAAGTATGAACTTTGACCTCTTGCATTTCCACAGTGTACCTTGTGTTGCAGGTCAGCTTTGAAGGTAGTAGACTTCATCTCACCTGCTGACCCTGCCACCAAAGTTTTGTGTTGAAATACAGCAGCAGGCCTTTCAAGTGCCTACTTCTTCTATAAGAAAATAGCCATTCTAAAAATAGAGTACTAAGTCCTAGAGCTGAGCAAAAGCTGCTAAGTCAGAGAAAGAAAAAGTCAGCTAGGTAAAAAATCTGGTGTTGGTGGAAGAATAAGTAAATAAGTGGGAAGCTAGAAAAGCATTAGTCATGCCAATGGCTGTGTTGGACCCAATGTTATGTTTTTTCTGGAATCATTTTATCCGTGCTAAAAATCAGCAGTTAATACATTACAACAAGGCAATATTTGTATTTGCATGCTTTGTATTTAAATGTACAGAAGATATTTACACAGTGTTAGTTTCTTACCCAAATATTTAAGAAATGAGAAGATTATGTTTATATGTGTGCGATTGTATGCCTATGTCTACACATATTTCATCTCTTGTGCTCTTTCTAGGGCCAAATTCTCCTTCTTGTCACATCAAAGTAAACTCAGAGTAATTTGACAGCTATTGACGTGCTTCCTTACAGCCTGTTCTAAGGTAACTCAGAGAATTTGGCTTACAGGGAAAGGAAGAGACAAATGTGACTTTAACATCACCTTAACTTCTAAACCGCTTCTTGTTATGACATGATATAATGTGGGACTGCAAGACGATTTCCAGCACACCAAGAAGGGCTCCCAGTTGCCAGCACTGTAGAGCAAGCGATGACTGAGTTAGTGTTATGGTGCTCTGACTGCACATCAGTTGTAAGGACTGGGATGAAGAAATATGATTAGCTGCTGTAGCCAGACGCAAAGCACTGATACCTTTATGCCATTGTCCATCTCGTGTGTTTAGTTGTTGTCCATCTCATCTTTCTGCAGCAACTGGAAGGCTGGAATGGAACATCTGGATAGATTTGGGAATAAATCCCACTTCTTCAACCAACCTTTTGATCATGGAGGGACAGTGCTAATTTCAATGAGGTAATATCTTCGTATGCTCAACTTCAATACAATAACCTGTTCAGTTGAGATTTCTTTAGAGGGCCCTGAGAGATAGCCAAGTCTGATTGCACAGCTGCAGTCCTTCATCTAGTTTTTTCCTTAGTAAGTTAGCCTGCCAGCTTTTCAGAAAACTTTTCCCCACATTAACGGAGGTTGGGTTAAATCTAAGTACAGAGAAATAAAATCTTCCTGTCTTCAGGCTTCAGGAAATACCTAGACTGCTTTTTGTGCTCATTTCTTCCCTTGCTGTTTCTTCTGATCAAAAATACCACAGACCATTTTAATTAGAGTATATCCATCTTTCTCTGCCAAAGTTTTGTCTTCGTTCACTATGACAGGTTCTCTGGAAAAGTGGCTCGGAGATGATTAAGGTCAATTAGCCACCAGAGGGAGCCCACATAGCCTCGTGAATGTAACTGGAATGCATTGTTCGAAGCAAAGCAAGATAGAAATGTGAACCGCTCCTTTGTATGGTGTGTAACTGTGGGGGGTGTTTCAGTAAGGCTGGGGTAAGAATACACGATGTGGCCCCAGAGATGCTTACAACAATAGGAGAGCAAAACCAGCCACCAAAAATAGATATAAAAGAAAAACAACAAAGTGAAAATACCATGAGTCCAGGTAAATTGGTACGGTTCTGACAACAGGACTGCTCTGATTTTTTTTAGCTAAAAGTCAGGTCTGGAAAGTGTGAAGGGTTCAGTGGTCCAGAGTTTCTTCTTCTTACCAATCTCAATGCATTTCAAAGCTCAGGATGAAGCTAATTAGTTAATTTTTCTTCTTGAAGAAGAGAGCAGTTGGGATGATTTAATCAAAATCTTAATGATTTTTATTATGCAAGGATGGCCTGCTCAAATATAGACTTACTCCCCCATCTGCAGTCACAGACCAGCCTGACCTCAGGAGAAACAAATTACTTCTAGCCCTTTGTGTAATCCAGACAAGAAAAAGAGAGGCTGTGCTGGGAGATTTTGAAGGGCTGCTGCAACAAGCTTTGCGACAATCCTTTCCTTGCCCACACGTGCATGAGAGGCAGTCATGGCTGTGGTTTCTTTATCACTTCAAGATTAACTCTGTAGCTATCCTTAAAACAGGAAACCCTTTTCTTTGTTCCAACCTCTGTCAAGGCTTATATAATAATGCGAGAACACACACACATACACATGTATAAATACATATATCCATTTATGGAATACCTCTCTATCTCCTTGTTATTAGCAACTACCTAACTACAGCAATGTTAGTAGTGGTAACAACTGATATTTTTAATTCAAATTCATTTGATCCTCTTTGGGCTACACATAAAAGTGACTCACAGGCACAGCCTCCTGATGCTTGGACTTCTGCTTCCATCAGTCTTCCTGCACCCAGAAACAGACGTGTGTGTGCATACAAACCTAAGATAAATCTAGCTTTCTTGGAAGCTTAGTTTCTGGCTAGAAGCAATAGAGACTTTTCTCCCATTTCACGTAGAGGTTGTCTGTCAGTACTGTGAAGAGGCTAGTGATGAATCCGAACAGAAGTTGGAAAGCTGTGTTGTTGCAAGGCAGTGCTAAAACTGATGTGCTACGCTTGGGATCAGAGGAACTCCAGTCTTCCCGTACATTTTTGAATAACAGGCTACTTCCCTTCTTTAGTGTTGCTTGAAGATAGCTCAGCTTCAGTTGTTTGGGTTTTTTTTTTGCTAAAATTATCCCTTTGCTGAGGAGTGACAGATTTTGGAAGTGTCAGGGATTGTATAGCTGTAGTTAGAGAAGAAGTTATGTTCTCCATCAATGATACAGTCTGAGATTGCTCACAGTATAATTGCATTTTTTTGAGCGAGTCCAAAATCAGGCAAATTAGTGACGATTCTTTCTTTCAGAGTTTTAACTGAATCATCAAAGCCCCATACTCAGAGTTAATCTTGTTAAAAGCATCGATTTGATTTAGAGTGTTGAAGTCAGGTAGCCGGTTTTGCTGCTTTCAATAGCTCCCTGAGAAAGGGATTAATCTCTAAACAATGGGAATACTGGTAGGAGTGAGCACTGCTACTGCTGTCTGTGGAAGTCCTGTTTCTTACTGTTCTGTCTGCAGGCTAACTGATTTGTTGCTAAAGGTACAGTTAACAAGAAAACGCTTGTTCAATTTCTTCTGAAGACTTCAGAATAGTTTTTATCCAAAACAAGAAAAAACAAGAAAAAAGCTGAAAATCAACACCTTGGTAAGCAGAATATTTAGTAAGCACTGCTATTAAGCATTAATAAATTAAGTACCAGAAAAACAAATCCGTATGCACTGCTGTTGAAATGCTACAGAAGTTAAAGCTTACAATTGTGCTGTTTGTTGTTTTTTTTTAAAGAAACAGAGGAAGAAAAGAAACAAAAATAGACGTCCAATAAAATACTGTCACAAGGTGTTTCTGAAGTAGAGACATGCACAGCAAGTTTGAAGTAGTTCTTAATTGCAAAGCACACCAATCTCAAAGATGTGCTATTTAAATATACATAGTTTATATACATATAATCCAGAGCATATTTTCACAGATAAGTGAGGAGGCATTTAAAGAGAAGTTATGCACCCTGACCACCCATGACCACTGCAGAAGCAACTGGAAATCATCAGTGCACTTGGAAGGTTTTCAAATCAGCTCCCTGAGACTCATATCGGAGGATGCAATCAGCTGCCCTCTGAAACTTCTTTTTTACCCTCTTGACAGAAAGGACTGTTTAGATGATTAGCCTTCATGGTCTGGAGCAATTTATAGTGGTGAGTTAGTGATTAGTGAGTTTGGACAGAAGAGTATACTTACACCAAAGCTTTGGATACCTCTAATTTGAATTGCCAAGCCACTTCCACATCAAAGACCCACAGCTCTGCACTTCAATTGCTTTCACTAAATATTCTCTTTGACTCCGTCTATATTCCCACTGTCATCAAGAACCCTTTGTACCAGACTTTCTTTAAGGTAAAGGGAAGAATAAACTCAGTTGACTCTCAGCCATTCAATGTAACTTTCTGTTCTTTTCTACCATTGAACATTTACTGATACGTTTAAGATTTAACTCAAAGACTAGATCTTCTGCTTTTTCAGTGATTATTTGATCACCTATCCCATTCAGGAATAACAGGCCATGGTTAAGAATAGCAGTATTTTCCTTCAGTCTTACCTGATATATTAACATCCTCCTAAAGCCGCTATTCCTTGTTTCCTTTATTCTAATAGAATTAAACATATCACGCCTGGTGATCAATAACGGATCCTCTAAACCACCCCAAGAGACTCTGCTGACAGATGCTATAGACCTTTCTGCTGGCTGGACTCATTCTAATTTCTTAACTCAATTTAATCATGGATGCACTATATTTATTGTGACAATGTTCTTACTCTAAATCCTTCTTTTCCCTTCACAGTATGTTCTTATGTTGGAAATATATGAAGAATCAGTGTAGTAGAAGAGGAAGTTTGAACTGACTTTTCAGCCATAAAAATAAGGTTTAGGGATACTCTTTCATATGTACATGGATTTTTTTGTTTATATATGTTCAGATGTTTATATCAAAGATTTCAACAACTTTGAAGAGGGATGGCACAACCCCAAGCTAAGTAACTCATCCTTCAGGGATATCTTAATGACAAAAAAATGATCTTAGCAGAGAAGGTTAATATCTTACCAATTTTCGCCTGAGGATTCCAAAAAATTACCAACTCTTCTACTTTTCTACACTTCATAGACACAGTATGATTAGATGACTCATCTAAGTTCAAACAGCAAGTGTAATGCAGGGGAAACAGTAAAATCCAACATCCCTGAATATAGTCTTGTGGTCTGGATAGTGGAGTCCTCCCTACTTAACGTCAGTGTCCGGAAGCAATGAAAAGCTCAGGAAGAAGCAATGAAGTGTATATATAAATATTCATATGTCCAGATAGAAATTTTTGTTCTCAAACATGAAATTTTAAGTGTGGCTTACATACACAAAGCCACCATCTGGTATCTATGAGAAAAAGAACAAAAAACTGTGAAGAAAAAAAATCACTCATCTAACATATATTGGTTGATGGTATTTTGTGGTCATTATCATGAAGGGTTTTTTGAAATGTGTTAGTAACTTGAAAAAAATCCTGTTGCAACAAAAGAAAATCCTCATAGAAGTTTTTAATTTAAAAGAGGTTTTGAGCTAAAAGCAACAACAGCAAAATGATGCTTCCTTCTAGTGTTGAGCTGAAATGACAGGAATGTTTTTTGGAAATAATGTATTTTTAATTAGAGGTTTGGGTTTCTGTTTCAATTATAAACATTAAACCTGTTCTGTATTCAGGATGAAAATGTGAGAACTCCTGTCCGTGGCTTTAATGGCATGAACAATTTTTCTTGCTTTTCTGGCAATTAAGTCACGCTGCAGCACCGTTGTCTGGGCAAGAGGTCCAAATGTCTGTGGGATGTCCTCTTATCTCCAACCTCCCTTCATGTCATTTCTCCATCTCTGGGTGGAAAATAAACACTACATGTGCACTTCCTCCCACCATCTTTTTGTAGCAGAAAAACAAGAAGCAGGGGGAAAAATGCTGGGTGCTGGCTAGAGTATCTGAGCTGTAACGGATAAAGAAGAGGGAAATGGGGATTGAAATTAATCTAATGTGAGCTTATGTAACTCTTTCCTGTCAATGATTCACTTTTTTTATTTCTAGAATTTTTTTTTTTAAAGGCATGCCACAAATGGTTTCTATTGTGTTTCCAGGTACCATCTAATTCCAGAAATACCTCACTATTATTTTGAGTCTAGAGTGTACTTCAATAAAAATTCAAAACGCGAAGTAGAGCAAATTTCCAGTCTCCCAAGACTTCTCTGATATTGCAAAAAAACCCAACCCTTGCCATGTGAACCCAAAACATGAACAATAATTTCAAAATTAGCAGTAACTTCAAACCATATAAATTTTCTCTTTCTACATCTTTTGTCTACTTCAGTTAAACCACTGTCTTATTTTTTCCATTATTTTTACAAGGTTCTATCACCTACTTATTTCTTAAGGGAAAGTGTGTTTTTTAGTCCAGGACAATCTTACCTACTTCAGTTCAATGTGTGTATAGTTTGGTTAAAATCCTTATCTATGATGTCATCTGTCCAAGCAATAAAAATCAATAATAATGTAAAAAGGAAGGGAAGGGAAGGGAAGGGAAGGGAAGGGAAGGGA
>RSEF01000002.1:92657613-92696573 GCA_003993805.1 Himantopus leucocephalus
CCCTGCTGTGTTGTTATTCCAACAGATATCGGGCTGGTTGAAGCCCCCCAGGAGGACCAGAGCTTGTGAACATTTGGTGCTGTTAATTGGATTCTGTCAGTAAAGCAAAGAGAAAAGCCATCTCCTGAATTTACTTCTTCACCAGTTCGCATGTTCATAATCTCACATGACCATTCAGTGAAGTGCTCTGCCCATCTATAAGTTAATGTAATCTTAGCCTGCTATAACAGAGGTACCACCATGCTTGAGGGTAACAGAATGATCATTTCACACCTGTCTGTTCTTTTTTGTTTTCTCACTTGCATTTATTTTTAACAAAATTATTTCACCAGTCTCAGGTCAGCATGAGGATACTTGGTTTCTTTCTTGCTAACAAAGTAATCACAAATTTGCTTAAATCATGTTTTCTATTGTTTTAATGGCAAATCTGGGATTTCTGATTAATTTTTTTGTGGCTACCACTTAATAAAGGAGAGTTCAGCCTTCTTTTTTCGTAAAGAAACTTGTGTGAGATGAATAAAAGTAACCTTAAATGATACGTTTGTCTCTAAAGTGAAAAAGATAATTTCTAAATAAAATTGTGACATTGGCAAGCTGGTGCCTCAAAAAGGTGATAAAAATTGGAATTTGTACTAAGATAGACATTTAAGATAGAGCCAATAAATCACTTCCTAGCACTACCTTTTTCTCTCCCTTGATTAAAAAGAGAGAGTTCAAGTTACCTGAAACAGGTTCAAGAACATAAATTTAAGACGTCTAAGTTGTGTTAGATGAAACCTACTTAAATGTTTGAGGTATTTCTTTTCTCGATGGTATAGTTAACACTCTTCTGTGTCTTTGTCTTGGCTTTTGTAACAAAACTGTTTTGAATTCTAAGTCTCTTAGGGGCTGAGTTTCCTTCCGTTCACTTTACTAAGTAAAAATGCCAGTTGTTTGAGCCAGATTTGCTCTGTGGAACATAGATGGAAAGGAACCATTTGGTTCCTCAGTTCCACCTGCTGCTACTGCTGGCAGCCTGGGTATATAATCCATTTCCTAAACTGATCAAGCTTAAAACTAGTTTGGTTTTTTTTTTCCCCCACACTATTTCTACTGGGAAGCTACTCCAACATGCTGTTTTTCTGATGGCTGAAACCTCCTAATTTCCATCATAAAGGCTTTCATGGCTGGTTTATTCCCATTGGTCATTTTGCCAACATTATCTTTTGCACAAATAGCTGGTTTGGCTTAACATAGTTCATGCCCTTGCTTTTAGTCCATAGCATAGGACCTTACATTTTGCCTTCTTGAAATCCAATCAGTTTTTATGAGGACATTAATTGTCATAACCTTTGTCTTCCTTTGTACTACTCCAGTCTCTTTTATCCAGCTCTTCAACAGATTTGACAGTCTTCACGGGTCACTAAACAGAAGCTAACTAAATTCAGTAATGTATCCACCTGGTTACACTTTCTTTACTATCAGAAATATCCTAATCTTAATGCATCTTCAGGAAGAGCAGTAGAGTAGATGACCACCTGGAGTCTTTGCTGGACATTTAGGAAAATATGCGGTGCAGGTGCTCCATCAGTTTTCCATTCAAAAAGACATAGACAAGAAATATTCCTTCTTCCCCAAAGCTCAGTCCTCTTAGAATGCTTCATGTAAGGAACAGTAGATTATCTCAGCTGGGAATCACTTGTGGTAAATGGGAGAAATTTAGGTGGCAGAACCAGATTGAGGAGTTTTGCTGAGGATTGTCAGGAAAGACAGAACGCTTTTAAAGATTCATCCAGCTTCACATACTAAAAGGACCACACAGTTCCCACATATCTGATAAGTATGACCATGAGTGTTTTCCTTATCAAGATAACAGGAGAAATATTTCGTCTTTAGATTGCCCCTTCACATCCTCAAAGCAATGACAGGATTTAAGGCAGGGTTTGCACACAGGATATACTAGATCAATGTTAATACCATATGTGGATAATGAATGACCCTTGATTCCTATGCTGTTGCATACTCTTGTGGTGAAGGAAACAGTCTTACATATGCGATTTGCTAAACTGAACAGTCTTGGATGATACTTGAATAAGGAGTTAGCAGTGGTATAGTAGAAGTACGAGTTACCATTTGCTTTGGAAAAAGGATGCAGGGAAAACATGCTCTCAAGGCTTGCTAGAAGATCATTGGGGAGAAAGTGCAAGAAAAAAGTGGGGAGCACCGTGACCACTTTATGATTTATGAAACTTTTGCATGCTTTTGCAGAGCTCTTAAAGAAGAAAAATAAAAGGGGCTGAGCCTGCCAGTTTGGGCTGTGTCCTTGGTAATAAGGTAAAGATGATCAATTTAAATACAATATTGTTTGATCATATGGTCAGATCAGATTTTGTTTTATTTGTGGCCATTCTGTTGTCAGAAGAACATTGTTTCCTGCCAAACTGGCACTAAATTTTATGGCCATATGGAAGGTGATATAATTTCACCTTTTCCAAATGTGTTGCAGAAATTTAAGATTGATTTAGCTTGGGATTTGGGGATTTGGGGTATTTTTTGATTGTTTGTTTGTTTGGTAAGGGTGCTTTTTGGCTTCAGCCTCAGTATTTGAACAGCATGGGCAGAAAATGAAATCAAGATGGTACCACCTATTCCATTGAGAAAAGATGGCAAGCGCTTCAGCCACCTCTGTTCATTGATTAGGATTCTGAATGGCTGATTGGGAAAACTGTGTATGTGTTAACGAGGCTGTTAGCTACAGTGAATTTTTTGAGATGAAGACTTGTTCTAGCTTAAAAGTGGACGATTCATGTTTTGAGTACGGAAGCAAAAGATAGAGTTTGCACACTGGGTTTGAATAATGTGGGTACCATGTCTTACGTTACTATTTCAGCTCTACATTTATTTTATTATTCTTTTTTTAGTGTTGTGGCAAATCAGAAGACAACTTCAAAAATTTCTAAACAGGCATTTTATGACAAATAAAATGTCCAGTTTTAACTCATTTGGGCAAACCCTAAGCAGACCTTTTCTCTTTTTTACAAACATTTAGGTTCTACTAGATGATAATCTACTGAAACTAATTCCTATTCCTACCTTTGTTGAAACTGATAATATGCTGACAAACAACTTGTGTGAGTTCGATTTTTTCTCTACTACTGCAAAAGCAACTTGTTGTAGTTTAGTTTTTGTAAATAATGTGGAAGCCGCTATAAATTTACGTTTTACAAATGTCGTTTTTTTCCTAAATTAAGTATTTTTTTCTGGTCCAAGTCAGGACAATAAAAGGCACAGAGCCAAGGCTGTTAGAAAAGGTGCAGAGACAATCCCAGATAAATACTACATAATACGATAACTGAAATTTCAGGACAGAGAATAGAGATTTCACCTTCTCCTCACCTTTTAATTTTGTTCTACTGATGACAAAATTGCCCAAGAAATGTCACTGCACAAATAGAATAGAAAAGGCCAAAATTCTGAGTAATTTTTTAAAAGTATTGTTCAGTATTTGCCAAGGAGAGCATAAGTTAGGGTGAACAGTTCAAACCATCTGTGTTTAAAGATCAGCCATAGAACTGGAATAAGAGAAGAGATAAAGAAAAAGAAAAAAAAAGGTTTTAACTGATCCCAAGGTAGTGCAGAATGGCACAGCCATTGAATTAAATTCAGACAGTGAGACCGGCTACAGTTTTGAAAGCTGGAACAGAGTGAAAGAAGTGAAGTGAAAAATAAGTGTAAATCTTCTTGCTTAGCCTTTCTGCATAAAGGGAAAATTCTTCTGTGTTCAAGATGGCCTACCTTATAACACCGAGTGCACAAAGCAGTCACGGGAATAAGAACTGAGTTACAGCTCAGAGCAGTAAACAGCTGAATGACTGAAAGATGAGAAATGCTCAAACTCTGAGAAAGCTTTGCTAGCTGCTGTGTGGGATTAGAGAATTTTAATTACAGCTATATTGGACAACACTTTTGAGACTAAACATTATTCAACAGTGTCGGCAAAGATTTGGAAGGGTAAAGCTTCCAACATGAAAATTCTTGCCTGTATGTTAAATTTGGAGGCCAGTGATGTGAACAATATGATGTGTGCCAAATGAGGATTGGCAGAAGTACATCAGCATGAGGAAATGCAGAGTTGAAAGGGACAGTGGTAGAAGAATGAAGAATTCATTTTCTTCAAGAAAATGGCGTTCTCACTGTCCTATGATGATTCTGTGTACAATATTTTTCCTGTTATTATTTGGGTGGATAATTTTTTACAGGAAGGCATATGATGTAGAGTTATCTGTGTATTTTAGGAGGTGGAGGGAGGAAAAGATGTGTCTCATGACAGAAATATCAACTGGCTGATGTTAGAAACTGACATGCGGAAATAACAGGTGTTAAACATGGACCTATTATTAACTTAATATTTCATAATAGACTTGTAATTCATTTTGGTCATAAAACAGTGGACTACATTCATGCACCAAATGAAACAGTTTAAAAAGTAGCATTTGTGTTGTTAAATCAAGTCACTACTTGGGAAAACATGGCAGGTATCTGGTAAATGCTGGGAATAATAGCTAAATACCTCAAAGCAAAATACATATTGCATATTACTGGTGCTCATTTGAGTAAAAAGAAAAATGGAAATTGCTAAAAACTAAGCTGAGAAAGTCTGCATGAATGTCAAAGAGATGAAAGATTTCATTTTGACCATTTGGTCTACATCAAATGGGCCTACTGAGCTCATTACAAGATAAAGAATGAGCTCCTTTTATCACATACTGAAATTCTGACCTTAAAGTGACCTTTAAAAGCAGTAGTCTCCTTTGTCCATAGGGGAAAAAAAAGTTGAAAGGATATGCTATGCTTAGTATGGCCAGACATCTTTACCACCACATAATAAATTTTTAAGATATCTCAGAGCGCCCCATATTTTTGAATTTTAATTGATATTGATCAATGTAGAAGTATACCAGTGTTTGATAATGTAAATGATGCAAAGTTTGTAAAAGAGTTATTCTTTCAAAGCATCTAAGAACAATCTACAGTTGACATGATAACACAAGGAAAAGTGTGGGCAACACAGAGCCATAAAATCCTAGAGATACTGCAGAGGATTATTCATTAACATGTATTACAAAGGCATTTTCATTGAAACACCAAAATAGAATCTTGGTTTGGATGCAGAAGGGTCCACTTAACTATTTTCCTTGTTTGTTTTACTTTAGATTTTGCCTTTGTTGTTGTATAGACCCTGTTCTTCCTGGTTAGCACACAAAATCTTTAAACTGATGTATTTTTCAGTTTTTTATTCAGAGCATTCTCTTTTCTACACATCGGAGCCAGGGCAGTTACATCACTACTATTAGCAATGTTCAGGTTTAACAAATATTCCAAATGATGTAACTAAAGTTTACTCAATCTTATTTCTCTGTGAATCGGTTTGCTGCTGCATACCTATTTCACCACTAAAGATCATTGTAGGAATGAATTATTTTAATATGTACGGAACTGTCAAAATAGTGACATTAGGATAACCTTTACAAGTGATTTCTACATCTTTAAGTGCCTGCCAATTGCCATTCTACTAATTGCTGAGCAGTTTGCAATGGGAATTTACAAATTATGCAATGCCCTCATTCCTCTGCCTGTCATAATTCTGATCTTATCACCATAATGAACATTTCAGCTTTTTAACCTATGAAATAGGAAGACCCAGAAATAACATAGACTAGCTACTGTCTAACAAGCACAAATATGTGCATCTCCATTTGATCTTGAATTAGAGTTGTGTCCCTAAGATTGCACACATGCCTAAAATTCTGTGTACTAAAGTGTCTGTTGTTCTGACATCTGATGTAGGGAAATTTCTGATAGTAAAATTAGCCATCTGCTAATGAATGTATATAATGAAAATTCCCCTACATGAAGATCATTTATTGCTCCAACAAAAAGACTTTTGCTGTGCCTAAAACTATGCTGAATACGGTTAAATAATTTGAATGGTAGCTGCTAAGTAATTTGGAATTTGATCCATGATGTTAAGTAGTTTTTGAAGTTACTTATAGTAAAACATCGTGTGCAATTAAAAGTCAAGGCATGTCCATCTTCCCTGACTGATGAGAGCCATTTGAATGGAAAAAAGGCCTTAGTGCAGCTGTTGCAGAAGTTACTGTTGTACCTAGAATTATTTTGAGATTAACTGACAGAAGACTGATGGTGTTATAGTAGAGTTTTTAATCTGAAAAATACTAACATTTTTCTAATTGGAAAATGTCTAGTCTTTCCAAACTTCTTCAGTCTGCAGTGAAGCTGCTCAGTTCTGTTTGTGAAAGGTAAGAGAAGTCTAGAGGAAGCACCCAATGTGGAAAATCATTTTGGCTGCAGCATCCAGAGGTATTTCTGCATCTAGCGAAGAATATAGGCATCCAGTAAGATTTTACAGAAAAGGCCACAGCATATGGGCCTCCAAAAATATCACTAGGTACCCATCTTCATATCAAGACCACTGAACATCTTTTTAAATCTGGACCTATTTATTTAGAAATAAAGACTGAGCGGCATTAAATCTAAAGTCTCATAAAAAAACCAACAGTGGAATCTCAGTGATGCTTCTTGTAAATATTTTAACTCCGGATAGATAAGAAATTTTTTTTTTAATTTCTTAAAAATTTCTTAATGTCTGCATTAAATTTAATCTCCAGAAGGCATTTTCAGAATTTGCCACATACTTTTTTCAGTAAAATATGATCACTTGTTCCAGCATGTCTCTTTAGACTGTAAGGCCTTATCTAAACTAGAGATGAGCATAGCAACAGGCTAGGGGAAGGTGGCAAAAGGGTGTTCTGTTTATACAAGATATCCTATTTCAAGCACAAAAGCATTGACTGCACAGAGTACCATGCCCATACAACATGGTCTGTGTGGGGTTAACTTTTCCTTTCATGGTTGTCAGAGTTTTCTAGTACAGATGCATAATGACTGTGGCTTATAGCATCTGTTTTCTCCCATTCTTGATTTTAGTTATGCATCTGAGGCAGAGGGGGTGTAAGGTTTTCAAAAGCTGTATTATTCCACTAGATCCTGCCACTGAGAGTACTATGACTATGGCAACCCTCCAATAGAAGATTTAGAGATGTTTTACTATTCTTAAATTGCTACTTCTTTTTGACAGTGAAGTTTTTAATCAGTGTGTTTCTTACAGTGATGCACTGTGCTGCAAGCATACAAACTAAGAGCTCACCTTATGAGGTGCAGTTCTTTTTACCAGGTGTCAAACATCTTCAGGTTACATTTTAAGTAGTTATCTTTGAATCTGTCAGGCCAAAGAAATACAACATATGGAGCTTTTTTTGGTTGGTTGTTTGGCATCTTCCTCCTCAGCCTTGGGTCTGCTTTGGTTGACTTTTGTACATCACGTTAACTTGGTCCCCCTGCATGCTCTTTCTCATCACTGTTTTCCAATTATTTGGTTTATCTGTTCTCTTTGTTATCTCTAAAAACATGTTTTCACCTGAGCAATTCCAAGTTGTATTGACCTTTGACTGACCATTGTGATTTGTGTTTCCAGTGCAGGACCATTAGTATTACCATGTGTCTATACTCTTCCACATCACATTTCATTCTACAGTCGTTCAGTGTACACAGAGTAAATTCTTGTTATTGCTATAAATTAAAGCTAAACTAAAATAAATTTGGACAATAGTTATCTGATTGCTAGATAAATTGCTATCACAGCTGAACAAGACAAGCCTAGATAAGTCCAGAAAACCTGCGCTTGTCAGACCAACACAAAACTTGTGGTCTTTAATAAATAATAGCAAAATTACATTTTACTGGGCTACAGTTTGCCTGCTTCCGCTGTTTCTGGACCTTGTCATGTTCTCTAAGGTTTTACACAAGAGTTTCAACCTTCCTTTTAATGTTAGGAACCAATCATAATGGGAAGTGAAGCAACTTTAGCAAGGGATCTGGGTGTTATCACATACTGTATTTTTAGGACACCTATTTATTCAGAAGACAAACCATCATCTGTACTAATAATATTTGAACAAAATGGGACAAGTGCAGCATAGCATTGTCACCTTCTGTAGCTGAAAACCGTAATCCATACCCACACAGACGAATGCACACATGCACGATTCTGTTGATGTGTCTAGAACTTGTTGGTGCAGTCAGAACCATTATGGTTAGACGCTCTCCTGATGGCAATTACATGGTAATGAAAAGTGCATGTTATTCTCATATGTGTGGTGCGGTACAGTGACTTTTTGCTTGGATTGAACAATAATTGAAGGGTGGAGTATAAGCATCTCCTCAGCCTTTTCAGGTCACTTACTTTGTATCTCCCTTTTCAGCAGTGCAGCCCTAATGAGTCTACAGTTAAAAGATCTAAAGATCACTAAGCATTTTACACAGAAAGTAGGTGCTGCAGCTGAGGGCGTGAATCCCAGAAAGAATCAAGGCGTTGTGAAGCTGAGCCTAAGTTTCCTGTGGGAATCTAGTGCCATGAAAACGGTTTTCTGGAAAAGACCTATAGAATGGAGTAAGGATTAAACAAATCGTATCACCAAGACAAAGCTAGAAGGTAGAGGTAACATCTTTTGTTAGACCATCCAATAAAACTTGGAAAAACATACAAACTTTCAGAACTCTTCTGAAGGTGTAATTTTATAGTACTTATTCTAGAAACCCACAGAAGGTCACCTAAAGCATCCTATCTAAAAAGTGCTGTTGGCTGGCTTATCCATACAGAAGTTATCACTCACAGATAGAACCTACAGGATTTACTCCAAACCATGACAGCATAAGCAATAATTAATAATTCTGGATCTGAAGGAACTCAGCATCACCAGTAATGTTTTAGTTTTATTTGATTTAATCACACTTCAAGGAAAATATAACAATAAGCATTTTGAAAAAAGGGAAACATTTAATCAACAGCAAAGTGCTCTTCAGTTATTAGGCTTCCTTTCACACACTCTGTCCATGTGCAGTAAGCTAATGACTAGTAAAAGTTACCAGTATTAAAATGCTACAGTGCAAATAACAGTGCCATTACTTGTTTTATTAATTAATTTCTGTGTCTCATTAAGTACAATAGACCCATTAATGCTGAAACTTAATAACAGTTATGATGGTGCAATCACAAAAATAATTTCTTGTGATAATTCTTTTTGTAAATACAGGAAATCTGAGAAAAAGTTTCCTTTCCTTGCCCTTACCTGACCAGAGATGTTGGGCGAAATTAAGTTTTCGATGCTGAGCTGCAGCAAATTGAACAGACCTAGGTAGGACACCCCTCAGCCCATACCTCACACCCCAGGGGCAGCAGTGGGTCTGCACTGCCCTTTTTATGCTTGGGTGGAATAATCAAACCTCACAGGTTTAAGAGCAAGAAGCAAAGATCATAGCCAGAAACTAACTGAAGAAGTGTGGAGAAAAGAGGGGAGCACATTGTGAAAAAGAGTGGGAAAACAGGCACAAACAAAGAAGAGTAAGTAGAGATTAAGAAGTAATCGGAAGAAGGAATTGGAGGAGATAAATGGGAAGAGTATGAGAGGAGTAGCATAATGCTAAGATATTAGACTACACGAGCCGTAAATCCAGTGACATTTTAAATTAAAACCAATTCAGTTATTTTATATTTTTCTAAAATGTCAAGGTGCACACTGGTTGATAAAGTCAATTTGCAAAAAATAATTAATGACTGCAAGTACTACTGTCTTTATTATGGACATATCTGCTGTGCTACTTTTTTTTCTCATTTCAAAGAGGAGATTGCTTAGTTCCTTACTTAGCTTGAGTTTAAGATTTAACCTCGGGGGAAAAAAGTGTATGTCATGGAAATCCTGCCTATGCTGAGGGAGAGCTTTGCCCTACATTTTTTTTCTGAAAGCTTTCCCTAGTTTATTTATGCTTTTTCTATTATATACATAGAGATTGAGCCTCTATGGCACCTGGATTTAGTATGCTGCATCCTGACCTTTTAGAAGGGAGGTAGCTTCTGAGTCAATGGACTGTGTAATGCCAAAGCCCAGATGTGGTCTCTGTTGCCAATCCTTCCACAGACTTTGAAATCAAGGGCCACTACCTCTTGCTGTACTACAGTTTCAAACAAATTTTGATTCTTGAAAAAACAAGGCATTCATTAATGACTCTATCAACAGTATTTCTGACAGAAAACCAAAACAAAATCTGGTTATGGCTTTTACAAAATAGATGACTATATAAGATGACATAAGACAGGCAAATAGATCGTACCATTCTCAGAATAACTCCCTCCTGTTCAAGTCTGCATTTGTCCCATTGGATTAAAAAATGAATTGTGGAAATAAGTCCTTTGCTTCAAAACTAGAGATTTTTTAATTATTGTTCTTGCTTAGAACAGGAGACTGAATTGTACAGTAGAATCTCTGAGGTTTGGTTTAAGAGCTTTAAGAAGTCTGATGTTGGTCTAGATAAAATGTACAGAACTAAATAGGCCATGAATGGTGTTTATAGAATAACTTCTGTGCTTTAGAATTTAATACATATTTCTATCCTGCGCAATACATAAACAAATATTTCGTGGCTTAAATATGCTCAGCCCTGTGTTCCTTTAAAATTCACTGGCGTAAATTTTCTGTATCTTCACTGATAGCCAGGAGGTGTCATTGTCATTTCCATTTAGGTTGGACACACCTTATGCCAACTGCTTTCAAATTAATTAGTTTTTAAACTTCTTTCTGAATGATGCATGAGATCTTGGATATTGCAACGAATGTAGTTGAGACAGGTCAGTAGATCTTGACTGTATTTGTATTTGTTGTCTGTGCAGGCCTGGAAACTGAGAAAAAAATCAGCAAGGGAACCTTCAAATTTAAAGAGAGTTTCTTTGCCCGAGCATACTTGAGTGATACTTATTGCGAGACTAAGAGATTGGTTAAATGATGTTCATCCTGCTGTGGCTCTAGTTCTACTGGAATAATGGTGGAAGAGAAATTTTAAAGATGAAAAGAGAGAAGTTAACATCTGAGCTATGCAAAAATAAAGACATCTCACGTTAAATAAATAAAATATATCTCATGGGGCTGTTGATCCTACTGGCCTGATTAAATACATGTGGCACCTCGTCCTGCCTTGTGAAACTCTCCTGTTCTTCCTGTGAAAGAGCACTATCCCCATGATGTACTGCTGAGGAATGCAAGGCAGATACCATCATGAGGGATCAATGAAGGAAAGAATATTCAAATAGTGAAATATCTACCTTGGATTATATCCTAATTGGATATTACATTACTCTAAATTTATTTCAATCTCGTATTACCTTATTTGAGTCATTAGAGACTAATGAAAGCTAATATCAATTAGTTAAATCCTTGTTATGTTTCATCTAACAGTCGTCTGTGAACTGCACTGTATAAGAAATAGGCAATGATGCATTTCCTAATTAATAAAATAATACTTTGAGAGGAGGAAGGGAAGGGAAATGCCTTTTCAGATTTCCTGTAATTCTTCATAATTCAAAAAGCTTGGTTGTTTTCTTATGAATTTGTAATTGAAAATCCATTATCTCATGTGAAAGTATAGTGCATTCAAGTTTCCCTTTTTTTAAAAAATAGATAAGATTTTATTTGTGGAGGTAAACAGTAACAAAGAGCTATTGTAAGATATCCTCTATGAACTGTCAAAAGAGATCCCCTCTGTCAACGTCACTCAGGACAACCTCCTGCTCTTCTTGAATCTAGAGATTCAGGTCCTACACTTACCCTTTCCAGACCGTTTCTAAGCTTGGCCTTTCTAAGTGTGAACTTGGGTAAACTACATTTGCCCTGGGTACCTGGATTTCCTGCCTATGAAATCTCATAAAGAATAGTACTTACCTCAAAATGGGGACTCTAAAGAGATGCAAGAGGTGGTAAAACTATAACACATTTTTATTATTTATTACTACAAAAAGCATCCTCATTTCAAGATGCTCCAACAGTCAGTCAGTATGCGCTGGAAATCCAGTTCCCCTTTTAAGGCAAGTATTACTCCCAGACGCTTCTGGTCAACCTTCCTATCCTCTGCAGAGATGTATATTGCAATGAACACATGTTGGGTTTTCCTTCTTCAACAACCAAAGGTCAGGTGTAAGTCCAGCCCTTTAAAGGATGAGAGTAAAGGATTGCTCACTTTGTATCCTTCAGTCCTTAATGCTGTAAGATAGCTAACTGCAAATAAATATGCTTAAAGACTATACACCTGATTAAACCACAATTTAAACACCCTTCAAGGATGCAACGGGCATCTGAACATGGCTGAAACTCTGAAGACGGCTGCCTGGCATCTGTGGGGCAGGAGAAAGGCAAACTGTAAACAACAAAGGCATGTAGCAGGGCACCTGCATCAGCTACCTGCCGGTAAATCTTTGAAGGAGTTATGCCGCTGCTGAAATACTTTTAATGGTGGGTATTTTTAACTTTTGTTGTTGAGAATTCATCTGTCCCACTGAGCTTCATTTCTTTTGTGACATTGAGCCTCTTTAAAACTGTAAATAATGAAAGTACAATTTTCTTTGTGCTCTGAAAGTTCTCCTCTTCACAAAATATAAGAATAGAAGTTCAAGAGCATAAATAAGCTTTTCCAGAAAATCTAAGCAGAAATATCTGTCTATTGAGTATTTGTTTACATTTTTGACAACAGGGAGTAAATTTTCAGTGCTTGGCTTGATATTTTACAGAAGATTCAACTCTCATTAACTTTAAAAAGAGTTTTATAACTTGTCATTCATGTACCATATGAAAGCTAACTCTTGTGTGTGACCCCTGAGTATCTACTCTTTCATAATTTTAACAAAGTATCCAGTATCTGTGTCATTATTGGCAATGCAATAACATTTATTAAAAAAATTTATCACCAACATTGAAGACTACAGCTGTGGATAAAAGAATGAGTGCATGCTTTGTTGAAAACTGCCAGGACTCTGCTAATAAATGTGCAGTGCCACATAGTTATTGGCATTGCCATACAGAAAAATATTTTTGCTCTAATACAGCAAAATGAAAAATAGCCATTGTTCATGATCCCTTATTTGAAGCTCTTCTTTTATATAGATTTGGCAATGCCAGCACATGGCAATGTTACCTGCTAAGAAGTAGAGATAATTTAAAATTTGTAGACAAGAAGTTTTGTGGTGGGAACACTGCTCTTAAACACTAGAATTGTGGGTTCTGTTCCCATTTGTCCTGGTGTCCTGAAATGTAATATTGGGAAGGTCACCCTCAACTGCATTTGAGAGGGTTTTGGTGGGGATTATGTGCTTCACTCTGCTGCCTCCTTATACTCACTCCTCCACCTTTCCTGTGCTCCCTTTTGTAAACTATGGCACTGTCCTCCTTTAAGGAATTTTAAGATCAATTCGTAAGAAGGTGTGTGTAAGAACTAGCATTAGTTATCAGGTTAACAGTATGATTTCAATGAACAAGAAACGAGCTGAAGTTGCATTAGCACAAGAAGTTAGCAGTTTGTTTGTGTCCATTCAGTAATACCACTGGCAGTGCTGAGATGCATCATTACCGAAAGTAGCGGGTATACACCAGGCTCTTTTCAACATCCACCTTCTATGTCTGAATTTATTCATATCATTGGAGTTACACTGAGGTTAATTAGAAATTCATTCAGTAGTGGTCACTCAAGCTTAAGATTTAGAAAACTGTCATTCAGTTACTGTACAGGGTACATGATTTTGGTTCTGATAGCGGGGCTTTCAAAGGCAAAATTCAGTGTTTCTGGACTGACTTTTCACGCTATGCTAAGATATTCTGGCTGTCACAGGAGGGTCTAGGAGGTATCTGGAAGATAAATAAGCTGCAGCATTTCCATATTTTGCATCCAACTGCATACTGGGAAATGGTTTTATATATATAAACTAATTTCCAAAGGGCCTCCATGTTACGCTTCAAGGGATTTACAAAACCCTTGTTTCCAAAAAAGTGTAAGGAGGAAACTTTGCATCCTTACAGATTCAAAAGCTAGAAAGGAGATTTGGCACCAGAAAATGATACAGAAAATTCAGTTTTAGTTATTTGCATCTGCAGTTTAAAAGAGATGCAATATTGCCAAACAAACAGAGCTCAGCAGTATAGTTGAATGATCAAGGAAACTGCAAGAAGCTGAGCCTGCTTAAATTATGCCATGTTTTGTACAATTTTGTTAGTTTGTATACACAGACTATAGGCCCGTTTCAGGACCCTTTGCAAGGCATAAGAAAAAATATTCCTAGGAATGGCAGAATGTTTGTTTAATTAGGTTTGAAAGATTTGATTATATAATGGAATATACATGATGGTAGACTAAACTAAATGTTGGGGATTCTGATTTAATGTCTGTATATGCATACAAAGAAGGCATCACAATAAATGGAGATTGTTCTTTTTTCATCTATTCCCCCTGTGTTTAAATTACAAGGTTATTACCACAATAATCTCACTATTAAATATCTGAGAAAAGACTCAACATTTACATTTTATAGTTTTTAAATATAAGTCAAGGCAAGAAAATTACAGCATTAAAGGATGATTGAAAAGTCAAGATGCCATGGTGCAATATCAGACATTGCA
Source organism: Himantopus leucocephalus (assembly GCA_003993805.1). Taxonomy (NCBI): domain Eukaryota; kingdom Metazoa; phylum Chordata; class Aves; order Charadriiformes; family Recurvirostridae; genus Himantopus; species Himantopus leucocephalus. The sequence continues at coordinate 92,672,163 of RSEF01000002.1, forward strand.
CTGAATCAGCTTCCTTTTATCCTATTGTTAAAAAAAGAAAGAAAAAAAAATCCCCACAGGTTAGAGTGGCTTGTCAACCATGAAGTCTTTATGAAGAAGTACTGTCAAGTCAAAACTGTGACAAGACAACTCCTAAACCAGGCTGCTTTATGTTGTCATAGTACAGAGTAGCTGCTAGGGATTATTTTACAAGGGAAGAAAATTATAGAGAAACCAAAACATCTTCACAGAACATTGCTTTAATGCAACAGCAGACCCAGCTCTGTGAGGCGCAGAGCATTTTCTTCCTCTGAGCTTCTGAGGACTTTCAGATAGAATCATAGAATCGTAGAATTGTCTAGGTTGCAGGAGACCTTGAAGATCATCAAGTCCAACCATCAGCCTAACACTGCAAAAACCCCCCACTAAACCATGTGGAATATAACAGGACTTAAAGATGGTTAACACTAAATGGCCTGAAACTGGACCCTAACTTTGTGATTAACTCCCAGATTTTTCCTGTGAATGTGCTAGGCCTCCAGATATCCCACTCAGCAGAAGCACCAGACTTAGAGTGTAATTGCCTCCAGCTTTATTTAGGCAGTAGAGAGTTAAGCACTACTGGAAATGAGGTCAGAGTTGCAGTGGCCTGAATTTTCCCTGGCAGTGTCTCTTTTCTTTCCATGGCTCACATAGGGAACTTAGGGCTCTCAAGCTCAGTGCCCCAAGTCAGAAGGGATAACTGTAAATTATTTGTCTTGAAGTAGATTGACTGTTCACCAAGTGCGGAGAGGGGAGCTCAGTTTGCAAACACCTAGGAGGGGGAAAAAGCCCTTTCACTGTTAGTTACTGTTGATTATGTAAAAAAGCCGCCTCTTCTTCTCAGAGCAGCATAGGTTAGAGCATGAAACAATCTCATGCTTGATGTAATAACTTCCTTTCCCACCTCTAGGCAAAGTTAGTGTTGATTATGCATTTTCTAGAAGTGCTTCCTTAAAGGCGGATGGATGTTATGCTGCTGATAAACACGACGGGCTTACATTACTCCAAGGTGCTGGCGGTGATGGCAATACCTCTGGGTATGTCACAAGCGGCACCTTGTCAAGAGACAACCAGCTACCTAAGGGAGTCTTATCCCTTCATCACTGTAGGGTTATGCTTGAATTTATACAGGAGCCACTCAGTATGTTATTCACATTAATGCACATCCCAAGTGCCTCTGTTCTGCTCACAGTATACACAGGAACTCCCACAGCTAATTAGTAATTTACAGTCATATGTACACCTATTTTCAGAATAGAGTGAGAGGAAAAAAAAAGTCTACACTTGAAGTTGCATCACTGATGACAAAACTTGACTTGATTTTATGGCTATTAAATTAAATTCAAAGTGTCAGATTATCAGTCCTGGTGACTGAAGTTTCCTTCAAGGGATAATAAAGCAAAGAGAATGCTTTCTCCAGTATGGAAAGGTTGCTTTTACACATGCAGACACCCACACACTTACTTAAGCACTATGCGTTGTGGAGGGACTGATTTTCTAGTTTGTCCTCGTGCTTAGCTCAGAGTCTCTTGCTGAGACAGTCAGCAGTGAAATTGCTCCCAACTTAACTGTGTAGGGGTGGCGATAATGGATATGATGCCCCTTACGTTATAATCATAGCCTTATATGATATACTCCTCAGACACATGAAATGAATGGAGGCAATGAAGAAAATATCTTCAACTATCAACATCTTTGAGCCAACAGATCCCTTGATTTTTTAAAAAATTTTTGGTCATAGTTTCATATAGCTTTGCACAGTTACAAAATACACAACTTTTATCAGTTGTTTGGAAAGTGCAATGACTAGGTCTCCCCTTCACTTACACTTACTCCATTCCAAGATCTTCAGAAATGTTATCCCTGATTTACACTAAACACATGAGAAACCATGATAACAGTGCTCAATTCTGAACTTCAATTCTTATATTTCTGTCAGAAATCAGCTTTTCCCTCTTAATCCTATTATGTTATATTCTCTTTTGCTTCTCCTCCCTTGCATTTCTTAGCAGGGCCCTTGGCTGTTTTTGTATAGTTTCTATCTTTACCAGCCTTGTTGTGTTCAAAATATACTTTTGACTTTAAGCCTTATTGGCTTTTGACTCTAAAATGTGAAAAGATAAAGAGTTACAGCTGTGGTCAGACAAGTATTCCTGTTTACCCATATTTTAATGTTTGTCTGTACCTTCAACAGTGACAATAAAAGCAAAATAGCATGTAGCTTGAGTGGGAGATCACCAGATTGGACTTACGATTTCCTAAATGGAGTTACACAGTCTTCTGTGATACAGTCCATCCTGTAGTAACACTTGTTGCTTTTTTTATCCAGATACTAATTCATTAGCCACAAATTCCAATTTTAAGCATATAAATTTCAAGTGCCTACATTTTGTGGCCCAGTTAGGAAGGTAACATTGCCGTGCTTACTGTATAATCAATGACTGGTAAGAAGGACAAGTGGATAAAAAAATTAAATATATTCCAACTGAAGTAAATCAGAAGAGGCAGAGATGATCTGGACAATTTGGATTTGTGCCTCTGCACCAAATTAAATGAGTTAAGCCAAAAAAAAAAACCCCAAAGTCTTACTTAGCAATGATTATTTGGTTATTTGGATATTTTAGTATTTGGCTTCTGTGCCTACTCAGGATAAAAAAGCATGCTATAAATACATTTATAAAATTGTTGAAAAAGTAATAGCTAGAACAAAAAAAAGTCAGGAAAAAATAATTCAGTAGTGTCACGAGTTTTACATCTTATTCTTTGTTTGTTTTAATAATAAAATGAGCTTTGGTTGTAACGTGAACTATTTCATTTTGTATCTGTTGATTTTGGTGTCTAGCTAACTGCTGTGGTCAGTACATGATGGTCTCTGCAGTTCTGGGTTTTTCATGTACCACTTTCTCCTGTGTGTGCAGGCTGGATGTGTCTCTGGCTGGCTCTAATGCAATCTCCCATAATGCATTATAGTCTTACTTTTTACTGTCACTATACAGTCCATATTTTGCATAGTATCCTCTGTATCCATTGCATTGTTTTAGGCACAGGCCCAAAGCTCTGGAGCTTCCTTGGAATTATTGTAAGGGTATATTTTGGCATCATTAGGACAAAACCATTCTGCAGTCTCCAAATCTTCAGTTACGTAAAATAAAATACATTTAATGTGGTTAAAGAATTTCTTTACAGAATTCTTTCATAACATAGAACTAACATAAGTATATAAAAGATCACAGAAGAAAAGATAAATACAGAAAATAAAATCTTCATGGCTTTTAATGCTCATTCAGAATGATAGCAGTTTTCTGGACTGTACTTTCTTATCAGCTATTGCTTTTTATCCCAAAGAACTGAGACGATAGATACTTTAAGAAAACATCTACTGAACACATGTAACCATGCCACTGAGGTCAGTGCCCTCCATTCCCCACAATACAGCAGAATAAACATTACCCGGGTTTAAGTATGACAATTAAAAACTTATTCTTATGCCCCGAGGAAAAAAATCTCACTCTTCACAAATTTTTGATCTGTTGGATTTCTAGTGGGACAGAGTTAAAACTAATATTTTCAGATTAAATATTTTTTTTAAAAGATTGGCCTTTTCACACTAATGTTAATTGTAAAATTTCTACCAATTCAGTAGAAGCAGAGATAAACTAATATTTAATCTAAGGTCTCTACAAGCTAAACTCTTGAGAGGACCTGAGTTGGCAGAAGAAAATATTAGTCATTTTGTGAGAATTTCAGCTTGAAAACAACTTCACTGTTCCTTAAATGACACAGCAAGCTTATTTTTTATTTTAAAACAAATTACTTAATTTTAAAAATTTAAGCAAGACTGGGAGATTTTAAGGACTTTTATTGAAAACCAATAACTTGGTGAAGCAGGTACAAGTTGCTTTAGAGGGGCTGAATCTCAAATGCTTTAAAAAAAAAGAATTTGAAAAAAGTGTAAGGTGTGAGATCTAAAAAATATGGCTTACATTTCCAGAACAAGATTATAAATCTGAGGTCCTCCACCTATCATATAATTATTTTAGAAGACAAAACAATAAACTCGTAGAACTCCAGACTCATTCTCTCAGGAAAAGCAGATATACACTTTGTTTAAAAATAGATGTACTTTCTCTAGCAAAAAAAAAGAGATGCCTGTTCATCAGTTTTACATGTTTTACAACTTTTATTACCAGAAGCTAGCCTTACTCTATAGTTGAAAATGCATAAGAGGCATCTTGCATAGTCTCTGAACTCAACGATCCATTACATAAGTGCTTTTAATCTCTTGACACAGGGAGATAATATAAACTTTGACAAAATGCTTCACTCTCAAACCCAGCATGTTGCTGACCTGCTTCAGAAACACAGGGGTGGTCACCCAGAAAGTTGACTCTCCCAAAGTGTCAGCCTGGGGGCAAGCTGCTCTCCAGCTCACCACAGCTACTTGCCAAGAAGAGAGCAGCAGCTCTGCACCCACCTGTCATCCCAACAAGCAAATTGCATGGAAATGCAAAGGAATCCAGAGCACCTCTTCATCCCTGAATGTGATTATCGTAACCAGACTGCAGTGTGATGCAATGAGAACATAGGTATGAGGTGGGAAATATTCCAGTTCCCTGTCATAATTTCTGTTTTATTTTGATGAAATTCAGAATGCATGTGAGTAACAGAAAAATATTTGCTTCTCATCCAAACGCTGTGTTTCGGAGGAGTGGTTATCAATGGGAAAAAGTCCAGTCTTTCTTTGTGTGGCAGCTTGACAGGAAGCTCTTGCAGCCTAGCTTTGCAAATCCTACTAAAAGCCACTTGGTACAATATTAATCTGTTTCAAAATGTGAAATGTTTTACTAAATTACCCAGAAAATTATTCTGGTTCAAATGCCATTTCTGTGAAATACCTGTCCTTTCAGCTAAACACAAGCTTAAAGCGGCTCCTTACCAGTAGGAACACCATCAGACATGTTGCTGAGAAATTGTTTAATTTTAAACATGAAGTTTTATGCTTCAGGTATCAGGCACGAATATTACTTATGGCTCCTTCTTCCCCTGCTTAGCCCCGGTCAGATCAGGAGATTAGCAGGAGGTCAGCAGCCCGACCGACCATGAAGATTTTCACTTGGCATGGTCCTGTCTATTTTGCAGGAGTCTCCTGCAGTTCCCCACCATATTACACTGCACAGCGGAAGGGAGTGAAGCAAAAATGCTGCCAAAAGAAAGGAAAAGTGGAAGAAATATCTTGGGATCTTCCCACCACTGCCAGTATGTTGCAGCTATACTTCTTTTTGTTTGCTTTCTGACAGAGTTGCTGGTGGTTCCTCTGAAAACGCTGTCTGGGATGTGAACACTTGAGTGAGAGGGAGGTTTCAAGGACAGGATGAGTCAGCCCTGCTGAGATGTTTTACTTTAGTGCGTAGTACCTTCTCGGCGCTCAGTGCCTCTCTTACTGGATGGAAAGCTTACATGGGAGAAAAATTCCTATGAAACTCTGCTCCAGAAGATCAAAGTCATAAGCTTCTGAAAATCATACTTGGGCATTTGTCAGGAGAAAAGAGAGGAGAGGGATGAAGGCAATGGAGAGACAAAGTCAGGTCTGAGAAGGCGTGATCTGGGGATACACAGGAGCAGGAGAACATGACAGGACTTCAGCTGTGAAGGAAAAGGAGAAGAAATCAAAAAGCAGTTATGGAGAATAACAGAGAAGTTTATAATTACTATGGCATTTTCCTTTTCTGAACATTAGAGCGAATGCTTGGATCTGTTTTCCTCAACTGTCACAAACTGCTGTGAAATGCATTAGCAAGGTATAATTTGCACAGCGTATAGCAAAGTATAGGAATCAAGTATGCCTACACGTACAAACAAGCGCAGACAGCTGTATCTTGTCGGTGCTTTTGTGTGAAGCCAGGTTTAATGCAGAAGCTGTAAAGTCACAGGATATATTACCGGTAGGATAACACCGTACCTAGGGCAATTTGGCTTCTAGGCTGGGTCAGGCTGACGTGCAGAGGCTGCGAGCACAACTGTCAGTCTTATTTATCTAGGAAACGCATTGGTGAGCTGAAGGACCACACGGTGGTCTAGCAGAGCACTGCATTACCTCTCTCCCCACTGCCTCTTCCATAGGGAGGCCTGGCCAAGGGATGACTTGCAAGTACTTTAGCTCAAGCGGCAAGGGCCTGTGCGTTTCACTTGGAAAATAAAAAGGGTCAAAGGAAATGTCCATTTGCTTTGGAAAAAAAAAAAAATCCATTGCAGAGTCTAATGAGAAAATGGACATTTTCCGTGAAGAGAAAATATAGAAGAAATAAGTTTTCCAACTTGTTGTAGGATAAATCTTGTTGTTAATCAATATGGGAGATAATATGCATCCGCATACTGAAATTTTTAGTTATTATTTTGCTCTTTAAAAAAAAAAAAGAAAAACCCTAGGCAATTGTATTAAACTAGCAGCACTGCTTTGCTAAATGAAAGGTAAGATTGCAAAGCCAGCTGCTCAGAGTAAGGAAAAGCTGTAATGAAGATTACCAGTGCTCCCTTTGTACATCTGCGTTGGAATTAATTACATAATCATACAGCATTTTTTCACAAAACTCCTGCCTTATTCAGGGCACAGCATAAATGGAGCTCACTGAATGGGTAACTTCAACATTTCAAATATGGGGAGCTTTCAATATTCAAGTGATTGATTCCAAATACTTAAAAATTGGTTTGGTTTGCATACAAATTGATCCTGAATTAGGCAATGGTCATGTCCATGATGAAAACACTTCAGTTAAATGACACATAGAGAAAGCTTAATTGATACTTTATGGTTTCTCAGCAGATGTCTGCATTCAAATGGAATTACTGTAAAAGAATTTGCTAGAAAGATGTAGGTAGTGTATCTGAATAAATCATTTGCATTTGCTAAAATGAAGTTATATGCAGTAGGAGGTGCTGGTTGTATCAGCGAGCCATAAACATGCCTTTATTCTTGTCTCTCTTTTTCATATTGTGCATTAATATGAATCTAGAATGGGACTGATTCCCTGTACATTATACGAGTTTCATGCTGATGCAACTCTCTTAATTTCAGTCTTTTACCATCTAACTGCCTATTATCATGGTAGAACCCAGTCTATACACATATATAGTGTATTTAATGCCCTAGCATTTGTTTTTACAGAAAGAATAAAACCATATGAGAATTTCATAGGGCTAGGAATTTAACTTCTAAGTTAAAAGTAGGGCATAGCTGAAACAAAGGATTTTGTATTGCCCTTGGGAAAAAAAAAAAAACTTCAAGGGAAAAAAAAAAGCAGCAGAAGAGTAAAATTTCACATGTGGCTTCTAATAAGATTGTGAGTTCCAGTTCATTTTCCCCCTCTTCCAGTCTCAGTGTAAGTGAGTATGCATTTACCGTATGTCCTTGCAATGCATTCTGTCTTTGTAACCCTATTCTCTCCCTGTACTAAAGCCCTCATGAGGCTATGAAGAACATTATGCAGAAAAATAAATGCAGATTGGATGTCAGTATGTGAAATGAAATGCTGCCAGTGCTTTTTATCCTTTCTGCAATTTGATCCAAATGCTGTGATTAGGTTACTGTGGTTAAGATTAATGGGTAAATTATTTTCCCACAAGAAACCACCGCTTTTCTCCACTTAATTACCAGATGTTAAAAAAAGAACAAGTAGTTATTCTTCTGTGTACTCATCTGTGCCCTTTAGCTAATTACAGGCAAATTCAAAGTGATTTCATGTAGCTTTTGCTGTGATGTTGCAGGATTCTTAAGGTTAACAAAGATTTGTATCTATAAAATAGCCTGGCATGATGTCATACACTGATAATCGTTATGTTAGCTATATGTGGCTCTTCAAACGGGTGCTTTGTCAAACAGGTAGGATCTGTAATGTTTTACAGAGTCTCTTGCTCCCTGCTTCTTTTACATGCATGGCTGGGAGCAGAAGAAAGCCAAAGTCCCAGACAGTGTAATAGACTGTATAACTCAGACCCCCTTCATACCCCGAGGGCAAGTCCATAATTTTTAAGATTTTACGAAGGTAAACACTCTACAAAGAAGAACTGGAAAGGTTCAAATGCATACACTGGTGAACATCAAAACTTCTAAACCACACTGGAAAAAGGGAATCCTTTATGGTATTTCTGCACTGGTAGAGCAGCACAAATGAGTCCTGGTCACTTTGCGGAGATATAAAGGACTCACAAAGCTGAAGACGGGAGAGTTGGACTGTTGACATTTTAAAGGGAGATAAGTTTCGTATATTAAGATATGAAAAAGGGAGCTTCAAGACACTCATCTGATTAATTTCCTGGGGTTTTGAGTAAACTTTCGCTTTCAGTTTCAGGTTTTCACCTACCCTACAGTCTCTGCCATTTGAGCAACACGTCTGAAGGTAGTATTTTGTGTTTGGTGGGTTTCCACCTGCAGACTGGCAGAGACAGTAGAACACTCTCCTACACTTTTATTCATACTTCATGTTGTGAATCCAAACCCAAAATTATGATTTCATACAGGATTGTGAATAACTAGAGCTGTAATTCTTGCATAAAGTACTGTTTAGGTTTAGCAGACAGAAAAGAACTTTGGTAGACACTCTGTGTAAGTCAGTACAGTCTTCATTTCAATCTGTATTTATGAAAATATCACAGGTGTTAAAATCCATGCAGGTATTAGTAATTTTAATTTTTATTTTACTTTAGTATTATGATTGCAAATATTTTGTTGACGTTAATACTCTAAGTATGCTATTGCATTTATACCATTATTGCAATTGTGATCAGCACTACATATGGCAGTAGGTCCTCGTGTTTCGTAGTTTTCTCCAACAGCCTTCCTACAGTTATTCATAACTATATCAGTGATATTGAAATCTTATGATTTATTGTTATTTATTTGTAATTATCATCTATGCTTATGTTTACAGTGACATGTCATGTCACTTACTAGGATTGGACAACAGTCGGTGCTGAGTACACAACATCCATACCATGTGTGCTTTGGCACGTATCTTTGGACTAGCTCTAGTCTGATTCCATGGATGGGAAAACTTTAAACACAGTCTATTATAGAACAGAAAGTGAAGTCAATAAAAGTTGTTACTGTCACTCCTTTCCAAAGTTATACAAAAATGCAAAAACCACTATGATTTCCATGAAAAGAGAAGAAATCACCCAACTCTAAGTCTTTCACCTGCAATTAAATTTGATCACAAATTCAAAGATTCTTTCTGTCAATCTTTCTTTTTTTTTTTTTTTTTTTTTTTTTTTACAAAATCAAAAAAAAAANAAAATTGTTCTTGGGGATTTCCTAGTTTTCCTGTTGAAAAACAGCAACAACAATAAACAAATAAAAATTGATAGCTTGTCAATTTGAAAATCAACACATTTTTAATGATACATTGATAAGTAAACAATATTTTTTTTTCAAGAAAACAACTTTTTGTTTTATTTTTTTCCTTTTTAAATAAGAGTACATATATATATTCACAAGCATCGTCCATACCTCCCTTAAGGAGCACCCTGCTACTTCATGCAAGACTATGGTTTGTGATTTAAGTTGTGGTAAATTCATTCTGGAAATATATATATTGGAATTGGGGTCTCCCACATCCATTGTGAATTCACAAGTTAGGGATAAGGATGAATTTCCCCTTGACTTGTGATTGACACATGGATTTCCCTGACAGTTTTCCCAGTAAATGAAGTGTTCCCATTGCTTGAAAACTTCTGTATAGTTTTGTCTTTTTCAATAATCGGCTGGTACAATCTGTTAAATTTGATCTAAATTTGCCAACTGGTTTACGTGATGCAAAGTGGCTTTTTTTTTGCAAATAAACCATTCAATAATCTGTTCACAGTCATGTCAGATAAGTTTTTCCCTTTGCTTCTTCAACTGTTTTTTATCAAATTATTGTCATTTGTATTCCTGTAGGATATATTGCCTCCTACTGAGACAGGGCTCCCTCATAGTAGCTACACAGAGTGAGAAACAGTCCCTGGACTGTATAGTTTACTAATTGGCCAGATAAATGATGGGAGGTGGGAACTTACCTAAGGAGATAATAGAGGTCATTCATGGGGACAGCACTGGAAACCTTTACTCATTACACTGAACTCCAATGTCATGCTGATGGACCAATGTTTAAAATGCACAGTTGTTTGAGCTGGGGAAACAGAAATTAAACACATTACTTGAATGTATCTTCCCCTGCCAGTCTTTCTCAGGCTTTTTTTCTTTTTAATCAGAAAAAATATCTGTTAGGACTTACATAGCATAAGTTTCTTTCTGTTCCTTCAGGTAATTCCTTTATGTTTGTCCTGTTCTGGCAAAACATATAGAAATAAGCTAGATCATTCTTCCAGCCTGTTATATACATGCACTTTGAAATGGCAGATAAGTCTAAGGGTTAAGAAACAATTCCAGCATCTCCTTAACAGGACCAGAGTTGCTGGCAGGCAGTAAGGCTCTCTATATTTGTATTTAACGGGAATTAACCCGTTCTTGTTTGTAGTGTGTCACTTCTACACAGACCTCCTAAGCTTTGTCATACCTTCTCCTGTAATGTTTAAAGAAGTGTTCTCTTTTCCTTTCACAGTTTCTTTTCTTCACTCTGAAGAAATATTGTAATCATTACTAACTGTGTAAATTGACATGCCTGTCAGGAAATGTGTTCTTGATATCTCACATACATGCTTACTGAAGCTTTCAATGCTGACTTTAGATAACTGTCTTTCTCAGACTAGGCATAAAAAATATAGACACATTTTCCCTCATATTTAATTATTATTTTGTAAAAAATCATCAAATATGCCTCTTTCTGTCAGTTGACATGGCTAGAGTGGAAGGAGATTAAAACACTAAGACTTTCTATTCATACTGTTCCTTGTGAAAAAGAAACCTTTCACTGACTGTATTCTGTGGCAAAATGGATTATCATAAAACATGGCATCATGTTTTCCTGGGAAAATATGTCATCTCTTTTGCTTTAATCTCCTTGTGGAGAAATTGTCATAAGCGTCTTCCATATGAATTTTTTCATTATCCCATTTGACTAACATTAAATGTCACTGTAAGGGCACCTAAATAAAGCAGAAGAACAGCTATTTCTGTAGCTCTTCCTATTGTTGTCAATGGAGTTTAACATCAGATTGGTACAGAGAGGAAAGTGGTATGCATATTGCTTTCCAGGTATGGTAAGATGGCTTCGAAGCAAAGCCACAATTGCTAAACTCCTGAACACCTTACCTACTGGGTCCATGCAGATCCCAGTGAACTTTTCCTAAAATACAAAAAAGATGGATAAAATAAATTGATCTAGAAATCTTAGGGCAACATTTTCAATACCGTGCATAATCCTGTCCTTCACCTAGCAAAGCAATACTTCTGCTTAATATAGCAGCATCTCTACAGTGAGGGTTATGTTCAGCTGCACTTTGTCTTTGGAGATCAAAGAGAGCAGAAAGTTATGATGGGATTACAAATAATAAAATTAATAAAACCACATTTTTTAGTTTGTAAAATGGACTTGAACTGCTAATTTCTAGAATTACAAAAAAGGTAAAAAGAAAATACTTTACTCTTGACCAAAGCAATTGTTATGCCCCGACATTTATCATACGTCTGTATACCTTCTACTCACCATGCACATTTGAATTCTTGTAAAACACTACACTGTATAAACACATTGCTGTCAGGTTATTGACATTAAGTTGTCTGGTTTGGAGAAAAACAATTCCTTAGTTTACAGGTCACCTCGTTCTGTTTGTCTAAATGAGACAGAGACCCAGATATACAGTCTAACACAGAGAGTGACATTTACCCTATAGCTAAACTTGTTAAATGAGTTCATAAAAGCATGACTGATGTCGCTTGTGGGAAGCAGAATGTGCTTCCATTTTCTGCTGTCTTGTCATTCCTGAATTCTGGATTTCCTGCTTAGTTTTGGGGGTCTATCTGTAGGTTTCCAAATAAAGAGTGAATAGTATCTGCTGTGTGCATGAATAAAGTCTGCTGCTTTGCTTTGCTTTTCTTTTCTTTTCCTTTCCTTTTTCTTTTTTTTTNCTTTTTTTTTTTTTTTTTTTTTTCTTGACAGTTATAAACTGAGGTAATTATAGTTCACTATTCAGACATAAAACACGGTTTCATTTCGAGTCTTAAATAGTATTTGGACTGCAAGATTCCCTTATGTGTAGGCACTGAGTGACTCATTCAAAACTGAATAGATTTTAAAATAAAACTAGAAATTCATTTTGTGAGAGTGTCTTAATAGAAAATCAGTCCAAAAAATAATTTGTGCCATGGAAAGGATTCTACCCATCCAAAAAATGAATTCATTTCCTTAGTGCTTTCAAATGTCAGTAAAGGTTGGAATTAGTTTAAAAAGTTGTTAAATGACTCAGAGATATTTTTTTTTAATCCCATTTTTTTTTAATTTTTACACTGAGTTTCCCAAAGAATTTACCATAATTTTGAAAGAATTTTCTTGTTTTTGTAAGCACTGTTGTTTTGCTTGATTTCCACTTGCTCTGCTGTGGGGCCCCAGTCCTTGTGACATCAGAACCGACGGCCAGGTGAACGATTTAGCTCTAAATTCACTTATGACGGCAGAGGGTGACTAATCAGCAGAAATGGATTATCTCCCTAGCAACAGCAGTTCAACTTTCATGGAAATATCCAGGGAGCTAGTGATAGAGAAACAGGCAAAACGGAATTATCTCTGAATTAACGGCATTTGAACAGGTAGCAGTGGAGAACAGGATGACTCCAGCATACCCAGGCAGGGAGCTCAGAGCATAGGAAATGTGTAGCTCTTCTCAGAAACTCAGACAGAGAGGTTTTGTCTTCCACCACCCAAGATGGCATCCTACAGAGCACCAGGTTACACCCAGCCCTTCACTCCTCATTCAAAACACTCAAAGTCTTACGTTCAGGTTGCCTAACTGAAGAAATAAGGCACTGAAATAGTTAACCAGGATAGTGAATCACAGTGACAAATTTCTTTCCCCTCGAATAAAGAAACTTTATACAGTAGGGATTTTTCCTTTGTGGGGGACTGCAAAGGCCTTCTGCAAGAAATAAGGACTTTTGCAGCCTATCTTCTGCTTTACGTGAAAGGCACAATTCCTCGATTTTATCTTCTCTGATATCATACATGTGGCTGGATGTAGGTGTGTGTACACATCATGTTCGAATTAAAATCCAGCACACGTTGTACACTGGATCGGAGTTAAAAAAAAAGTTCATCATATCTCTTTGTACGGCACTGGGAAGCATTCAGCTACTACAATGAAAAATGCAGTGAAAGCATCAGAACAGGACATAAAGGATTCTCAGACAACTTTACCACCTGACAAGTTTGCTTGCTCTGAATGACCCCAAAATACAATGTACTCTGGAGCATGTGGGAAAAGAGCAGCAGATTGTATTGGCACTTAGGTGGGAGAAGTCTGTGTCATGCAAAGTGTTGCACAGCCTGCATTTTCTTTCTTTTTATAGAGCAAGAACAAAGAACAATGGCTCTGGCTCCTATGTCTTAATAGACAGCAGCTCATGGGCTTCCTGCCACAGGGTTAAGTGCTGTTGTTTGGCCCTCAGTTGCAAAGACAGAAATGGCCATCTTTCAATAGTAGATTTTTCTACACTAAAGAAAGAGCAGTCGGCTGAAGGGAGAAAAGCAACAGTGAATAAAACAGGGAAATAACAGCTGTGATACAATCTTCCCCTTAGCTGAGCATTTAGTTTGAGGTAGGTTTCTTTTTTTTTTTTTCAGTTTTAATTTTAAAAGGGATTTCTATGGAAGATTGCTTTCAAAAGAAGGTATTATTCCACTGCCGTACATATTTAGATGTATTTGCCACTGAGCTTTTGAAGGATTCTAGCAGCATATTATGAAAAAAACCTGTTGGCAATTGTTCATGGAAAATATCTGACAGTAAGGTCAAGTGAGCCACGAAGGAGGTGACATGCGTCAATTAAGCTCTTGCTACAGCATGAAGCAAGTTGACCAAGAAAAGCATGCTGCATTTAAGGATTTAGTCATATTTTCTATGGCAATAGTGCACTTCTATGTGTGCTAAAGAATGGAAATGAATTTTAATGCTTACCAGGCACTTAGGCTACCTTATATGAAACCAGATTTGGCAACTCCTCCTGCAGCTGTTGCAAACAAGTCCAGCCAATCATCAGTACTTGTGTGCTTCATTCATCTCTCTGTAAGAGAAATAGAGAAGCAATAGACTCAGAACATTTGGAGATTCAGTTTTAACAAAGTGGATGATTTTCTTTGCAGAGCCAAGTCTTTTAGTTTGTTGTTGTTGGGTTTTTATAATAATTTTACCAGCGGAATTGGATTGAGATTGCTGCCTTCACAACTACAGAAAGCAAAACAGAACTGTTTTCCAAGCTCCTAACAACCTCTGAGCTTCACCAATGTCTTCTAATGGAGAAAAAATGTGTGCACAGCCCATCTTGAGCTCCGCAACCAAAGCTATCAAAACCACACCTGTATGTTTTTGTCCCATGCCATCCAGTGGCATGTTGATAACTCCAAGTGCCACATCAGGTAACAGCAGTATTCTGTACATTACTACTTCTTTCCACCAGTAGGCCAGCACTTGATGGGATACACTAAAATATTGTAATAATAGCCAACAATATTAGTAATAGTTAAAGTAATGATGATAGTGGATTCTTTAGCAACTTCTTCTAAACAGGATTCAATTTACTCGACATTTAGTAAAATCCAGCATTTTGGGTGTGGTTCTTGAACGCCTCCAATAAGTTGTTAGCTGCGTCTATATGAAGCATGTACAGGAAAATTCCACTCTGATAGGCAACTTCTGATGTGTTCTTTAGTTGCCGCTGCTGGCAACACAATTTTCAAGAGATGTTAATTTTGTATACTCATTGAACATTGCCGCTCAGGAGAAGTGACAAGTGCCTATGTCAAAGTCTATAATCTGATTTAACTAGTAGCAATTAACTCACATCTGATAGGTCTGCCTAGTCATCTGTACAGTACTTTCAAGAGTGTGAACTTCTGATAATTCTTCTTCTTTGTAGTTATTCAGGTAGACTCATTCAGATGCTTAAAGATTTTCAAAGCTAACCTATAACCTATTGCCAAAACATATTCAGCATAAACTAAAATCTTAAAGAAATTCTTTCAAAATACCAGGATGTCAATATCATCTATTGTCATTTTTGGCACTTCGATTGTTTTGCCAAAAATCTGTCTTGCTTGTTGTTGTTGTTTTGGGGGAAAGGAGGAAGCTATTTGTTTTGTTTTGTTTCACTTTTGTATGGTTTGATTTGGTTTGATTTTCTGAGTAATTGGTCCAAAGGCCATACACATATTTATTAGGTTCTGGATATTTGATTGGACAAATCTAGGTAATTATACACACATCCCAAAACCGTGTGCAAAAAGTTGAAGTTTCTTTTCCTCATGGAAAACACTGTCCAGGCTTGAACAATCAGATGTCCTTTATGCATTCTGCTTCCTTGGTCAAAAATCTGGTCAAGTTTTCAAAACAAGATGGAATAGAATATGTTGCAACTTATTTGCAGTAAGTTTGTAGTAGTCTTTAGTTCATTTTCCTTTTTAGTCATACAGTTTCTATTCTCTATGATAGCTGCAAGCATCATAGTTCATGCATTTCACCAATAAAAGGTTCTAAATTCCATGTAACAGTGTCATAGAATGCATTCTCATTCCTTTTTGACGATGAGCAGATGATTTATAAGGCATGGGGAGGGATTTTTTAGTAAGGGAACATCATTTACGACTACATGGAAGTAGCAGTGCTGCTCCAGGCACCATGGATTACTTGATTTTAGAGTGAAGATGTCTTACAGGATATAGATAGCCATGAGCTTGAAGTAAATTCTTCAAGCCTTAGTGGTTTTGTATTTCGGAATTTTTTTTTTATCTGGAGCAGTAATTTTGCCATTTTTCTAATTTAACATTTTTTATCATTGAAAGATTGCATGCAGCAGTGGTACTTTAATGCTTCCTCATCACTTTAGATCACAAAGTAAACCATATGGATGAGGAAATATAAGCATTTTGAAGTACATGGGGTATTTGCTATGGTACACAAAGGAAAACACGAAGGAATACTGAGGTGCAGAAGAAAAGCTGTAAAACAAAGAAATAATGCATAAGCAACAAAACATAACTAAATTTTACCTTTTTTCCATCTGAGTAATTTCTTGCTGCCCTAGTGGCATCTGCTCAACATAGACAAAAGACATCTGCCTCTTCTGAAGAATCCAGAGGACATCAGCATATGCTGTGCTCAGATTACACTATACTGATTGACCTACTTGGTCTTGCCTTCAAGTTTTGGCTAAGGTCTGCACATCTGCTCTGTCAGTTGTGTGAGTGATACACATTTGTTCTCTTCCCTTTCCTCAGTCATCAATCTGCAACCTGCAGTGAACTCTCTGCTCCTGTGCTGCTATGATACCGTGATAGGTATCGCTGTCTTGCTTGTTTCCAGTAATATGCCAAAGATAGAAGGTGACTAAGTATGTCAAAATAAAGCTTTAATATACCATATCTGTGCTGTCCTAGTGTCCCATTTGCACGTAATTATGTTTCCACTAACTCACAAAAGATCTTGCACACTTGGTATCTGACAAATGCGATGGATAATATAAGGGCACAATTCTGAGCAGTCTGCCCAAGCCTTTACACACTGACTGACAACGGTTTTGTTACTATAAGCTAATGTAAAATGCTAATGCCATGATGCCACCAGTGTGATCTTGCTGCTTTCCATTGTACTGACTCTGCTGCCCTCCCTGCAGCATCCTTGATTAAGAAAGCTCTCAGGACTTTGATTTCCTTCACTAGAGGAGAGAAGGACCATGTCTCTAAATTATTATTTTATCTCCCTAAATGCATTATTATATTTCTGATAAGGTTATCATTTGCACTGAGTTGGTAAGACAGCCTGCAGGGCTGACTCTGCAGCTGTCATAATCTAGCATAACTCTGCTGAAATCAACTGTATTATACTGAGTTACCTTGTGGAGTAATTCATGTATGCAGTGTGTTAATTGCTCTACTCATATTCTCATATTCATATCTCCTCTAAAGATTCTACATAATGACCAACCTTCTCAGCTTCATTTTCAGCATTTTTTTTTTTTCTGTGTGAGAAAGACTAGTTAGCCTGGACCTCCATCTTTGCACTTAAGCTCACAAAGTCTCACCAACTGCTTTGAAATGTACATGCTTGGTACAGATCTAGATATAAATCATCCATATTTGTGGAAAATTAAAAGCCCCATCTTTAAGGTTGTGGTCCAGCTCTCCCTGGTTTTTGTTTTAAGAAACACTAAAACGTTTGCTGTAAGAAGAAAGGGAGCAGATAGATGTGTGTTGCAATTGTAAAAAAAAAAAAAAAAAAAAAAAAAGAAAAGAAAAGCCTCAGCAGAGGATTTTAAAGAGAGGGTATCTGGAAAGAGAGGAGCAGTATTCCTTTTACTTTTTGCCTAACTTTTAAGTCTAATTGGGTTACTTCAGAGTTGAAGACTAATGGAAGAGGTCTGTCTGAAGCCACTAAGGGCTATACTGCTCAAAAACATAAGCCAAGAAAGGCTGCCTGCCTTAGTAAGACATTAAAGACCTTTTAAAATTAGAATGTTATTTAACTTTTAACAAATTTAGCAAATTTGTTATTTAAAAAATTTCTGATGGGAAGAGTAAGTTCTTTAAGAAGCCTCTCTGAAAATGGGGTTCTACTCAATATAATAGATGTAGATGGCCATTTCCCCCTTCTTTTCCTTTTGACTAAAATTAAGGTGCCTTAAAATGTGAAAAGCTTCTCTTGCATCATTTTGCAACAAAAGGTCAAACCCTTTTTCTGTCTCCAGCTTGGGACTCACTACACAGAGAAAATCTCTTGACTGTGAAGAAAATCCCATACTCTGAGAACTGGAAAATTGCTCAGTACTCATGAGATTTCCTGGAGGCATCAACAGCCACCAGCAGCTGTGCTGAAGTGACCCATCTTCCCATTACACTGCTCCTGAAAGGCTCATGGACTCTCTGGGAGCCCAGGACTGCCAAACCCCTGGCAGGGAAGGGAAGATTACAGGAAGGGCTACAGATGGAGCAGGTTACCAGTTTAGTGTGGGGAAAATGCCAGAATATACCAGGTTTTACAAATGAGTTTAAATGTAAAATAGAAACTGGGATAATAAAAGACTTAATTTGAGGCTAGCGATGAGTCCATTACAGACAACGGTGAACTGAATTTGTTTTGACTAGGTTTGTCAGCATCTGCATCTGTGAATACTTCCTTTCTCCATCTTTAGATAGTCAGGTAGTCCTTGCCATGTATTTCATTATGCATTCATGTACTTCGCATTTAGCTTTTTCCTGCAGGCGGCTTGTTTTTGTTTCAGTTGGTTTGGTTGTATCACTGACAGGAGCAGCAGCAGCGCTTTCAGGGATTTCTAGGTATCCCTTGAACAAAACCCATCACTATACAGATCAGGGAGTTAGGATCATTTCTCTCTCTCACATCTAGTCCCTATCCCTTTTGGACATCGCTATACAGTCTCTTCCAATGATCAAGTATCTTTGCAATTCATTATAATGCTTCTGTAACGTAAATGTCTTTTATCTGGGAAAGCTAAATAAGGTATCAAATGAAAAAAACCTTGAAAAACCTTCTCAGGAAATCTCTGCCTACAAAATATTCATACCACCTTTTGTGAAATGCCCTACTCTTGAGTTGATGGCTGCAGTATTTGTACTGGGACACAGGCACAAGAGTTTCTGACAATTTTGATCATCATTCCTTTTTTTTTCTTTTTATTAGAGAAGGCACAGGGTCAGACTTTCAGAATTTAATTTTGGCTTACTTCTATGCCTTCCAGCTTGAGTGGAAGAAAAAATTAAGACAACAGAAAAGATGCTTCAGAATCTTCCTTTAAGGTACTTAGGATAGGAACTGTGTTTTACAATGAGTTCATACAGTGCATAACACAATAGAGATAATTAATTGAGACCTCCAGGTGCTATTGTATTATAAACACTCATTTACTTTGCCAACTAATTTAGTCTCTTCCATGGACTGTGGACGTCTCCTGTACAGACATGTGCAGCATAATGAGAATATTGATCCGTCACTCCCTAAATGTTACACTATGCGATAGTTTTAGGGAATGATGTATAGGGATTTCTAGTGAATTTCTAGTGCAGAAGGAAATTTCCTTCCTCAGAAGTGTCTGTCTCTCTCCTACAGTATTGACTAGGAAACATCATTTAAGCTGCATTACAGATTTCCTAGTATCTCCTTTTCCTAACCTCCAATGCATATGCCTGGTGGACACAAGTGTGACAATGAGTTGTATTATTAACAAAGAAGAGGGAAGTTTAAATTTCCTGCGGTGTGACTCTTGTCAGAGGCTTTTCTGTTTATGTAGGTGAGAGAGGGAAATAACAGGCTGAAAATACTGTGATGACGGAAAAGCTAAAGGCAGAAGATTAGTTAGAATTAAATTTAAAAATACATTAATAATATTACACGTAGCACCCACACAGGCTGTACCTACATTGTCAGGTAGTGTAGGCCAGTAAGAGCAGATGTGAAGAGCAAAAGAGTTGGTGCTGGGGATCTGATTCCTGTATTGCACATCTTTTAGGACATTTTTCCTTCAGACCAGTTCTGGGCTGTTGGCATGGACTGAATGACGACTTGTATCTGGAGTGTATTTCTTTTGCTGCTAAAGGCTATATTCCAGTTCAGTCTCATCCAAAAAGAGTCCAGTTCAAGTGCTCTGAGACCAGTCTGTGATGCAACCCAAAAGACAGCATGAAGGCAAGATGGAGATTTTCTTAGATCACCAGATGATCCAAATTAAAACCCTAAGTTAAGCGTGCCTAGGTAGGTATATCAGACCTGAACATATTCAACTTAATATGCAAGTTGCAGTGTTAATTATTATTTTAGTACTATTCTATGGGGTTTATATGGAAAGGTTTTGGTACCAGAGGGGCTGCAGGGATAACCTCTGTGGGAGGACATTAGGGGCTGCCCTGTGGCAGACACAGCCAGTTCCAGCTGGGTCCACAGTGGACCCAATTTAAATTGGCAATAAATGAAATTATTTTTCCACAGGTTGAGTCTGTTTTGCCCATGATGGTAATTGGTAAGTGATATTCCTATCTTTATCTGGACCCATGATCTTTCTCATCCGTTTTTCTTCCCCTACCCCACTGAGAAGGGAGAGCGAGTGAGCAGCTGGGTGTGCATTTGACTGTTTGCAAAGGCTAACCCATCACAATTATCTACGTTGTTCCTTTCTCACCTGCAGTGCGAAAAATGCGAGCGAAGAGTAAGCTAAAGATGTGACATGCAAAAGAATGATCACCTTAGTCAATATACGGTCACAGTAGAAGAGTGGTTTACTCTGACATTTCAAAACTGAACAGGCCTCTTGGGGTGGCAGCCAGGAAGGAAACCCAGTGGCATATCTGTGTAATCACATTAGCTTAGATATGAAGTCATATGTTGTGTTCACTCTGGAGTGAGGAAACTTGTCCCCTTAGCAGGTAGTCTTGATTCAGAGTCTTCTCCTCATCAGTAGCACAGAGGTGACTGGTACCCTGCTAGCTTGTTTCTCATCCAAATATACCTCTGCAGCCATGCAGTCCTCCTAAATGCCACTGTCCTGGCATCTCCCCCTCCACTGCTCATCTGCTTCATCCTCTACCACCTTTAGCGGCCAGGTCTTTCATTTCTCAGGGATGACTTTGGTTTTATAGGAGCTGGACAGCTACCCTGGGCACCAAAGACACCACAGTTCTCATTAAAAACCTTGAGGGTAGGAAAGAAGCACCTTCCAGGACTTGGTCAAGATCAAGATGGGGAGAACACAGGCATTCAAGAGTTAGAAACTCAGGATGATCTATCTTAAGAGCCAGACCTATCACACCCCGGATGTGTTCTAGCTGTCTTTATTTGATGAGAAAGCAAGGAAGACCTTGATCCCAAAGGATGCTATTAGGGGTGAGAGAAACAGAGCTGAGCTCTAGAGCCTGAGAGTCAGGGTTTAAAGACAGCATCTAATTTGTGCCCTAAGGGTGGGGTAGGAGGGCTGGAATACTGTTCTGAAGATGGTGTTCAAAAACTTGTGTCCTTACGAGCCTTCAAGCCAGACTTTTTCCATGGATCATTAACAGAGATTAGGAGACTTCAGTCAGTCTGTTGGTGAGAGAAGATTTCTAGCAAAGGCCTGCAAAGTTGCCAGATGGTCAGGATCCCTTAGAATCACTTCAGCACACTCTTCCCTTGTCCGAGAAGCTTTGTCAGAGTTGCAGCAACCCTCAGGCCGAGCATACTGAACAAATCACAATACATTTTATGTTCTCTGTATAGGAAGAGCACATGACTGATTGCCTCCTTCTGTTAGTGTGACATTGACAGCGGCTTTCCTCTCTCCAAGCTGGTACCTTGCCAGTAGCAAAAACTAGATCAGACTGCAGAAGCCAGTCCCTTCTGACTGCTAAGAGAAGACTCTGGCTATAATCTGGTCATACAGGGCAATTTCCTAAAGGCTTGTCACTGGTTTAAGTAGGATGTCTCCCACCCAGGGACACTACAGTGGTTCTTGATGACAAAAACCGAGGAAGAGCCAAGGGACCTCGAACTCCCGGTGTGTCAGACCTGATTGTAGAACCAACTAAGCACTCTAAAATGACTGTCATGGACTTTCTCCACATTTCTTCAAATACCAGGCTTCCTGAGCAGCATATGTGGACCCTAACAAGCTGAGGCAGGCAAGGCTCCTGGGACAAGTCAGATTGGAATATATATCTGCTAGGAGACCCTGTGAGACAGGTAGAGGACATGGATTGTAGGATATCTGGAGAGGTCAAGTTGCTCCAACTGAAGCACAGAGGGGGCACAGCTAATGAGAGCCAGAGACGGGCTAAGGCAATGCAGATGCAACTGCCTCAAGCTGCTTAGCTGGCAAAGCTGGATCTGAACTTGGCACTGCTGCTGAAATAGCAGTATAGAATTGGCTTACAGTGCTCTAGGGAGCTTCTGCAATTGAACTGAAAGGGAATGGTGGGTGAGCTTGGAGCAGATTTTTCTATTTTATGCCTTCTCTAGAGAACGCTCCATCATCCCTGCCAGAGCTGGTTTATCCCTGCGTTTCATAGCAATATATAAGCAAAGCAAATGCTGCTGATTGCAGCACTTGGCAGGTAAATTCTGAATACTTCCCAGGGAAGAAAATCCCCAGGTCCTTCTAGGATGTCTTCACTTGCATTTAAAAACATCCTAAGTTAAACACGGTGTTATAATAGTTACAGGAACAAACTGTAAACAGTTTCAGAGAGTGCATCTAGCCTAAGCTTGTTCACCAAATATTCCACTCTTAGTTACAAGTATGAGAAATGTGTTTTAAATGGGTACATAAGCAGAGAGATTCTACAGTCCCTGAGACCCTCATCTGGGACATAGATTTTATTTAATGGACCAAGGGAAGATTTTTTTGTAGGAATCTTTCTTTCACAGATGGTTTGGCACAGCAAGCTGGCAGCATGCAGCTGGGCCCCCAGACACCATCCATTCCCAGGAATCCCAGGCATCCCTATAGAGCATCTCACTTCCAACACAGTCCCTCTCCCCTTGCCCCCTGACAGCAGGAATCTCAAGGCAACCCTCAATAAATCTGTCTGGTTTGTTCCTTCCTACATTAAGATAAGACCCAAAGAAAACAGAATTTATTCTGGGGATTCACTAGCCCCCATACAGAAAGTTTTGCTCCAATCCCTTCCCTAGTCTTGCTCCCTTGCTCCTTTTCACGTGTTTGCAGATAGGTACATGCTGCTCCTCTGTGTCCTACAGTGCAGCGTCTGGTCATCTAGGGTGGGGAGGGGGAGATATTCAGGGATCTTAACTTTAGGCACCTTAATGATCCAGAGAAGCTGACTGGGAAATGACCTGAACTCCCTCTGTACTCAGAGAGAGATGCTCCCGTGGAGAACAATTTAGGTCACCTTGGTTAGGTTCTTGCTCTGAATTACCCTCTGGAGGAGCCCATCTATCTCCATTAATTACACAGGGTATCTAGGAAGCCTGCCACGCTAATGTAAGTGCTGAAGTTAGGTGCCTGAAGTTAGGCACTATGAAAACCTCCCTTCATCCTATGAGCTCCTGGAACCCCATGATCCACAGCTGTAAATATATAAAGCTTCTCTTGTTAGGAGAGAAGAATCAGGAAGAATTTTCAATCTTTGTTATTGCACTTGACTTTAAAACAAAATCACTAATCAGACTCAGTTTTTTTAAAGTACGCTTCTGAAAGAAAAAGAATGTATAGCTTTCCCACACACTCATGCTAATACGCACAATCACTGCTAATAATGAGGGCATCACAGCTAGATTCCTGTCATTGCCTTTCATTTTCCCATGTGTCTGAGCTCCATAGTTACTCTGACTGTCGTATCTATTATTTATTAACACAGAAAGGCATTAAAATGCAATTTCCTCATCTATTTGTTTCTTTCCTAATTACACACTATTTAATACTCGAAGAAATTCAGCAATGGCCAGCTTGATTTTCTTCAGTTGTATAGATGCATGAGTTTATATTTAATCATTGTTTTTATTTTTTTTGTTTTTATTTATGTGAACTTTGTGCACTATTTCTTTCCACTTTTAATCCATTAGCTGTTTATATCCTTTCTTTAGCATGCATTAAATCTCATGATTGATTTTTAGCTTCAATGTTTTGAAAAGAGTTTTCTCTGAAAGGAGAAGCATTATGTGTGACATTTTTTAAACTTTCTACAGACTCTCTGATATAAGTGTATTTGAAATAATTCTGCTTTCTTCCTAATTTAGGTGTTAAAAACAACTTCCAAAGAAAGGATTAGTTTTGTTTTAGAGGTGAATGTAAAACAGACTTTTTGTTCAGTAAAAATATGTTGACTTTGAAATAAACTTCTCTTATCAGGATGAAAAGCATTTTTTTTAATTAAAAAAAAATCTGATTACAAACAAAATGTGAATCACTTAAGGTTAGTCAAACTGTGCTCTTTGTTTTGTCTTTTTCATTATTTGTGGGATGTTAATTGTGAAAATGAAACATTATCTCAAAGCTAAATGCAACAAAAAATTAAAAACAGAAATGAAGCAAAAATGTTTATTTTCAAAATATAAGTGTGTAGGACTTTCTCAGTATTTGAAAGTATTTTCCATTGATGATTTAATTCTAACTACTAGCATGGAAATTGGTGCATTTTCTGCAAGATTTTTGGTTTCAGTGAAGCATCATTAGGGATTTCCAACAAGCCTTACTTGCTCTTTTTTCATACAAATCATAGAATCATAGAATTGTTAAGGTTGGAAGGGACC
>RSEF01000002.1:92696673-92740950 GCA_003993805.1 Himantopus leucocephalus
TCCAGGCTAAACAGCCCCAGTTCCCTCAGTCGTTCCTCAAGTCGTCTTCTCCTGCTTAACATCTGGGAACGTATAATGTTTTCATGTGTTAATATGACTGAGTCTAAAATTAGATTTACATGCCAACACATTCATTAGGTCATTTCTCTAGCGTACTACAGAAAAGCAGGAAGCCTGCTCCAATTTCCAGTGTTTGCTAGGAGTTTTTGCACTGTTTCTTCAGTGCAAGACCCGTGTGCTGAGTATTCATGATTCAGCAATCACCTGCTTCATTAGGTAGGCTCCATTTACCACCTAGTTTTCTTCCAAAGGAAACTGAAGACAGTGAATACTTTGGTACAGAATAAAGGTGAGGGAGTGCATCCCATGCACCAGGACTGTGGAAGGATCTGCCTCAGGTTGAAATGTCAGTTTAGTTGTAGATGGGGCCACCAGATGGCACAGAAAAAAACCCAAAAGTCAGATTGTCCTCAGGCTGAAAAGGCTATTGCGAAAGAATAAGTGAAGTATGGTGGTGACTTTAAAGTTGTCGTGTGTCAATTGGCATCACTAACACAGCAGCCTCTGAGATTCATAGCAGAATCTGGACTTCAGTGTCTTGGTGAAGTGACTTTGAAAGTTGTAAATAGATAAGAATGGTTAAAAAGAAATCAGACAGAATTTTAGACATTAAACCTGACTGTGCAAAGCAGTTGAGATGCTGCACCCCAGTGCCTTAAATAAAATACTTTGCAACCCATCCACTCCTGACATATTCACTGAAGCAGCTTTTTGGTAAAAGCATTTGTCAGTGTTTCAATAAGCTGCATAATTCAGTTCAGTAAATTGAATACAAAGGATAGGAACGTTTACATTCAAGGCAGTGAGGCTCCCTTTCTCCTCAAACAATTCTATTTTGTGGTTGGTAAAATAAAAACTAAAACAAAGAAAATTGCATTTCCAAACTTTCTTTTTCTTCCCATTTTAGTTACATAAATCCTGAGAAAGAGGGTAGGAAAAATTATTTCAGGGTCAGGATGAAAATATGGCATTTGTACCTTCATGTAGTCTGCTTCTGACTTGTGTAAAAATTTTTGGACTTTTTCTTTTTTTCATCAGCAGACCTTTTTCTATGGTCAGATTGGGGAATAACCTCTTTCACTCTGCTCCCATTCTAGCAGAGCTGGGCAAAAATTTTGGAGGTTAAAGTGTTAAATAAAAAAATACCAATTTTAACAAAAAAGAATAGATTTTACCTACAGGAAAAAAAAAAAAGACAAATAAGAAATAAAAATAATAGCTTTGTGATTCTTTTTAAGGTGGAAACTCAAAATGTTGTTTGCAGTATCATTTCTTTCTTTTTATTGTTAGTTTAGTTTCTGGGGAAACTTTTTATGCTGCTTCCTTATATAACAGGTATAATGAAAAGTGACATGTGAGAAATACAACTGAAATGATTTTTTTTTTGTTGGCAAAAAGTTGATGGATGATAATATTATTTGATGTTCTAGGAAAAATTGCTAGTATTCTGGTAAAGCCCCCAGTGCTAGAACTTTAAAATGGAACTTTGTCTTCAGAGGTCTCTGTATAATTAGCAGAATTGTATCCAGTATGTAATGCTAACATATTAATGTATAAATAGAAAAAATGAGCTTGTCATGATTTATAGGATTTCAAAATATTGCACTCTCCCTGGTCTTTGGTCTGAAAGATGAGGGACCCATTTTGCGTTTCTTTGTCTGAACTGCTTCTTAACGCTGAAAATGGATCATCTAGCAACCACTCTCATGACTTCACAGATACATTTATAATAGGGCTGGCACATCACCTTGATGCCTCATCTGTCATCACATTTTTCTCCAAAGATGGTAAATGAGCTAGTAGCATTTAAGGGACACTGTCTAGGAAAGCTATGCACAGTACTTGTTTTACTCAGTGAGATTTGTGACCTTGATTTCAATGGCCTTTGGGTCAGGATGGGTCTCGTAGCTTTAGAGTTAGAAGAATAATGTATTTGGGAAACGCAGCTTCTTCTAGCTCATGGACTGTTTGGGATTTTTGGAATTAAAATTTTATACAAGGCACATTGCAGCTTAATGTCAGAATAATGTTGGGAATTAGTGAATGAGGGACGTTTGAGCAGATGCAGGACTGACGTGGATTTTCATTCCTTCCTGTGAAATGGTAGACACTTAATATCATAGATAGGCCAAAAAGTTGGGCATTTTCTAATACTAAAACGGAATTCTAAGATGCTAATACCGGGTGGCCTTGTCAGGACTAGTGCATATGAGTCATATGCTGGCTCTTCATCCCACAACTATTAATTTGCACAGAAGTCATCTTTTTATGTGTTTCCACATGACTAGATGGATTGGTACATTGCTGCTATACTAATGCATTGGCATGTTAATAGAAAAACTGAGAATATTGTGATGTTTCACCTAGATTTAAAAAAGATGATTGTTACAATGGTGTGACACATGCAAAAGCAACCAATCTGTTACCATAAATATACTATGAAAACAAAGTTTCTCTGTAAGTGTAGCATCAAAAGACTGTAGGGTAAGAATATCAGTGGTTTTTTGTGTTCTTATTTCTGCTTTCAGAAAGTCCTCTGCCCTCAGTTTCAGAGAACTGGAAATTGGAAGCTTTACATAAGGATCTGAAAATGCAGTTAGACTCCTATCTATTTTTAATTTTATTTCACAAAACAAATCACCTTTTTCTAAGTACAACATATAGATAAAATTCCATCAATTAGTGAGAAATTACATTTTTAACATTTTACAAAAATATGGCATAAATGGGAATTTTTAATCAAATGAAAAAACTTATGTTTTGTTATGTAATAGTGTACATAGCAACTTTATTTGTACAAAATTTATTTTAAAAAGGATAAAAAAACCCATAGATTTTCTGTGATAGACAAGGAAAAATATCACCAGTGTCTAAAGACCTGATCCTTCAGGAATAATCTCAGAAAAATTAATAACAGGAAATTAAGTAGATGACAGTGTAACTGTTATTGACTTTTATTTGGACATTGTTTAAAGACAATAAACATCAATTATCAATCAATGAAAAATCAGTTTTACCTTTTTCTGTCATATCTGTTGATCTTAAACTTAGAAAAAGAAAAAGAATGTTCTTCATTCAATTAGAAATTCATCCCATTGGAGAATCTGTTGAAGGACATAAGCATAGCAGCCATATGCCCAGATGCCCTAAAATGAAGTCAACAAGGCCAAATATATTTAAATGAGCTGAGGATATGGCCTTAGCCTATGTTCTGCATTACCATACAACCCATACAATGAAGAAATGAGAACATAGTTCAGGTAGGATGTCTCAATTATTTTTACAATATAAAGTTTTGGTAACAGTATAAGTAATATTTTAAGGTATTGAGTAGGAAACCATGATCTCATTTACATCCAGGAAATGTAATTGAAACAGGTAAGTTGCAGGAATGCAATAGAGTAAAAAATATCATACTAGGAGTCCTTTACTCATATGGTCGCTTTCTCCAGTCCATGAAGACAAATTTGCTTTTTTTATAGTGGCTAGAAATAGTCAATGGAGAATAACATTGACAAAAACAAAATTTCATCTGATGAAGGTGGTATAACCTCCTCCAAGAGCAGATATCTTCTGCACCCATGATATTGAGGCATCGCTAGGAAAGGGATGAAGACACTGTGAGAACATGGAAGTCCCAAGGGATGGCTTGGGATTTGCTCCATGCTTAAATTTACTCCTTACTTAAAAGTTTTGGTGGAGTCTAACAAGCTGCATTAATGAAGATCACAAAGAAATAGATACACAGAATACCTCCAAGTGTGGCAGGATCTGTCTTCTTTCTAACTCAAACTTCAGCACTGTACAAGTTTTCATTAGCTGTGTAACTAATAATGACAAAATAACTCAATACTGTGAACTTTTCTAAAGGCTGTGGTGGGATTCATTAAAGCCAGGGGAATGTCTTTTACCCATTACATATCTGTGATTTGCTGGCTCCATCTATCTCAGACGGCATTGAAAAGTCCAACAATACATATAAACCAGAACTAATATTGTTTTGGCATTAAAGTTACTGCACAAAGAGTGATCGTGATATTTGATGTGTAATTTAGCTTTGGTTATTCTTCTACAAGGATTTCTTTAGCCCCTGGAGGTTCATAATGCTCCAGGAAATGTGTCTTTTCATTTTGTTAAGAAAATATACTGATGAATACTCTGATGGAAAAATGTGTGTCTTGTGCCTTGTTAGCCCCGGGATGTCTTGAAGAAAATATCTATCTCAATGGGCCCACTCCTGGGAGACAAATATAATTAACAACTGAATGTATGACAACCAATAAGATCACTACTGTAAGGGATAGCTTAATTTCTTGTGTTGTTTTTTGAGTTTTGTTTTCAAAATGCTAATTTTTATAATCACTTTGAATGTGTGCTTCAGGTGTGATATGCACAAAACCTCTAATTTTTACTTTTCTTTAATGAGGTTATGGGCCAAATCCAACTCACAATGTAACCCTTCAGAATGTTGCTTTGGCAACCATATTCACAAAGATTGTTTAATAAATGTAATACTATTCAATGAGTAATCTGTCAGATATATCTACAGCAAACCCAGTGTCATTGCAGTTATCTTCTTCTTACCTTCTTTGCAGCCATATTCTCTCCATTTTTTTGGCTCAATGCTCCTTTGCAGATGGATGTGAACTTAATCTGCCTGTACTCTGAATTGAATGGACACAAACTCAGTCTAAGATGAAAAACACCAATTATAAAGCTCAGGTGCGAGTCAGAGGTGTCTCACATCTGATCAGCTTACAGTGTGGGCAGCTGCCACCTCACATCTGTGTGCAGAAGGACACCTGAACACCAAATTTATATAACACACCTTTCTTTTTCATTGAAATTTTTCTTGAAAGCCCCTGTCTTCCACTTGAAAGTTTTCTACTTGTCTCTTGCCATCCAGCTATCCCTGTGTAACAGGCCATGTAACACTGAAAATACTCTAAGAGAAGCTTGGAAGAATGCTGTTATCTGGGGTAACTCTGCTGAGTCAGGTAAATGGCATTGGTGTACAACTGGTGTGAGGAAAAGGGAACCCTGTTCTCAAAGAGTATCACAGTATCTTGAAGTTTACTTGCAAAATTTTGGCCTAGGCAAGTGAATAATTCTGATTAAAATCAGATGTTTTCCATCTAAAATAGGATATTTTCTCCAGCAATCTATTGAGTTTTCTATTGTGTGTGGTTTTAATCTCAAACCAAGACTGAGACTTCTGGCAGGACTGTGTCATAGCTTATTCAGCATTCTTTCCATAAGATGTTCCAGGTGATTTTTAAATACCTTATACAATACCCAAAACCCCCATTTCTTTGTTGCTGTCAAGAATTTCACCCAAAGACCTAGAGGAAAAATTTCAGAATTACAATTTATGTAAGTCAGGGTCATGGGAGTTTTTAAAAACTCATTTGATGCAATTCTCACACCTCATTAGAATACAGAAAAAATGAGTTTTGATGAAACACTCAAAACCAGGAAAAATAATATTTATATAGTCTGGAGGATTTAGATCTTCACAATGTTTACTGAAACTTATTTGCAGATAAGATCATTTTATTTGTTTGTTAAATTGCTGCTGTCACTGTTAGGTTCAAATGTATATAAAGTATTCATCCAGCAGTATGACTAAATAGACAGTATTTTAATGTATGTTATGTTGTTTTCTTGTGGCTTCATGACCATCTGGTAATTGAGATATTTCCTAACATAAGAAATAATAATGATAATTACAATAATAAAATAATTGGTGTATCTTTCCAGTATACAAGATTTTATAATCACTGATGTTATTAATGACTTGTACCACCTAAAATAACAAAATATAACATTGTTAGGGTTTAGAGGTATCTCATCAGGGACAAAATCTGTGGAAGGAAAAAGCAAAAGGGTGGGATGGAAAGAAGGTAATGAGGATAGAAAGAAGGCAATGAAAGTATCACAGGATACATATACCTGACTATTATTCTCAAGTCTGTTTAGTCACAGTCTCTTTCAACAAATTTTGTCTAGGTAACTTTTCCTGTAAGTGACTCAATTAGTTGAATCTCAGTAACTAAACATACAGAAAACTCAGAGGAACTGTCACCTTGCTGTGCTAAGAAAAATCACCATGGTCAAATAAACACTTGACAAGTAAAAGGAGCTACACTTGATCTCTCCCTTTCAGAGAAGATCGGAGCAAGTCTCAGGATTTGGCCACAATCTCATCATGCTCTAAACATATTTGTTTATTTTTGAAGGAAAAAAAGTGGAGTTTTTTTTAACAGCTGTCAAATGAAAAATGAACTAAGCGTTCTCAGTAATAACCATGCTTCAAATTATTTTAACAGACTTCATATGCCTCTTCATGCAAAAGACAATCTGAGATACTCAGATGAGAAAATGAATGCTATCTACAGTTTGTCCAGAGAATTACTATTATTGAGGAAACAAATTGTGTTTAGTAAATACATATTTATAGGATAATAGATGTCTCTGGTAAATAATATATGATATGTTAATATAATTAATTTCCACCATTCATTTCTAAATTAGCTAAATATGTATTTAACAAACAAACTTCTGAAAAGAGCTTAATCACCCATGGGCAAAAGGAAGATTAAAATTGAAACAACAGGATACATTATGTCTTGTTTTCAAAACAAAACACAACAAAATCCAATTCATAATCTTCCTTATTAAAGGAACTGTCATTTTATGGCTGCACGGAAAGAATGAAAAAATCTTTAGGCTCATGGAATGACAAAGGCCAAGAATCTGAACCATTATTTTTGAGGAAAATATAAAGAAGATATAAGGAGGAATATGGCTTCTAGGATCAAACCATGAAATACCTGAGATAAGTGCAAAGCAGGGACACCTGCCATTATCTCCTTCTTGTCACAGGCTATCCAAGCAACTCTGTGTGTAGAACCATGTGGTATAAAGATGGAAGTATTAATTAGTTTATAAATGGTTTGTCATTAATTCATTAAATTAATAAAACAAAACATCGATTGTTATACAAAAAATGAGTCAAGCTGATTTCTTGTAGAGCAAGAAACAGACCATTTTTTTTCTTTTTAGGGGAGGAAAATCAGTTCATTAAAAGCAAGGATATTTTTTTTTTTTTTTTGTGGGGGGGAGGAATCTCTTCTGGGAATATCATTTATATTGATGAAGTTGGCTAGAAGACACACTAAGTCACCCTACAAAATGTATACTCCTCCTTAAATGTGATTTTAGGGTGGAGCAGTTTGGAATAAAAATTTTATTAAATAAGCAAAATTAAGACTAGAGAAGAGGCAGGTCTGTAATTTTAAAACATTGACATTTGATTATAGCATTAAGTATTACCTCCTAGGTTGCCGAAAATATGCTCGCCTTTAATCACTAAGATGCTTTGGATTACTTATTCCCCTGTTTGCTGATTATGTCATTTACTTTGTGTATATAGATAAAAGTATTACGTGACATGACAGAAGCAGGCACCTTGGTGAAGACAGCTGGAAATGAAAAACAGCAGGCCAGTTAATACAGTTACTTGAAAGGGCAAAGGACTGGGCTTTCTACAGGCATGTGGACGGAGAAGGAGCAGACGGATGCTAGTTATAAAAGAGTGGGAGTGAAATGGCTCTAGATGAATGCACACACTGCTTCAGCCTTCCAAGAATTAATGATAGGTAAGACAGTGAAGGTAAGACAGTAAGATAGTGAAAGACAAGGGAGTTTGACAACTAAAGATCAGTACAGCCCAGACAGGGAGAAGTGCCTTATATAATCTTTGAAGAAAGAAATGAAAAACTCTCCTTTGGAAAGAATTTCTGCACCACCTGAAGGTGTTTTAGCCTTTTTTTTTTTCGCCTACCGTCCTTTCACGCAGTTATAATAAGTTTGAAAAGCCTTCTAACAAACCTACTAACAATACTGCAAACCAACAGCCAATGTGTCCTGGAGGGCCAAAGTAACAGCTACCCTGTAGTAACTTCCAGCACACAGTAATCCCAGTTTAAGCCAGCATTATGCAGAATGCAATAAAACCACATATAAACCAGACCTGCATGTCACCTACTCTTGCTGTCCAATTAATAATCCTAATAAAATGGTATTCCTGTTTGTAGAGGCCAGCCATGTTAGCCCATGCATTAGTATTCAGGATGCTGCTCCCCTCAGGCTGAAATATGCTGTGTGCCGGTGGCGACCGAAAGCGCTGTGTGTAGTTTCAGCTGCGGGGCTGGGGATGGAGGCCGTCACTCTGCCAGAGCTCAAATAGATTGTCCGGGTGAGACAGGCACCACTGTGCAGCAAAAGCCCCTCACATTTTAAAGCTACCCCATGGACTTCAGTAGTGTTGGAGTAGGATTTAATCTTGTGCTGCCACTCTCCGGAGTGGGGTGCATTTCTCCCTAATGTGCTGGTCAGACTTAAGCCATGGTCAGAGGAAAGCCATTGAGAAAATGATAAATAAAAGATGAATCTTGTTACAGACTTGTCTTCTGCCAACCTGGATGAAATGTGTGTGTATGCTCCCAGTTTTAAAGAGAGTCAAGTGGCTGATTTCCACTACTGCCATTCAGGATCTGTGGCAACCTCTGTTAGTGACAGGATTGGTAAAGCCACAGGAAGATTTGTGAACTTGCCACATCAAGTGATTTTTGTCATTCCTGGGATATATTTAGGGAAAAGAAAAATACTTTGCACTCTTTCTTCTAGTCCTTCCCTCAAACTCTTCCTACACATCTTCTGGATGCCTAAGAAACACCCAGTACCAGCTGGGTGTGGTTGTTGGCACGCACTGGACTTGCCTGGCTATAGCATTAACACATGAACACCACTGCACGTGTCTGTGATTAAAGTGCCCTGGCACCCATGTCCACCTCGCCTCCGCACTTGCTAGTGGGTGTTAAGCGACAGAGACGGGCCGTGAGTGTGCTGACAAGCGTTGCTGCTGGTCGTGGTGACTAAAGTGACCTTACACCATCCCAGTGCTGCCTGGCTGGCGCTGGGTGCACAAGGGGCCCTGGGCTGCCAAGGGGAATGGGCTGTACTGTATGCATTTCAGAGGTGTCTTGGCTCATCGATACCCATGCCGTGGGGGACAGGCACATTATGAACAGAGCTTGAGAAATGGATGTGATTTCAACAGCCAGTGCAGTTGAACTGGGCTGAATTATGCCTATCACAGCTTTACTGTGTTTACACAGTGTCGAGGGAAACAGATCTTGGTCTTCAGCTGGAGCCCTTCTGATTGAGAGAAACAACAAAAAAAATGCTTAAGATAAAAGGATTGTAATTCGTAGTCTCTGGTCTTAAATTTAAATGCCCTAAAGTGAGGATTACACTTTCTGTGCTTCATAGTATGCTTCCTAACCTGTTTTATCCTCAAGGGCGAGGGGGTGAAGTTATTTTCGTAACACATTGACAGTCCGTCCTAAAGCTCAGCCTCAATCTCTCAAAGATTTTTCTTTGTTTTAGTTTTGTTGAAATGTCTGTCAAATTCTTAGCTATACTCTGCAACCAAAATTAAAAAAAAAAAAAAGAGAAAAACAACTACACCTTCAGAAAACCAAAAGCTTTCAACATTTTCTTTTCATCTCTTCAGAAGTAACTAGTTCTACAAACATTTTTGTAGTTGACCAAAGAAATACATTCTGACTAACTGCACTCTTAAGAGACTGCCTCAATATCACAGGTAGGTCTGCAGCAGAGCTGGAAGTGTGAAGTGCTGGCTGCAATTCCCACTTGTACCTTTATCAAAAAAAAGGTGAAAAAAAACCCCAACAAACCACCAACCCCTCATTCCCCTGGATATGAATCATTTGCTTGTTATTTTTGCAGCTTTTCTTGTTTTAGCTGTTATGGAGGCTGCGTGACTTTTTATTGGATGATCTTTGCAGATTCAGGTCTGGTTTGTTTTTTTTTTTTTTCAAAAGTACTTTTTGTTAAGTACAAAATTGCTACATATTGTTACATATTCTTTAAAGTAATACATTCAAAGAAGAGAGAAACAGCCTCTGAAAGCTCATCCCGAAGCCCAGCTCTGCTACCCAAAGGTGGCCCCTGAGCCTGGGTCCCTGAGTGCTCCCATAGCCTGCATGGCTACAAGACAATCCTGAGGCTGTTTCTTACCTCCTCACCAAGGGAAACTTCACTCCCTTGCAAGGAGTCCTTCTGTCTCTGAAGTCCCTGCTTCCAGCCAGTTTAACCCCTTCTGCAGTTGGACTGTCTTGACCTCCATGCCAGATCATTCCTTGGTCCCAAATTACCACTGTTGAGCAGTTACAATTTGAATTTCCCCTTCACCATATAAACACAACTGTAGGGTATCCAGGCTGCTGACTAAGGGGAATAAAGCCGTTTATACTTGCCCAGTTACTGAATACAAACTCTGGGTGACCCAAAATCTCACGAGCTACTACCC
Organism: Himantopus leucocephalus; assembly: GCA_003993805.1. Classification (NCBI taxonomy): domain Eukaryota; kingdom Metazoa; phylum Chordata; class Aves; order Charadriiformes; family Recurvirostridae; genus Himantopus; species Himantopus leucocephalus. The sequence continues at coordinate 92,707,133 of RSEF01000002.1, forward strand.
TTGCCAGAAAGCAGTGCAGAGACACATCACCATGGAATAAGCCCTGCACGTATGGCCTCTGCCTCCACCACTTTTTGCATTCAAATGGGTCCAATATGCTGCAAGAAAGGGTGACGCCATGGCTGACCGCAGGGAGAAGAAAGAAGCATCCACTCCAGGGGAGTGTGCAAGGACTGATGGCAGTGCTCTGTTCAGCCAGACATGTATGGTTCCATTCATACCGCCATACAGGTATACCAGATAAAGTACCCATCTGATTCTCACTGCCAATAGCCACGAGTGCAGCTCTGTAGCCCTGCTTATCCTCAAATATAGCACCAAAAGCCCTGTTCACCCTCCAGGAAAAAGAGCATTTTTGAGCAGAGATTTGAGACATACTTATGTCTCAAAAAAGGGACACAGTTTTGGTAGAAACCATTTTTTCCCTCATAAATGTGAATGTGGGGTTCACTCACGAATGTCTCTGCTCCAGGGAACATTCTTTCCTTCAACTCATGCCAGAACTTCCCCCTGCAGTCAAGCTGATGAAGCAATGAAGCAATGAAGGTGTATGGGTACACCCAACTGACACCCCTGGCAGAGTGAAATGATGACAGGCGAGGATTGGGTTTGATCCCAGGTGCTGAGCAGGTGGGTCACAAATAAATCGCCACATTTGTCTCCTTTGCAGCTCGATAGTTCACTACGACTCTGTATGGAGAGAAGATATCCCACAATTTCAAAACGCTTTTTTGAAAATGGCACTCGTAATGGAAACTGTAGTCATCAGAAAAGAAACCAATACCAATAGCTGTCTGGAACAGTGTAAATCCCAGCAACTAGGGATTCAACTGCAATATATAATGCCTTTGAATGTGACTTGGACTTGCACTATACTCTTGTGGTATGTGAATAAGGGGCTTAATCCTCAAACTTGCTGAGCATCTACTGAGAATTGCTGAGTACTCGGTATTTACTGACTTCTGTAGGAATATATGCTAACACACAAATCTATATAATGGATTTCTGACGCAATATAATTTAGCATGAGATACTTTCTATATTGTGCAGCACTTTAAAAATGACGACTCTGCCTTGCTTACTCTGTCCCTTGAGTTCTGTCTCATTTTGTGCTGAACAAAACAATCTACTAGTCCGAAGTTGATTTTTTTTCTGTGGGACAAGGGTAAATGGAATAATAACATTGATAAAAACAATGAACATGTTTAATTAACTTCAGTGTGGCTAGGCATTTGACTTTGGACCTCCCAGTCAACCCTTTTTGCCAAAAGACAAGATTGAGTAGATATGGAGATTGTTTTTAAAATGTAATTCCCCTTTGAGTAATGAGTGAATTGATTTTTGATATGAGAGAAAACACAATATTATGAATTCTGTGTCTCGATAAAAGAATATTTGTTTTCATGCTATGCAAATCATAATTCCCTTTCTTTAAATTTAGCTTTCTGTTTGGTAATTCCTATATTAATGTTTTCTTAACCATTCATAAAATATGACTCCTGAATTGATTGTTGCTCTTTGTTGTCTTCTTTTAAAGAGTTCATTTTTTATATTTGCCTTGCATGTGTTGCAACAAGTCTCCCCTGATCCCCTGCCTCATTCCTTCCTTCTCTGTGACTATAGTTAAATGCTGGTGTTTTGAAATAGATTTTTATAATTACAAAATAGAGAAGACTGTCTTTTTTTCTGGCCTGAAAGCAGAGAGCTCTTTAGGTTTATAAGTCAGGCAAACCATTGAAACTTCGTTAGTCTGAAGCAGGAAGAAAACTTGCTTTGGGTTGACCTTTGATTGACATAAGGGAAGAATCAAGCAATCTTTAATATAATCATAATAAGATTCTCACAGGTGAAGTAATGTGCCAGACTGACTTTTAAAAATATTTGTTGCTTTTTCTTCCCCTAGAGACATCCATAGCCTCACAGCAGAGACTCTGCTTATCCTAAATAAATTTTAAGTGCTTTGCCTTTGACATATGAGTGTTACTTTAATCTGAGAGAGTGATGTTTTTTTTTCAGATTTCATTTTATTTTGCCTTTAATTGAAGGAGAGGAAAACCAGAACTTTTCAGCTGACTGTAGTTGTTATATCAGCAAACACCAGAACACTGTTTTTTTTACTGCAACCTATTAACCAATCTTTAAAGAAAAAATGGAACTGTGGCAGAATTAATTCTGGTTTTATGTTATGTTGCACAGCAACTATAAACAGGACTGTGTTAATGCTTATTGTCTGTTTTGTGGTGTATTTAAGTGCTTGTTAGCATTACAGAATGCGGTGTATGTGTGCACAGGAACTGCTGATTTAGATAAATATAAAAGTCTAGGATATTGGAGGGAAGCTTTTGCTATTTTTACTGCTTCCTACTAAAAATTTATAAGATTGCCCCACAGGCTGAAATCATTGTGTAGCTGACACACAGTCCTTCTTCTGTGAGAGAAGTGGGAGCTGCAGGAATGGCTCGCCAGTGGGCAATGACCGGGGCTCCCAGGGGCTTGTTTTCTGGGTGGCATTCAGACCAGTAAACCACCAGCTGTGATTTGGTAATGTCAAACTTGAGGAACTCCTCATTGCATCCTCTGCAGCTAATGGGGCTCTGTCATGACTCTGCTACCTTGTCCCTGGCACTGTCAGTGTGGGTGACATCCACTCGAACCATCGGTGAGCCACTGCTACATCACACTCACAGGGGTGCTGCCTCTGCTCCTGCAGAGTGAGCGGAGGGATCACAGGAAAAGCCCACCCTTGCCAGGAATGGTCATTTTGGTGACCACATGAGGAGGACCAAGAAAGAATATACAGCCCGGGAATATATGATGGCTGAAAGTCTGGCAGCTTGCAGACAGCATGTGTTTGATGCAGAGTAAATAGGTGTTTCCTCAGGCTGCAAGAAAGATGCTATAATCCCTGCTTACCCTCTGGTCCTCACCAGTCCTCACCCTGCTCATAAAATATTAGCCTCTTCTTACTCAATGGAAAATTATTATTCACTTCCAAATGTGCATCTTGTCTGCTTTCTCCTTTTTTCCCCCATCATCGTTGCTTGTTTCTTTTCTCTTTCCCTGCCTGTTCTCTCCAGCTTCAAAATCCCTTTCCAAACAGAAAGCTCAGGAGGAGTAATTGTGAAGTATTTCTAGTGAATTCTTCTCTTCCTACAGGAAAATTTCATATACATTTAATTATACTGAGGAATAGCTTCTTCTTTCTTGACCAGATTATCCCAGGCCACTTCTTTTCCATTTTGCATCTGCACAGCTGTCAGCCACTGCTATAGCCCTTCTAGGCAATATCATGAGTCAATATCAAAACTTCCATCCTGCTTAGAGGGATTCTTCATGAAATAAACCATCTCTTAGAGAGCTCTACTCAGAGCAGTGTGGCCTGACTGCCGTCCCCAGGTAGAGTAAGGAAGAACCAATTTAGAGCTTGTCAGTGAAAGCTGGTTACCACTTAGAGTCATAAGGGGCTTTTTGGTAAATGTTGGAGATGTTTTTCTGTATTTCAGAAAGAGTTCTAATGTTATCAAAAAGCTCTCAGTTTTCCTTCTAGTTATCTGATAGACAAACCACAAGGGGAAAAAAAAGAAAGGTAAACTCTCCTTTTTTCAGGATATGTCATTAAAAATATAATTTTAGATTAAAATAGTATTTTCTTTGCTATAGTATTTTTTATGAAAGAAAGACAGAAGGAAAAGGGTGGAGGAGTCTGTTGCGCAAAAATTGAAGGAAGTGAATCTGTATTTGGGTGCACAAAGATATGGAGTTTTCAAGGCAGTAGCAGGGTTTTTCACATTGTTTCAAGAAGCTGTAAGTTAGAAAATAGTTGTTCAGTAGAGAAAATGAACAGGTATTAATATGCCAAGAACTTCAGTGTACTTCTGTGTTCACTCTGTTTTCTTAAAGCTCTCTCTGATCTCTAATAGTGTAATAGATATAACACCTTTTAACTTAGATATGCAGCCCCAAATTAAAAGAGTATAGGAAGGTTAATAGTTTGAGTGACTTCAGATTTCAAAATTATTTATCTGAATTATTCACTGAAGATTCTATGACTAGAAAGGCCAATTCCTTTTAACTTAGTTTGTGTTGACATCAGCTGAGGGTTTGTCTGATGAAAAAGAGGAACAGTTCACAAATTCTTCTCTATAAAAGAAGAGGTGATAAACTCATAATGGCTTTCAGTCAGGAAGAATAGTTTGGCTGTGTTTTTCACAGCCTTCAAACACAGTTAACAATTCTTACTTTATCACTACTCCCTTTTCATAAGGCTATATCCCTCAGCCACTATAATTCAAGTAGAAGTAGGACTGAGGCAGGAAAGGAAAGTGTGAGAAAGGAAAACAAGGAAACATAGCGCATATAAGATAAAAAAAAAAATGTGGCACATATGTAGTTCCAGATTTTGTGGGGTTGGGTATTAACTGGTATGGCATAACTATTTTTTTTTTTTTAATTTCCCTAATGGACTGCTCCAATAAGACAAAAAACCCACACAAACAAAATGCAATCTTATAAAATGGAAAAAGTTTAATTAATTTTCAAAAGAGAAAGTTCCTTTTTTTCAGACAAAACACTGGGGAGTTTGCTTCTTTCTGGGCAATGCAATAGACACAAATGTGAAATTCTCCTCACAAAACCAATTTATCCATGGCCAAGTTCAAGCAACACCTTTACCCCTGTGTTCGTATCAGCCAGTTCCAAGAGCCACTCTTTCCTAGCTAATGGAGGAAAGCAAAAGACTAGAAAAAAAGGACATAGTTCACACCTTGCAAGATGCCTTGTTTCTTTCCCTTAATGGCATGTTGAATTGAATGTGAGGATGGCTTCTTTGGTATACCTCAGTGCCAGCTGAATTTGTTAATTTTGCCTCTAAAAGAGTGTATCCTTCGGCTTTAAGTCTTTTACGGCTAGGCTTGCTATCTGTGAGTTAGGATGTTCATCCAAGTTAGCATTTCTTTTTGTAAGTGGGGGCTTACAGACAATGAGAACAGAGCTTAACTGCTAGATGAAAAATTTTTGTAGACCTTAATGTCGTTATTCCTGGAAGACAGGGACTGGAAGTGTCAGTTTATTCTGAATACTTAATCATACCTGCTAGTTTAACAGGTTGTATGTTTCACAGTCAGCAAGTTATTGTAGACATGGATTTTTACTCCCCTGACATAGTAGGTCTGTGCTATGGGAGGGTGAACAATAAACAGAAAAATGACTGAGGACAGAACTTCAAGAGCTGGAAAGCGGCCCTGGGGAGCATGAGAGGCTGAAAGACAGGCGCAGCACAATGAGAGCAAAGCAAGGGGCCAGAGCCTTGCACTCAGTGAACAAGAGCGGGGTAAATTAGCCTTCTGCAGTGAGGGAAAGGATAGGGCTATTGCAGAAAGCGATACAATACAACTGTAAAAAGGCCTTGGAGTAAATAAAAAATCACTCCAGTCCCCCTCTCCCTCCACCTGTATGATAACCAGATGCTGAGACTGCCCTTCATCTTACTGAGTGAAGATGTCTGGATTACAGTTCTCTGCATTTTATCAAGTTACCCAAGGCTCCTTTATGGCACTGAGACCCAGTCAGTGGTGTCTAGAGCACACTTCATCTCATCCTAATGCAGAGATCTACATTGTTCAAATAAACAGCACCCTCACAGTGGGCTTTGCTCTCTCTACAGGCTGTCGAATGAACTTTAGCTGATTTATGCTGGCACTTTAGCCAATTAAAATTGAGTGAGACAAATGGTACCCAAAATGACCAACTGGAAATGCCTCACAAAAAGTTGTGTTCTGCCTAAAATGGTTCTTCATATTACAAAATCAAACCTGGATAGTCTTTCATTGCTTTTCAATACTTTGTTTAGATCGAAGGTGAGGTAAGCCCAATTACACTTTCTATAGACAGCTCCAGCTCTGAGGAAAACATCCTTAAACCTCTTTTTTTAACACCCTCAGGGCTTCTTTGAACTTTTATTACTTATAATACGCTTCTGTGGGCAGCAACATTGCCACAGGAGAGGTGGGATATTGGGTACTGCTGTCTCTTGAAACCCCTCCTCAGCTCTGCCTCATAGCAAAATGACTTCTATGGCAAGGTCAGGGCCAGTGTCAGAGCAGGAAACACACAACTATGCAAATACCACATCCCGACTTCACACAGATGTTTTGCTGGAATAATTCATGTCTCATTTCCACCACTAGAGTGACAGAAAGTGTTGTATCATCTACAACATAAAAGAGTGCGATGTCAACTTCCTACGTTATTCTTGTTCCTATGGGAAAAGTGATAAATGCACTCTGCTTTGCTTTGTTCACCTCATGACACTCTGCTTGCAGTGGTATTAGACATATTCTTTTGTGATATTTAAGGATGATTCGCAGCTAAGCCCTCCAAAGTTTTTATCTGATGTGTCATCAGATTTAAAGTATAGACTCCGGAATTATGACATGACACAGCCTCTCGTTAATTATGGGTTTGCAATTATGCAATATTTTTGTATCTTTGTCAGGCAGCACCACGGTACTCAGTTTTGCTTTTGCTTTGTTTTTATCATTATCTTTTACTTATTTTACAGTTGAACTGTTTGCATCTGAGACAGCATCTCTACTTAAAATGTCATACCCCTAGCAATTACTTTTAAGTGTTTTACGTTACACTGAGGTTAAAAACCTTTTTTTTCTCTTAAGCAATACATAATTATATATTGCTCACAATGATTGACAGTTTGATGAGTGCAGGATCATGAAATAGTACCCTGAATATTACAATAAAGCAAGTCTCACCAAGTATCAAGGTTTCAGGAGCTTTGACACAGCTCAGTCATTTTGTATTGTAATAATAAAGGCCTGCCAAAATTATTTAAACAACAGTAAAAGAAAACGTATCCTTCACTTGCAGAGTGGAGGCAACTTGATCACTGTACTTGTGGGAGAGGCAGTAAAATATCACAAGAGGCAATAATCTCAAGACATTTCAGATTTCTTCTACTTGTTTGTTGGGTGGTTTTTTAATGTTATTTGATACAACCTCTAAGTAAGAGCCGTTCTATAAAATGAAGTAAAGCTGTGTATGCAACAAACCCTTAGGAAGATGACCCTTTTCAGAACTTCTTCAAAGAGGAGAACTTTGAGCATGCAGCAGCTGCAGATGTATGGCTGTACCTTTTCACCTCAGGAGTGTACATTCAAGGAACAGGATGGCACACAGGGCAAAGAGTAAGCCTTACCTCTGATCAGGCTAGGTGACTGATATCCCTTTTCACTGATAAGTGCAAAGGTCCTCCCAAACTGTCTACCTTTGGAATAGAAATGATTTATTGAGGCAAACTTATCTGCTCCACTGTTCTTGCAGCTGACAATCTCTTTCAGGCTAAATTCTGGGGAAGAACACCCCTACTGTATTTGCATATTCACAACCATACACTGCAGGTTTGGTTGAACAAGTTCTTATTTTTAAAGGATACCAAAACTGTGAAAAAAATAAAAAATGGCTCTGGCCAATAATATTCCAGGATGTTACTGAAAGGTTGGCCAAGATCTTCTGAGATAACAAGACAATAGTCATATTAAGATCTTAGGTTTTTAGCTCACAGATACCAGACAGGATTTATTTATATTATTCTTGCACAAAACCAAGTAAAGAATGATAGGCATGCTGTAATTTGGTCAAAATGACAGATAAGATTAGGTGACATTTCAGAAAAAAAATGGAACAAAAGACATGCAAAATGAGCATTTGCACTCCTTGCACAGACAATAGTGTTTAGCAAGCATGGTTGTGTATTCAACTTAAGCTAAGCTAGAACAGTCCACCAAAACTAACAGATTTGTTTTCTCTGTTTTGCATGCAGAACAGCTATTCCATTTAATGAGACTCACTCACACAGAACTGTAGGAAATGAAAAGCTAAATCAGCCCCCTTGACAAGCCTAAAGAATTAAAACTCAGACCTGCTAATACAAAGACAATACTATCATACACTTTAAAATCATATTTTATAAACAAAAATATAGTACTGGAAACCAGAGCTAGATAAAACATTCCAGTGAAAATGCTTTTGACTTTTCTAAACAGAAAAGGTCAATTTTGAATAAATAATTTTCTTTTTTTCCCCACTAGAATATGACAGTTTTGATGGTCCTGGCCCAGGATGGAAAAGAAATTCACCCATGTTTTTGGCAATGACTAAAGAAATAGCTTTAAGCTCACACTCCACAGTTTGCCACACAAGGAAACTGGTTTGCCCATGGTACAAAGCCTTAGAGCTGAGCTGCTGCACAAGAGGAAAATCTTTGAAACCTTTATGCCTTCAAATACTTGAAACATTTGGAAGGGAGAAAAATTTCTTGTTGCTCAGTTCCATCCCCAAATTTTTCACTGTTATGACTAATACATAGTACAGTGATTGAAAAACTTTTTTTCATGTATAATTGTATTGCCCATCGTCAGCTGAAGTAGCTAAGCAGTGGACAATGATGTCTATCTTTCCCAGTCTCCAAAAGCTTTAACTAATGGGAAGGATGCCAGTCTGACAGGGGTGCTTATTTTCTAAAGAGGTGGAGAGGCGTACCCTTTGCATCGGAAAGTTTTGCTGATATGAGGAGGTCAGTTATCTCCTTCTTCATTCACTCTCACTATAGAAGAAATTGGGGAAGGAACATGGCAAAACTGAAGCAGACACAAGTGCCTTGAGTTATATTGCGTAACATCTTTTTCCCGTAGAAAGAATCTAACGCTACTGTGGGGCTGCTTTGATTTGTCAGATGGCCTTAAATTAGGCACACTTCTGCATTACAACACAGGCAGAAAGAGACACAGTGGAGCTGAGGGAGCCGAATTTCTCTCACTGCTACACAGTGATGTTTTCACATATTTTGCTTCATGCACATTTGCTTGATTTCACTGACGTTGACGTAAACAGTATCACCTTTAAGACAGGAAGTGAATCACTGTCGTAACTGCAAGCCAATTTGCAGAGCTGCATTACTTTGCAGTACTATGCACTTTGGTATGCAATACACTCCCATGGCTTCCCTGATGATGTTAGTATACATGACCGTAGTGGAGCAGCAGGGAGTAATCACACACAACACACATCATGGCAGTACAACACACATCATGGCAGTACAACACACCCACCTCTCCACGATGGTGTTGGTAGACAGACTGGAGAAAAGATCTACCACATGATCTTCTTCAGTCCTGGGACTGCTCTGCTGTGGCTTGTGGCTGCTGAGGGCGGTCAGCAGCAGAGGTAGGCCACTGCACAGTGGTGTCATTTAGAAATCATTTACAGAAAGATGGAAAAGCAAAATATCAATTGCAGTGTTTCTGTTCGGCTGGTAATGAACAATGCCTGTTGGGGAGATAATGTGTGTGGTCATTTGCACAAATGTACTTAGTGCCAGGCACTTATATGTACACTACCGCTTGAGTGAAATCATTTTTCTGCCTCATAAAAGAAGAATTACTTGTTGCTATGGCAGTACATAGAATCAGAAAACACAAGAGGCTGAAGTTATTAGAATTTAGATTAGTCTAAGTTATTTTAAACTTAAGTCAGTTTTTTAGCCATGGTGTGGGAAAGAAGAGGGATTTGTGTGTACTGCAAAAATCCCCACAGAGACTGAAGCCAACAAGAACTTTTTCAAAGACTGGTTTGTGAATAATATTGCATCACAGTCCTTTCAACATAGATATTTGGGTGAAAATATTATTGCAGATTTGTAATGATTTTCCTGTAAGAAGTGAAAGGCTTGATTTCGTAATCAGGGTGGAATTTCCATTTGAAGCAACGGCAACTGTGTGCATAGGCAAAATCTGACTTTGTCCTGCAACTGAATACAAAATAAGCCACTTAAAAAGAATATCATTTAGTTGATTATAAGTCTTTATTCATATTTGGACAGTGCTCTGAAGCCATCATAAGGATGTAAATCCTTCAAACTTGGATAGGCTTTACCCTGATACAAAATGGATAGAGAAGCAGAATTAAGGCTGATAGCTATGGTCTTTTGATCGCACCAATCATACAGATCATTTGATTATGAACCGCCTCTTAATTATTTCTAAATCACTCATATCAGTTTTAAATCTACCATTGCAATTATTTCTAAATCAATCACATCACCTTTAAATCTCCTGTCACAAATCATCCGATTTCTTGGGGACTTCACGAGTCACCTTGATCTGTCTGCCTAGCATTTCTCTAAGGCATCTCTCACATTTGCAACTCAGAACTTCAGCCAAATGAAAATTTTTACACGTATATTTCCTGCCTTTCCTATTTTCATCAGTCCTCCACTATCACTAGAGACAATTCAAATAAAAATACTGTCCTATTTTTCAGGAAATCTGATAAAGTTATCTTCATCTTATCTTCTCTTCATCTTTCTCCTCATGAAGGTTACCATAAAAGTCAATGAGATGTTATGGTTTTCTGTCATTTTACTGAAATATCCTTTTACTACTGAAATAGCCCTTTACTGGTACCATTCCCAGAAGATGACTTTCCCAATAATATTTCTACAAATATTAATATTCAAAACATATTTCAATTTTACCCTCAGTGAATGACGATGTACACAGAACAGCAGCTAGTGAGTAACACTCAAATTACCTTCTGGATTAGTTACGTTCTGTGCTTCTTGTGACATTTCTCAAAATGGCTTCACGACACTAAAGGATCCTGGAGACACGACACGTTTTCTGATAGTGTTAGAGTATGTTACAAATAAATTTTGAAATCCAGTTACTTTTTATTTGACATGGCAAAAGCTAGATAGCTGGCTTTAGGGTTAAAAACATCTAGCAATCTTTTACAAATTCTAAACTATTACTAACCCAAATTATTGGTATTTCAAATTTACAGTGTATGCTCCAATTCAACAGGGTAGATAAACTGATGAATAGTTTTAAACACTTGAGTAGTTCTTGCTGAACAGATTAAAATCACTTTTCAGTATTTGAATGCTTAAAAGTCTTTATGAATTGAGGGTCGAAATTTACTGCTGAAGTATACATGCTTTTATAGTAATGTCTGCCTTTTAAAACTGTTTTTTTAAATGATAAATACTGTGTTGTGACTCCAATCCAGTACTTGTGTTTGCAACAAATACTTTACAATTCAAGCTGGTGCTTCTCGCGCTCTGTGCAATTGTATTCAAAATACTGTAGTTATTTTAAAATTACATCATTGATGCAAACACTGAGATTTAAGATTGTTAAAGATAGTCTTTACAGGTATAACTGAATAGGTTAGACCTACATTATTCAAAATTCATCATTTGCTGTTTACTTCCTGATCACATGTTCTGCCATGTTATCCTTTAATCAGCAAACATAAGGAATAATCAAAAGAAATACGTATGTGGTGGAGCAAACAAAACAGATGGGGTTTTTTCACACTGGAGTGTGGTGCAAGACCACAAAAGACATTTATTAGGGATGCACTTTGGTGGTTTTACCTAATTCCCTGCTGTATGACAAGCAACAAAAAAAAGAACTAGCAATAATATATGAAGAAAATTTTGTCTTGTGCTAAAACATTTTGAATTTGCAAAATTCTGCGTTCTTGTTCACTCATGACAAACCGAGTGAAAAACTAAGGTGAGTAAATGTGATTGTTACTTATTTAAGGTTGTGGTTTATATAAAAGTCATACTAACAGTACAATCATAATTGCTCAAGATATTGAGGAATATCAGTGCCCATTAGTGCTTTTCTGTCTGAATTCTCTCAAGTGCAATTTGTTTCTCAAGTGCAAGTTGAATGTTTCTTTTTTTCTTTTTAACCTAAAACATTCACTGTAACCCAACTTTAGATGCAATAATAATTAAGCATCCGTTAATTTATTTAACTAATTATACTGTAATTACTTTTGTATGAAAATTTTGGAGAAAAAGGTTATGGTTAGTATTTGAGGCTTCTTGTGCCATTCTTTACAGCACGTTGGTCCAGCAATAACCAATTCTGCAATTGAAAATTGGTAGCTTCCTAAGAATTAGTTTTCATATCCTATGAAACATAAGAGAATACTGGCAATTCCAGTTCACAATGGGATAAATTAGGATATTTTTAATATATCAGTGACCCATTCCTCAAAATAAACAAAAATCTATCAACAAAACAAACCAAGAGAAGAAAAGAAAAAGAGGGATGGAGAACCACCATCCTCCAGGAATATTTCTTTTTACAGATAGAACCAGAAACTTCAGCCTAGTGTTGAAAACTCTTTCCCAGTGGCATTTCTTGTTGAAAGTGATGTGTTTCTACAAACAGACAAGCAAACCAGAAGCTTTGATTGATGGAAAATTACCAACTACATATAACTACAATACCACTACTGAAGCAGCAAACATAAAGGAATTACGTGCCTCATTCTGAGATCAGAAATGTTTCATACTCAAATATATCATACGCCATTCTTATATGGTATTACAGAAATAAATAAAAGACTGACTGGAAAGTTGAAAATTTATGGCACACATTTCCCCCCCCCCATTACACTGCTTTCCATGTAGGAATTTGGCTAATGTGAGATCAGAAATATAAGATTTCCTTTTGTCTGTGAGCTGTGAAACTATGAATGGCTGAAGAACAGCAGCAAAACTGAGCTAGAAATAATGAAAAGGACACAAAAAAAATTTCATGGGTGTTTGGAAAATAAGAGTTCTCTGATATTCATGAAAAGATAATATATAGGAAGATGGTAAAAAGGAAAGCACTTTTCAAGTGCATTATAAGTATCAGACTTGATTTTCACTGGTATAAGCTGAAGTAGCATAGCGGCAAGACAGCCTCATAGTTCATGTATTTGAAGAGAGCGAATGTCAGGCTATCAAAAGACAATGCAAGCAAGGTAAAAATTGTAACAACTTGTGGTATCATTGACTATATAAACTTGCGCAAACTGCCAAATCCTGAGACACATTGTAATGTGCAAAACTGTAGATTTAATGTGGAGTTGTCTGTCACCTAGTAAAAACCACAGAAACATAAGCAGTGATTGCTGGATAAATCAGATCCTTAAAATGAAGACCAAAGTCTGCAAACCCACTCTCTGCCCTCATCATTGCATTGGGGACATCTTTTCTGCCAAGAAAAGGGGATTTTGCTGTGCCACTGGTGAGTTTCTACCTGTCCAGGCTCCAGAGACAGCTACTCCAAGTTGTTTCTTATATAGATTAAAAACAGAAGTGAGGATGCACAGGTGGACTGCCAGGGGGGTGATGAACATGCAGAAGGAAAAAAAAAAAAAAAAAGGTAAAAATGGCTGGGTTNATCAGACTGAAAATCCATTTAGGCCAGTATCTCCAGCAGGGGCCGATAGCACGTGTCTACGGAAAAGCAGAATAGGACAAGCTTATAGCAATATTACTCCATTCTATTGTCTCAGCCTCCAAGGGTTCATAGCTCAGGGACTTCCAAACCCAGAGGTGGTATCTTTGTATTTAAGAAAATGAAAGCAGTTAAACTAGTGGAGATATCTAAGCAATGAACTCTCTGCCTAAGGAATCCCAAAGCAGTTGTGATTAAGGTAAAAGGGTTTTAGCGTTTGTTTCTTTCTGCAGATAATGTCGTGAACGTCTGCACTGCTACCATTTTAAACCTAGTTCAGGTGTTTTTGCACTCCATTTACAAGAGTGACTTCAGGGAAGATGCATTACAAATCTATGTCAATTACATACACAGATTACATAATTTAAAGTGCTTTGCTTTTGTATAGTATCATTAAAGTAGAGAAAAAATTGAAATATTGTCTTGCTCCAATGAAAAAAATGACAGTAACAATTCTTTGGTACAGTCCAAAACTGGTTTTCTGAGTTAGCTTATCTGGTGAAGAATAAATTCTTTTCAAAGTCCTTCTCAGGACAATATTTTGTCATGTCTATAATGTTAATGTATGCTTAAGTGATGACTAAATAGAGAAAACTGTTCTCTATTTACAGAGAATATGTAACACACATATGTAACTCAAATTTACTTCAAGACTAAGGAAAAAAATAAAAAGAAATATTGAATTTTAAAATAAGAAATGCAGAAGTATATATAAAATGGATTTAATCAACATCATGCTAGACTTAAGGTACAACATCCAGCAGTCTTATATCTACTGTTTTTCTGAATTCATGTCTGTCACTGAAGTGGCTACAAGGAGATTTTTTTTTTCTTCTAAGAAACAGTTCATTATGATTTACAGCAATGTGATAAAGGTGTTGGGTTTTTTTAAATTTGATTTTGTGCATTCATTCTTGATAGAAAGTATTCACAATAGTTAAGAAGTAGAAGCCCATTTTATACTAGTATAAAGTACTTTTTCATTTTTTCAGCCAAACCATTCAAACATTAAGAATGGCTACAGAAAAACAAGGAAAAACTTGGGTGCAAATTCCAAAATGATAAGAGCTTGTTTCTGCACTCTAAATCAAGACCACAAAAGCTCAGCAATGCTTAGGCAGAAAACTTTTAGCTTTCTATGACTCCCTGTAACTATGAATGATAGATCTCAATAACAGAAAATAATGCTATCAATACCTCATATATCGCAATAGAAGATTTCTTTGAAATCCCCTCTTGATTACAATCCTATTGTTTCTCTCTTACACCCAAGAACCAGGAGATACATGGCACATTTCACCTGTCAACAATAGCTATCCATGCTTTTGTTTTCTGACAGAACCTTAATGCTCTAATGTATTTCCTTCCCTTCTGGTAAATGATTTAGATGTCCCCTTTGGTAAAATCATTAAGCATTTCTTTGCTAAATGAAGGTAGCCTGGTTTAGAGAAAAAAAAAAAAAAAAAGTCTGGCATGTAGATATGATTGACTTGAGCATATTCTGAAGATTTTAAGGCAAGAGTGCATAGATAGAGGTAGATGTAATTTCCTTTCTTTTCTCTACTATTAAGTAATCTAAATTGCAGAAATGCAAGCTGATTAACCAAATTATTCATCAGAACAATACTTTCATTCCCTTCGATAGTGTGCAAAGAAAGCAATCAAACAAACAAACAGTTGTATAAGTTTATATAGCCTGGCAGACTAAAAGAAAACTCTCTTGGCAGCAGGTGGTGGATGCAATGAGGATATAGCAATGAACATAAAGAGGATTGGTGAGCAACAATTAGTAAGAAAGTACATTGTTTCCCCATTTGGTACTTTGTTACTTATGCAATCACATCGAGAGAAGTCATTATCATACCAACAGTCACATATTTCTTTCCTGAAGATGAAAGAAAGATCTAAAATTTTACAAGAAAAGTTGTATTTTTCCATCAGAATGTAGATATGAAAAAGCAAATATGTGTGTATATATTCTGGGAAGAAGTTATTTTGCACAAGTGATGAAATGCTGAGGAAAATGTATGTTTATTTTTCTGTTTAGGAGTGTGATCCTGTGATATGCCTATGTAAACCTGTCTCGTTAAGCAGTCAGAATATTTGAGGGGAAAACCTTGTTAAGTTTTGAGGTATAGATCCAGAAATTGAGAGTTAGGCACAGTTGCGCTAAACTCTGTAGGACTAGGGACAGAGTAGACTCAGTACATGATATCCTTTCCAGGTTGTGTTATCAGCCTCTCATCCCGGCAAAAGCCCTAATTCTGGCAGTTTTCCAGGCTTTAGCCCTCCTGGTGTTTCCAAAGTCATAATCATTGACTGCGCATCTCCTATGACCTCTGACAAGAATCTCCAGCAGTGTATATGAACATGGTGGGATTGTCTTAATTCGCAAAAAACATCAAGGTAAAATAAAGACAAGACAGTACAACTGATCCTTGGTTAATTTTATGGAGTAACATATTGCCCAGGCACATGCTACCTGTTAACCAGTTAATCTTGTTAACTCAGGAAAAGTTGACATGACGTCTAGCTTTTATAATGGTCCAGATTTCTTGCGGCAACAAGCCTCGTTACGTTTCAACACAGGACACATGTAACCACTCACCTGAGGTCTAAATGGGTGCAAAACTGCATGAGAATAAACTATAAGGTATACATTAGTTACGGTACAATGCCTTAACTTGCACTTTGCAAGTTTCAGCACAAGGTTATTCCTTAATAGATTCCTGGGTATTTCTAGACATAAGGAGTGGGTGCAAATAACTCTAAAGCTTAAGTAAGCTTAGGTAAGTACACAATTGTTTATCTTATGCATTAGCAACAAATTGTCCCTGATGGCCAAAAGTTGGTTTGCTACACTACTGTATCTGATAAAACAATACGAAGGACAAGAAGGGAGTAAGGGCATGAGTGTGTGCCATAATCAAGTAGGGTAAAAGCACTAATCTTGTTGGTTCTTAAATAAACCCTAGTATCCAGATCTGCTAGAGGTTGTAACTTATTCTGTCTCATCTATGCTATGACAGCTTGTCAAGTATTTTACCAATAATTTCTATTTGTCACAAGTTTCTATACCAGACAGAAATGTAGACTCTTTTCCTCAAAAGAGAGTAAGAAGCACAAAACTAATCCACTGATTTTGCCCATATATACCGATCTCATGACATCTATGTCATAGTCCTTGTCATCTAATGCAGAAGAGCAATGTGATTCCATTTACAGTTTCCTATTTAATAACTCCTCATTTAGGAAAAAAAAAGGAATGACTATGTAGGAGGACTAGTGAAATTACTAGTGAAATTATTTTGTGATAAAAGACTAGTAAAATAGAAAAATGAGAAAATATGTGTAATATTCCATCTCCTCTTTTACTATTTAGTTGTAATCTTGTATATGAGTAGAAACATTATAAGGAAATTAGAGGCAGGGCCGAAGGTACCTGAAGTGTATCCTCATTTTTTTAGAACTGGACATGTGCTCGTATTCCAAAGGATTTTTCAATAGACTTCTTCCTCCACAAGCCTGACTGTATTTTCACCCTGATATTAACCCATGCAAGGACTGTTCCCGTTTTCAACAGCAATGGACTCTTCACAGCTTTTGATGTTTATGAGTATAATGGGGTTGAACTCACTCAACCATTTGTTGCTACTTTGGCTCTTTTCTTGGACTTGAATTATTTGCTCCCGGATATTAAACCAGGGTGCTTGACCTAAACTCAATTTATATTGGATGAGTATTCTTACTAGAATTTAGTGATTCAGTCTTCTCTTTAATTTACAACAGTTAACCTGTTATCCAGATGTACAGGAAAATAAGGTTGCTCACTTTGCCTTTCTTGGTCCACTGTCATGGTACCTCACATACTCCTGTAGGAAATCCTTGTGCTCTTGTAAAGGCAGGTTTTCCTTAAAGGTTAAATGCTCCTTTTCCTGACACATTTTCTATAAGAAGAATGTTACAGTGGCTTAACGATTCTAGTTCAGCTTTGCAACAGGGAAAGCTTAGACAGGTGTCTCAGGAGAAAATCCTCTAAAAATATGCTTGCAGAAATGTTGTACTAAGTGTTGAAAATTGGTTAAATTACTTGCAGTAGGTGGGGGCACATAATTCTGTTTGCTTCACTTCCAAATCCTATGACTCATGTTCACCTTCATAAAAGTTATTTTTGCTTTGGGAACCACTAGAGTTCATCTTTACTTCTTCCAGCACTTTGTAAGCACTCAGTAGTAAATCATCTGGACCCAACTACCTGATCTCTTGTATTGGTTCATCAACCTCTTTCTTTGCAATGTTAAATCATTTGTAAAGTTAAATAAAAAAAATGAGGGAAATTATGGTGAGTTCATGAACATTTAACTAAATTAACTCTGAGAAAGTAATTCAGCTGGCAAAGGTTAGTGATATATATTTATTTTGAATTGGTTTTGTCAGAATATTCTATTAAATTAAATACAGAAGTTACAATTTAATGACGTGATTTCATTCTGTCTGTTTAAATGGTTTGTTTCATTAATTATTTAATGCAGAGATTATTTGGCTTGAAATGAATGTGCAATTAAATCCATCTCTAAATTGATTTGCATTATGAACTGCAAAATTCATGACTTACTAAGTTTCTTCTTTAGTACTTTGAATGGTCGCTGCAGCCAGGTATGTTGGGAACCTGTAACAAACCCGTGCAAAGAGGCTGCTCCCTCACTTCCTAAAACCTCACCGAAGGCAATGCCTACCTGCTGGTACACCATTTTCCGGATTTGGAGCCATTCCTATTAGGGAACTGGGCAACTTCGGGGCAGAGTTTGGCCCATTATATTTGCACCTCCTATCTGCTGCCTCTTCAGTGTATAATTAAGCTGTCTGTAGCTTTTGTTTTGCAAATGTGCGCTCATCCGATATGTGAAGGGGGGCGGGGGGAACCCTCAGACCATTCTTTTTAGTCTTCAATTTTCCCATTAGGATGTACTTGGAAAGGAAATTAAATTGGTGCTGTGCTGATGATTTATTGCAGGAAGGAACGCAATTTACACAGAGAAAAGTGTAATTTTAATTTTACACAGTTCACTAACAGCATATTCATATGTTGTGCCGATAGGTGTTGCAATAAAGATGACTGTGGTTTTGTTTTCTAATAAAGGGAAAACATAAAGCTTATTTTCACTTTTAATACATTACGCTAATGTTTTTTCAGTACAATAACACAGGAATTTTCTAATCAATTTTTATTATTATTTTAAAGAAATACACATCTACACTTTTAAAATCTTCGAAGCTGTTTGCACATGACACTAACATATATCTAAGCATATCTTAAAATAAATTGGCACAGAGCACATTTATTATAATAGTACAAAATGTTTATTATGTATTTTAAAATCATATAAATAGTTTTCCAAAGTGACCTAAATGTCTATCGTTATTTGTTGCCAGCAATCAACCCTTTGGAGCTGGCAAGTTAGTAAATCCAGCTGTTCATGCTAAAATATTTTACATTACTGTCTCAATTCAGGACATCTCAATTTGTTGGTCAAATACGTCAATTAATTAAATAAACAATATACACTGTTGACTTGTATTATCTCTGTGTCATCCTACCACCCATTTATTTACCCTCTGGGCTAAAAATATAGTATTTTCTTTTGGATGGGAAAGAAAAGTGTTCATGATAGGAACTGTTATCTCAGAGATAAGGAACGTGTAAATGCATTGTCACAATTTAAATGTAACGAAATGAAAATATTTTGCTTTTATCTGAAGAGTTATTGCACTCTTCTGTGAGACAAGTCTGGATGAATCTTCAGGAAGGGAGCCGGTATTTCCTCTTTTTGCATTATATACTTAGTAGTTTGGAGTTAACTTTGCTAGATACCATATGCTATTTGATGAGGGACACTGTTTTTTTCCAGTGTCTATTTTACTTCTGACTCCGGGGGCTCAAATTTATCCTCTATACACAAGGAAGGGAAAAGTACTTGCATAGTTAGTAAGTCTTTGCTAGTTCACGTTTTCAGAAAAGAAAGTATCTGGAATTACACATAATGATTTCTGGAAGAACAGGATGTAATTATTCCTTCACTCTAAAAGACCTTGCAAGGGCTCAAATCAATACCATCTAAACCATTTTTTTCTGATAAGCTAATCTGTCTGTTACCAGGTTGGTCACTTATAAAGCTGTAATAGAAGTAAGGATCATTAAAAGGACAAAATTCCACAAACACAAACTTAGAAGTTTACAATTACATAAAAAGAATCACATGGCACCATAACTTAAGTGAACAGTAATTACTACACACTCAGTAAAAATGAAGAAAAAACTAACTGGAAGTCTTATACACATAATAATTCGCCAAAGTAACAGCACATTAGAGTTGGTTAGTCAGCTTTTCAGTTTAAATTTTGCTTGCCAAAAAATATCTTTTGTAACTTTTTTTTTCTGAAAATCATGACAAAATGAAAGAAAAGTACCTATTTGTTTTGGAGGTGTTTCTTCAGTCGTTGTTTTTCCATCATTGCTTATTCTTTATTGATGGCAAATGAGAAAAGAAAAAAGAAAAACATAAGAAAATGGAGTGGAGGAGGAAAGCAAAACCCTTCTGCTCCCTCAAAAGTTAATGCCTTCCCAAGTTTTTTGTTACACTCCTTTTTCTTTTATGAACTTGTCCAAACCAGTCAGTGTGATGCTTTTGAAATCTCTGCAATCAAAATAACTTGAACATTTTTTATCCTATTTCCTTCTAATTTTCTCTTTATGTCACCGTCCCATACAGAAGTAAGCAAAATCCCTTATGGATGGACAGGGAGAAGAGCAATTTCTAATGAAGATGGATGTGTTGTTACTGCTGTGTAACAGAACATTGACGTTTCTAATGTAGGCTGAAGCCACTACATTATACGCAGCCTAAAGAGGTGTGAAGTGATGGGCAGAAGAAGAAAAGTAAAAGAAGATCTAGTTAAACATTGAAAAAATAGCATTCAGACACATACCTTTGAATACTGAATGAAGCAGCACAACCTTAGAACATTGTCTTTAATTTTGGTCTACTGTACCTTTTCTCATTTATATAAGTGACCCAGCTGTGGTATTCTGATACTCTGTAATATTACTCAATCTATTTTGGTATTTTGCCCATTTACTATGATTAACTGCTGTATAAATAAGGAAATCAGGCTAAAATATTTGGGGGGGGGGGTAATAAATACAGATTTTATTTGAAAAGTGCTTTTTACTGAGCCAGCTAGTCTGCAATGTTACCATATCAAGTATTCTCGTTTAGCTAGAAAAAAACCATCCTCTACACATTTAAACAGATGAGGCTTTACAATATATTCAGGAATCAAAGAGGTAGAAGGTCTGCCTTCAAGTGGTACTGAATCATTATTATTCCTAGCTTAAATGGAGTGCACAATGTTGGTAAAATTACTTTGTTTTCCTTGCTGGATAGTTCTTCCTGTACAATCCAAAACAGGATGAGCAGGAGACCTTCAAAGAGGAGACATGCTGTCTGCCATAGCTTCATCAGCAGTAAAACATTAACAGTAGGGAATCTGGAGAAGATGAGGAAAACGTCATTAATAGCCAAGACTAAGAATCAATGACAAGTAAGGAGAAAAAGTTTGAACTTAAACGATAAATTAATAATTATGAGAACAATGGGAACTATCTTTTTTTTTTTTTATGCGGATTTTTAACATCAGCTATTGCTGAACAAGAATGCAACACAAACTCCCTGACACTGTGCAGGGATCTGCTTGAGACAAGATGGCTGCCCAAGTCCTTATATGTTTATCAATAAGATAGATAATAATGGCCCAATGCCACTAAGGAAACTGTTTTTTATTGGATTTCACAAAGAATTGCTTTGTTATATATGCCTTCACATGGTTGCTACTTTCAGTGTTTTGCTTAAAAATTAAAATAAAACCACTTTCTCTATAAATAGATAGATGTTACAGGCTGCTTTGTGGTATTAACATTTTTCAAAGTCACAAAGAAAGCTGAAGAAAATGTTAATATTCATCTTGGGAAACCACATTTTTTTCAACAATATTCATTTTTCTTTTATCCTCTTTTTTCTGTGAACATACATATTTTCTCCTTTTCTCTCTCTGAAGTACTTGCGAAAGTCTGATAAAGGCCACCACATGGTGTTCCAGGATCTTTTATAGAGACGACAAAGACAATTCTGTTATGTAAATATCCATGGCCCATCACAGGTATTTCAGGGATGATGATTTGTCTCCTAAAGCTGAAAGAAAAAGAGGTGCGTGAGTGGCATGTGCATAGCTGTGGATACCACCCCAGCTAGGGGGGTACCTGATTCCTTACATTAAGAACTATGGTTGTTATTAAATGACCATATATCCCCGCATTAAAACTGGGGTAATGTTCTCCCTTTGCATCCAGCTTGTATATTTTGTCCTTTTTTTTTTCCTATCAGCAAACTCAGGGATTTTTGTTTGAAGTCTTTGACGAGAGTTGGGAAATTTTAACCTCTATTTTGACTCAGCTAGGTGTAAACTTTTTATCCCATGCACAAGGAAAATGTCCCTGCACAGAGACCAAGTCTGATTATCCCATACTTCTCCTCACTAAGAGTTGGATTCCCACATGTATGGCTTATGGTACGTAAGCACCTCATCCAATCCTTTCTGTCCTCACAAGACCTCTTGTGGGGGGAATTATTGCCCCGTTTGCACAGGTACATGGAAAGGTAGATCATAGGTAGATCCTATGGGGTTAATGACATAGAGGTCACATAATAGACCATTGCTCTCCAAAGACTGTTGAATCTTTGTTTATCACATTGTTGTAGAAGTCTGTCCTTTGCAAGCCACTGCTATGAACACTGGGACCTCTTTCAGACCTTTGTGTATGTTCTGCATACAGCAGTCATTTCTATGGCTTTCCCTATTTTCACTTAATTTTCAAGCTTCTAAAATTTGTAATTTATTGACCAGCCTCTTGGTATCCTCTAGTTTTCTCAAATAATGAGTAATTTCCACAGTGTTCCTACTCTGCCCCCCCCCCTTTTTTTTTTTTCTTGCCTATTAATGTTTGATGGTCTCTAATTCCTTCAAGCAACAAAGAACTACTTTTGTGGCAGCTATTTCGGCTTAGTTAGGGCTTATCTACATGATCAAACTCTGTCTTTGCTGTGGGTTGGAACTACATGAGCCAAGTTCATTCAGAAGGTGGATGGATAGTCATGCTACCACAGAGTTTTGCTCATAGAAACAAGTCCTCCTGAGAAGTTAATTAGTTGCAACACCTCTGCACTTTTCATAAGGTTTTTGGTGTCCAAGGGATCTTTCTTATCTCTCAGCCTACCCAGGACAACGTTAAAAACAGTTTGCAGTTAATCTATTAGGCTGTTATCCTTCATCTTTAGTGCACTGGTACTTACGCAGGAGGTGACATACAATGAAAGATAAAATGTGTGGATGGTTTGTTCTGCAGCTGAAGTATTGTACACAGTCCTCCACATAGTCGCCACCTGGCACAGTATTTGACCAATTTTTTTACTTCTATTTTCCAATATTTTCCTTATATTTTCAAATGTACCAAAGCGACCTGCTGATTTATTTAGGAGGTCTGGAGATGACTTTGGGAGAGAGATTTATCACATCTGCATTTGCCATAAGAGGTCTACCTAGCACCGGTCTTTGTCCAGAGTTATTATTTGGTAACGGAAGAAAAAGAGGCAGTTCTGCAGCCCAGTTTGCTGTATCGTACGGTAGCGATCTAAAATAGGCCAGGTGAGCCTAGAAGAGCTCTTTCTCCCATTTATTAAAACACAAATTCTAAGCAGCTGGCTTAGAGGTAAATCTGTTCTGTAGCTACCTAAAATGAGGTAAGCCAAAATTCCTCAGGCTGGGAGAGTTAGTTAGATTTCATATGATTTTGGCAAGGTACTCTTTGCTACATATGGCAAATGTTATCAGACAAACAAATGTTCAGTTATTTCATAAATTCTTTTTTTTTCCTTTTCTTTCCTTTTCTTTTTTTTTCTGCCTTTAGAGTTTGAGCTTGACTTATTCAGCTTAACTTATTTATTCAGCTTTAGTGACTTTTTTTTCACTTACTTCTTTTCTTTTTTTGGTATTTCTTTTGCTCATTGTGTTGGTCTCTTTTCATTACAGTAGATATAAGCCATACATAGAAATTTTGAAAGTAGTCCATTACCTTTGCATTACCATTGGACATGCCTTAGGGTACTTTCTCTTTGTGACTTAATTCTATTATTTTTCATTCAAGGTTTCTTGTACTTTCCCAAATTTTTTTTTTCTATTATAAAGTAAAGTCTTCAATTCTGTTTAATCTTGTTTCGTCCCTGTCGCTAATGTAATTGTGATCAATACTATACTAATCCCATTTGGCATTTTTGTCACCCATTCTTTCCCTTAAAGTGAACCTGGACTGTTTTTAACTAAATTTCCTACACAATATGCCACATAGGTCAACATCCTAATTCTATCCAATGTACTCAGAGATATCATTTCATTATTCCCTTCTGCTGCATTTTAGATCTTTTTAATGTCCCTGTCATTCCATATTTCTCCTGGAGCTTTGTGAAGTTAATTCTTCATTCCCCACTCCTACCCACACGTACATACTATAAACCCATCATATTTAGGATATTCTGGTTTTTTTTTTCTTCCCTTTTGCAACAACAACAATGTGCTAGTTAGTTTTCATTGGGGCAATCTAACAGATTTTGCCAATAAAATGGCTTTTTAGTCTCCAGTTTTCTTCTCTGCCATTAAAAAGCAGTAAATTTAGAACCAATAAAAGCAAATGCTCCTTTACGCAGCATATAATCAACCTGTGAAATTCACCCTCACAGGAGGCCATCAAGTCAAATACCCTGGTTGAATGTTAAAAAGAAGTGGGTTAATTTTATGAACACTAACAACATTTGTAGCTATGCATGCCAAAATAAATAATAAGAGTAAACCAAATATCATGCTTCAGGGCATAAATTGATTATCTGCAGGTGTCAGGATGGATTCCTACTCTTTACATAGAGCTCTGTGCAATTGCTAAGGGTTTTTTAATGAGGATATGAAGCAGTTACAGGAATGGGGTTTTTGGTTGCATTTGGGGGGGGATGTTTTGTTTTTAATTTGGATTCATTTTCTCCAAATAATCTCATGGTGCTTTCTTTCAGTGTAACAATATTGTAGTAAATGGTAAGGTAAGGCAGTTCCTACTCACTCAAAGATTTAATGCAGGAAGGAGTCTTGTACTCTTTTGCCTATGAAAATAGGGAATACTACAGAGGGAGGAATTCTTTATTAATGAGCTGTCACAGTGACTGTCTTCAGATCTGCCTTTAACTTTCACCTACATCTTGGGGCCACTTAAGAGTGGTCAAGCAAGTGAAGCGCTGCTATCAGTGCAGCTAAATTTTTTATACGTCCTAGCTTTGACAATCTTTCAGTTATCCTTCTTTTTCTCTAGCTTTTCTTCCTCATCTTCTACCTAAATTGTAAAGGGTTTTGTTTAGACTAGGATCATCATATTGTTATGTGTGAATCCAATAAGTAACAGACTAGAGTCCTGATTATTCTAAATTAATATCCTAATTATAATAACAGATGAAAACCAAAGCAGCCAACACTGTATTGTGGATCTTTGCACAAATCCTTTGTCTAATTAACCTTTCTCTTGGAAAACTGCTACCTCTAAAAAACTGTCTTCCTATCTGACAATGGCCTTCTACACAGCCGTGTCATTTGCAAGTTTTTTCCATTNTCCTTTGTCTAATTAACCTTTCTCTTGGAAAACAGCTACCTCTAAAAAACTGTCTTCCTATCTGACAAATGGCCTTCTACACAGCCGTGTCATTTGCAAGTTTTTTCCATTCTTAGCTTATGGTTTTGCTTCTTTCCAGATATTGATCTACCTAAACCACCTCAAGCTTTCTGACCAATGATTTTCCTTAGCTTTGAATCACAAATATGTGATAATCTTGAATAAGTTCAGCATAAGCAAATTTAGTTTTAAGAAGCTAAAAATTGTGCACACTGCTGTAGCAGATACTGCTGCCTAACCACCATATTTTTTCTCATTTGTAACCATGAATTATCCTAAATTTCTACAGATTTGTACAGCGATGTGAAGGGGAACAACCTAGTCCTAAATGAGGTAAGCTTCTAGGCTCCTTTAGATAATCTCATGGCAGGGCTCAAGTCAATTGTGATAGTCCTTTAAGCTGAGTGACCAGTTCACAGGTAACTCTTGGAAATTTCTCCCTGGATTTTTAACAGGAGTATTGAAGAGCTCTAGAGAAAAGAAACTCTGTCAGCTGGACCTCCCATTAAAATCTGGGGAAATAATTCGGCTGATGTAAAGCTAAAATACAGAGTCAACATGAACACAGTACCGTAGTTATGCAACTAACTGTCACTTCAGAACAGAAGTGATTTTGGTTTTTATATATTACTGTCTACAATATTCCTGCCTAAATATAAGTTGCTAGTCAGTGTTTCAGCTGATGGGAAGCTGCAAGTTTTATAATTTATTAAACAATAACTTTGTATAGAAAGTCACTGGCTAGTAACTACTGACCCATAAGATAAAGTAATGTAATTTGTATAATAAGCTAATTTTTAGGCCCTTGCTGTTAAAGAAAAGGAGGGAGGGAGAGTTACCATCTGGATTACAGGTTCACTACGTGTGTAAGTCCATTTTATAAAAACATTATGATCTGAAGGTTTAGACTTTTAAGAAGTTGTTCACTGGTGTTTAATTTTAAAAGCATATTCTGAGGAACTGCTCTGTAGACATGTGCTTCAGTGTGCATTTAACATTTCAACTGAGATCTGAGAGGAGATGATCATGCATTATCTAACAAGCTACGTGATCAAAATACAATAATTAATACATAATATGACTTGTAAAACATAAATGAAAATGAACCAGAGGGAGGAACTTGCCAACCTTTAAACAAGGCTAACCTATTTATATAACAAATGCCTGCAATATTTCTCATGAGTCATTCCTTCCACTCAGCCTGAGAATACATAATAGCCTTTGTTGTTCTGTACCCGAGGTCATTAGCCCCATGTTAATGTGTTCCACTTTTATACAGTCAGATTCAGACTGGTTTCAGCCAGAAGAGGCAAATTTCCACAAGTTTTTGAGCTTGCTATCATCAACAGCGCATCAGCCAGGCTGATATATGCATATTCCTGCAGAGGCTGCAGCTAGAGTTGCCAGTTCAGCAGCAGTGGGAAGGAAGAGTTTCCACAGAGCAGAGGGGGGACCTTGGAGAAAGACATGATAGGTGACAACTCACTAACCCTGTGGTATAACTAATTGCTGGGATGCAGCATGCCATTGGCGGGTAAAGAATTTGCAACCGCTGGTTTAATTTATTACTCAGAAAAAATGCATACACACACATATACAGATACATACACATATATATGTACAGAAAGTATATTAATAAAATAAAAACATTATAAAGGCTACATTTTCAAATATGGAATGCAAACAGTGTTGATACCAATTGTTATTACGTGGAGATTATTTGGCTGGTTGAATGATAAAACTGCAGTTAAAATGTTGATTGCTATTTCCTACTCTTATATTGACTCACCACTTTTCCTCCATTTATAGAATTCTTCATGAAATGATGAAAAAATTAACGTCAAACCAAGCATGTTAGCTAAAACCAGATACATGCCACTGAAATTAAAAAAAACCCAGAGTAATGGAAAGGACAAGTGAGTTTTTAAGATTTTAGTCATTAAACCACTCTTCCCAAGAATTAGATGATTACATGCTTGAGTTTGTTTTGTCTTGATGAAAAATTTCAGGACCTGAATTGTAGGAGAAGTTGAGCGTCCCTAAATCATTACATTACCAAAAGAATCCATTGAATAGGAGAAAATAAATTGAAATAGCCTGACTCCTAGTAGCAATTAATTTTTACAGCACATATGAAGGGGTAGAAAAACAGTTATGTGTTTGTCTCATAACCTCTCTTTGGACTCCTTGATAATATTAATAAAATATTATTGACTGCATTTAACATCCAGCCCTAGTTTATTAGGTGAAAAAGACATAGCTGCTTATGACACTGCCTTTGGATGTTCTTTTTAAAATGTCATGTGCTAGAAGATTGTGATAACACTACCCATTCTCAAGAATGGCCTTCTTTCTATAGGGAATACAAGTGAAATCAGCCATGGTACCCAAATTGATATAAACCTATGTTAGAATCCAGATGATGTGATTCAATATATAAGTCTAGTATGAAATTTTCTTTGTATTAAAATCTTCCACAGTTCTTAATTGCCAATCTAACTAACAGCACACACTGAATGCACATAAAGTGGCATGCTACTAAATGTTTATTTTCATATCTTATATATCAAAGCACATGAAATGTGACATTACAGAGATCTCTGTCATCTCAAATGAAGTAATCGGAGAACAGTAGAAGACCAAGAGAGAATAATTACAAAACTCCCCACAAATCTGTTGAAGGTGTTAGTAATGCCAAAGATCTGATTTTCCATTCTCGTTTGTTTAATTTGTATGCTTAAGGAAAACTATTTAGTGAGAGGCTGAAGTGCATTTGGTAGATCAATACTCCATTGATGTTGATATTTGTCAGCATTTTCTTTAGCTGATGATTTATAGGGTGCCAGAAGCATTTATAGAATACTTAACTCTTTGCCATGTCTCAATTTGCTCTACGCAGAAAATGCTTATTCTTTATTACACTGTATTTTTTAAAAAAATAAAGGACGTGCCACATTAGATAGTTTATAAGTGTGCTTAAAACAGAGTTATAGTATCACTAGAAGTTATTAGGTTGATGCTACTCAGTCTAAAATCTTGTTAACCTAGTTTAAAAACCTACTCTTCCTAAACAAAAAAAAAAAGGAATCACTTTTTAGTGATTTTTAGATACTACTTATAAGTTGAGTTAATGTCTATCTTTTAATCCAAACTTTTTTTTAATAACATAAAAATAATTGATAATGTCATTTCTTTGAAGGTGAATAGCTGTTGCTGATGAAATTAAATCTGAGTTCTTGCAAAGTTTTTCCCCAGATCTGCTGGGAAAAAAAAATGGAACAAATAAGTTGTCTCTTTCTGTGATAAAAATATATGTTGCAACCTTTTTAACAGAGAAATGCAATTTGCAACTCATAACTGATAAAAGGGGGTAAAATACCTTACTAAAAATAATGCCTAGCTCTTACATAGCGATTTGTATAGAAAGCTTAAGAATAGCTACTGCCCTTTTCAGGTATTGTGAATCTAAGATGCATAAAGGTGAAGAAAATTCTTCAAGTCAGGGTCTAGGCTATGGCAGATTCAGCTGCAGAAGACAGGCTCGTGACTGGTGGCAGAAAGTCCAGCTGGAGGCCAGTCCCTAGTGGACCAATACCGAGGCCAGTACTGCTTAATATCTTCATTAATGACCTGGATGATGGGACACAGTGTATCCTATGCAGGCTTGCAGATGATATAAAATTTGTAAAGTGCCCAATCAAATAGATGGATGTACTCCTGTTCCTATCTGGAGTACTGTGTCCAGGTCTTGTCTCTCCAGTACAGGAAGAGAACATACTGGAGCAATTACAGCAAAGGGCCAAGAAGATGATTAAGGGACTGCAGCTGAGGCTGAGCTAGCTGGGACTGCTCAGCCTGGAGAAGACAAGATTCAGGAGGGACCTTATAAATGTGTATAAATACCTGATGGAGAGAATGAAGAAAAGGGAGTCAGACTGTTATCAGTAGTGACAACTGACAGGAAAAAAGGCAATGATCATAAATTAAAATACAATAAATCCCATTTAAACAAGACAAGGGCACAGTCCTGAGCAACCTGCTTTAGGAGACCCTGCTGAGCAGTGAGATTGGACCGGTGATCTTCAGAGGTATCTTCCAACCTCAACAAGTCTGTAAAACCCAGCACTCTGATATCTGCCTTGAGTATATGACCAAACCCAACAAGCTTATTTTCCTACTTTGTCACTCTAGTGATGAAAAATTCTTCATCGGTGAATATATACTAGTGTAAAAATGAACTAGTGCAGTGATAAAGTATATAGCAAAGTAAGGCAATGTTCCAAATACAGTGGAAGATTGTTTTAAATCAAAAGAGATTTGTTTGCTGCTAAGGTAGTGAAAAGAGTCCAACTGTTACCGAGCTGTAGTATACTAATTAAACAAATAGCCACAAAAATATCAATAATATCTAAAATCATTTGTTTTACAAGGGTTTTGACATGTTTCATGGTGAAACAAACAATGTTTAATATTTTATTCATTGATTAGTATAATATATTTCTAAGTAAAATCAATACTGTGTTTTTATTAAGAACAACATTGTCCTTCCCAGCAGAGAAACAAAGTGCACCATAAGAAAGCAACTGCAGAATTAGAAAAGAAATTGATAGCTAGTGCTAAAACATATCACTACTGAAAATATAAATATTTCTTCCCTGTGTGTATTTAGTCATATGTCCTTTTATTTTTTTTTTTCCATCTCTGGGCCTTTCTTTCAGCGAAGGACTGATCCTAAAATCATCTCAGGGCTGGATTTACAGATGACAATACTTGCATCTGTATGACACATTTCTTGAGATCCCTGAAACAAACACACTCCAACAAAGAGGGTGGAGTACAGGGACACACATGAGAAGGCTGTCTGAGAGCGGCAATCAATACAAAAGAGAATCAATACATTTACTACTGGCAACCAAATATGTGGGTTTTGTAGAAGTGCTATCTCAAAGGAAAGGATGTTCAGGCTGATCTAGAAGAATGATTATGAAAGATAGGGAAGCTTTTGTGATCATTCACACTTTCTGCTTGCAAGCCTGCAGCTTAACAAGGGTTCAGTTGTTAACATGAAAAAAAAAAGTGAAGAGGGATGATAAAAAACATTCTGAACTGCATGAGGAAAAATGGGAAATAAAAGAGGAAACAAATGCCTTCCCAAAATACATCTTTTGAAATATGCATGAAATGTAAGGACTTGGTCAGTGAAATTGAAAAATGCAGATGAGAACACCACACTGCTTTTTGGTTCTAATTGGAAAAGCTGAGGAGTTAGGTAGCAGGAGACAATCTGTTTAGGATAGTGAAAGATCATTAGAAAAGAGTTGTTATGAAATGAGAAAAAAAGATCAATAGAAAATTCTGTGTCTACTCCTGTCGACAGAACTCAGGAAACCTATGCAGTAAACTCCAAAAGATACCTGCCCTTTGTTGATTTAAGACATGTCTGACTGTCTTTGCATTTTGAATAGAAGCTGTAGTTTATTAGAGATGTCTCATTTTTGAGATAACAAATAAGCAGGTGGCAAAGAATACTAAGCCTTTTTAAAGATGAACACCATTCAACACAGGTTAATATTTACTTTCTATTTTTAACCATTCACCAGGACCTGGTGCCTGATAACACCTTGTTTTCTGTTGCTCCGAAACAACTGGTTACTCCAAAGAACGGTACTTCCCTGGAAAACTGTTACCACCTCAAACCCAGTTATAGTAAACTCCCTTTTGAATGTAGGTAATGAAAGAGGAAGGTTGTGATTGACTGCAGGCTCTCCTCCCCTCTACTTTGTGAAATGAGATTCTGAAAGGGCTTTTCCAAATGGGACCTCCCCCATTTTCAGTCCCCTAAGAGAAGGTGAGAAAGCTGCAGTCATTGCTGTCATGATATCTGGCCTGGCATCTAGCTTTAAACCATTTAAAGCATTTAAAGAAAAATAAATATAAAAAATGAAAAATCTCCCTGCCCCACAGACATAGTCTATACAACTAATTGCATTGACAAAGTGCTGACTCTTGCCATTCCAAATGCTAAATATTTGAATTTTGGCTATTGAGAATTGTTAACCCACATCCAAATCTTTACCTTCATACCCCCTACAGGATATCCAAAGGACTGCGTGGTGCCCAAAGAGCATAAAGGGATGGTTCACTAGTCCAGCAAGAACAGTTCACGCTCCACCATGCAACTCTCTGGATCAGCTCCAAGGTTTTCATTCTTCTTCAACCAGTTCAGTAGCTTTAACATTGTGAAATAAGATCTTCATGATTGCTTAGGCTCTTCTGTAAACTCCTCTCTAGTCCTGTAGATTTATTCCACACAGAGCACATGAAAATCAAAAGAAAACATGAAACAAAAGAGGACCTATATGGCAATTCTTTACCCTATGACCACAGCACTTGCTCAATCTCTGGCAGAATTTGTGTGTGTGGGTATGGGTGTGTTTCCTTAGAGAAGATAGTATAGAGTGACCCTGTCTCGATAAGGTTCTTTTTGTGTATTCCTTTTGCCCTTTCCATGAAGTAATATTGCTTAATTATCATTTAACTAGAGATTACATTTCAGCTAATGCAACAAAAGTCAGCAGATGGCTTTATAGGTATGAAACACTATAATTCATATATACTAAAGTAATGAGAGCTCAGCTGCTGAATATTTTTTTTTTTTCTGTTCTCTCTGATTAGGGGAACAATATTATTTTTCTTCTCTGTCTTCAAATTCATTGGCTGAAGTGTCTCTCTGGGTAGCATTTTGAGGTCTTAACTGAGGCTGCAGCACACTTTATGTCTTAATATATTGTATATGAGAAAAAAAAATCTTTGCTCTGAAAATTTTGCAGCCTAAATATGTAAGACAAAGACTTTAAAGAAAACGGGAGTCAAAAAGGGAAGGAGTTTCATGAAATGACATCCAGTTTCAAAGCTCAGCTTTCCCCCAAGATTAAGAGATATCATATGTGACTAGAAGAAACAACCACCTATGTGCCACCATCCAGGTCTCTCAGACTGTGGTGAGAAGCTATTGAATCAGTGTCAAGAAAACAAGCAGAGAGCCTGAGGGAGAAGTAGGTGTGTTAAGGAAAAGATCAGGGAAAAATTGGCACCAAGATCTTCCCTAGCACTTCCTCAGAGAATTTCTGCACCAAAAGTAAGGGACACGAGTCATTGAAACTTTGAAAAACTGTATTTGTGACAAACAGCTCCCACAATACACTTTTCCATACTGACATATGGATATGTCCATACAGACATATGGACATAGAAATACTTTTTATAAGTTTCCTCTTTCAGATCTGTTGCAGCTGAAGATGCCACAGGATGCTAAAATTTTACACTTTAAGGGGTTTCAGGGGAGAGTGAACAGGTTCAAGGAAGATAAATCCACTAAGAATTAGCAAATACATGAAACTAATGCTCTGAATTCATGAAACATAAATTGTCAGAGACAATATATGGAGAAATATAGATCAATACTACAGATCTGGAGAGAAACATTGTCAAAGAAGTACCAAACTCAGCCATAGAAGCACAGAGAACTTGGCTCTGAGAAAATGCTAAATTAGAAATGAAAGCTTTAGGTCTGAGTGTCATGAGATAAGAAGCTTTCTTTGGTCATTTGTTTGACCTCACACTGAAGGAAACAGTATTTAATCAGAAAAAAAAACCAGCAAAAAACCCATAAAGCAAAACTAAACAAACAAAAAAAACCCACCCAAACCAACAAACATACAAAAGCCAAAACCCCCAAAACAAACCACCAAAATCAAACAAACAAGCCCAGAAAGAATGCATCATAGTTATCTGACAAATCATCAGCTTCTCCTACTCATACTCACAAATCGAAATTTTGACAATTTTATTTATATTATTTTTGTTACGGCTATGTGATCTTAGTCATGGGTCAGATCTCTACATCATACATAGAAAGAATAAGGCAATAAGTTTGAAAGGTTATATGCAATATAAACATGGTCACAACTTACGATAAACTCTCCTCTGGTGCGATTCTAGAAACCCTAGTCTGTCAGGCAAAGAGTTTATGTTTATATATGCACACTTGTTTTGAACTCTGACAATACAGCACAACAGCAAGATATGTCAGTGTTTTTTTAATGTATGTTCATCAGCTGAAATGGACATTTTTATGGTGGTGTACCACACAAGTGCTTTTCATGCCTGATGAAGCCTGGCTAATCCGAGTACTTTAGGACTGTGTCACGCTTCCAGGTTAATAAATGCTCATTTATTGTAAAAAGCTGGTTGTCAATGCAAGAAGACACTCTTCAGTTAGCTACTAAGTTTTCTCAGTGTATGTAAATATTTGGGGCTAAACCAAAGCAACAAAAAAAACCCCCAAAACAGTAAATGCATTTGCTATGTATCCTTAAACCAGCAAGAGTGACAGGAGCAACAGTAAGGGATATTCTGGAAAAGGCATCTCTGCGGGGGTGAAGTACGCTCTCCTTGGTCTGCCTCCCAGCCCGCAGTCAGAAAGCAGGGCCTGGCTGAGGGCAGCCACGCCGAGGATGGGGCATGGTTCAGGAGAGCCATACAACCGACTGCCACCCTGCACTCCTCCACAGCTTTATGTCACACATTTGCAGGCCAGTGCTGCCGGCCCCCTCCC
This sequence comes from Himantopus leucocephalus, assembly GCA_003993805.1. Lineage (NCBI taxonomy): Eukaryota > Metazoa > Chordata > Aves > Charadriiformes > Recurvirostridae > Himantopus > Himantopus leucocephalus. The sequence continues at coordinate 92,740,890 of RSEF01000002.1, forward strand.
ACTCCCTGACCCCACAAGCCAGGCACAGCCGGCCAGTATGATTTACAATCTTCCAGCAATC
>RSEF01000002.1:92741050-92760581 GCA_003993805.1 Himantopus leucocephalus
TCTCTTACAATGGGTGAGATTCAAACTACTACCCAAACATTTGTTGATTCTGCTGGGGTACTCATTTGGTCTCTTAATTGTGTTGCAACATATTCCAATGTCTACTTTTTGGCTCCCGTTGAAAAGACCAGACTTAAAACCTTAATTTGGCCCTTGTGATAGATTGAAGTCAGCCTTTCTGTGATAGATTGAAGTCAGCCTTTCTCTGCTATGCTAATTATTAGCAAGTAATGTTCTCAAAGCACTTCAAAACTAAGTAAAAATTCTCATGCAACTTCAACGTATTTTGCTAATATACAAGAATGTGCTAGCAAACTGTTATCTAATACCACCTCCCACTATATTAGCGATCATATTGTATGTGATGGCACATGTTCCTGGAGAAATCATGGGCATACTGCAGGTGGGGGGATAAGAGTTCGCTGTGTATGCATAGAAATTTCACACTGCTGTAAACCATTCCAGACTGAGGAAACAATCCCCACCCACACTCATTAACAGAGGCTCAAAACAAGATCTAGCCCCACCTCTGGCATGCTTTATCAAGCTCTGATTTTGCAGTCCCATCTGTTCTTCAGAACTGCCAGTTCATCTAGCAACCAATCGCATTAGACATTTTTAAACTGTGAGAGGAGTTAGTTGGCGCTTTAAACAAATTGTTCCTGTCATCTACCATCAATTTTCCCATTATCATTGACAGCAGGACCAACCCATGGCCAATACCCATTTGCACTTCCAGCTGAGAGAGAACATTCCCCCACAAAACTTCATTTAAGCTAAACCACAAGTTTTGTTCAGCTGAAGTACACTGGCTGAGGACTCACCCATCCCTCAACAAAAATTTAGAGTGAAGCTACTCTTTGGCCCTAGAATTATGACTGAAGAAAATTTTATCAGATAAAATTATCTTAGGATTCTCCATCTACATTAAAAATTGGAGACCATAAATTACTACATGTTGAAGGAAATATTTTCCAGCAGTTTAGGAAAATCCCAGTTTAGACTGATGTTCTGTAAAGGTGCTTTGACATTCTCCAGAAGCTTTACTACAAACTTGTAGAGTCCTTCAAAAACATCATTAGCAAGACTGATGGATAGCCTGCCCCTGTGCTGGTTAAACATAGGGCCATACAGAATAGAGCAGTGGCACACAAACTCCCTGCTGGTACTCGAGAAATGCACACAGGAATTGTCTGCGAACTTCTGAGTCAACACCGGCTCCTGGTGCACTGGGTAGCATTCCTGCAGGACAGGCCACAACTTCCAGGGTCCAGCGATGTCCTCAGGCAGTGTTTACTTTCCTTTTACAGACCTAGCAGCTGAGTCCAAAATTGTTGCTGAGCCCTTTAAATTTTTTTTTCTGAATTGGCATTAAAATACTCTCAAATGGAACCACCAAGTTTAGCGGTCACTGGAAAACCATGAATATGAGTTCCATATCTCTAATGAATGGTTTTTTGCTAATGAACCTGGCTTCTGAAAAAGTCCAAGTTTGTCTGAGGATGTTCAGACACAAGTAGGCCTGGTTAAAAGTGTCTGGATTGAGTACAGAATAGATATTATGCTATAGCACCACAGATTTCCACATCAGTGTGGAAATTTTTGCCAGTGTGTATGACGAAATTTGTTTTGCATATCATCCTACAGCCTATGCCTCTTTATAAATTTCTTTGTTCCATTTCCTTCTATAACATTAAGGACTAAACAATATAAATATTACTTTGTGGCATGTTGAAAATAAGTTTATATTATTTTTCTNATGTTGAAAATAAGTTTGTATTATTTTTCTGTCTCTACATTTTGTTCTTATTTCACTATCATAGATATCTTCCTTTAATACATTAACATTTACTTTGAAAAGTCAATGAAAATTTTTCTAGAAGGCACCCAGAAGAATAAAAGAAAAGGAGGTCTACTAATTATTATTCAGCTTCTATTTATGGAGCATTACTTTCTCAAAGATAAATATTAGTTCCAATGCTAGACTGAATCAGCAATTTGCAATGGTTCAAAATCTGTTCTCTGCATAGCTCCAGGACAGGGAAATAGAAAGGTGTCTTCAATTTTCTTTGGTTTTAAAGATGGCCAAAGACCATTTAAATTAATAGTTTAATGTAAAGCAGTGGTACCCAGACCTTCAGTGGAGAGGGGACATGGAGTCTCCTATTTAACTAATCAAAGATCACATTTCATGACACTTGGCACATAATATAATTGAGCAATTCTCACACAACAGGAGCTGCCTACATTTATAGGTTTGGGGAATGACAGAAATAGGAACAGTTTATATGGCTTGAAGATCTCTTCCTCTCCAAATCTGAAGGGACAGAAGAAAAGAACCTGACAGTGGGCAATGGACACAAAGGAACTGCCATAGCAAGACAAATTCATGGGATGTAGTCACATCCCTAGCAAAGGCAGACTTCCAAATTGCTCCACTAGCCAGGAATCAACCAGACATCCTCTAAGCCACTGGCAAATGTCTCCCTTCACTGTCATGCAGTGTCTCCATATAAAACAAGTTAGTTTTCATCAGTTACCTGCTGCAAGTCAGCTGACATCAGTACCCTGACTGCTCAGAGAGACTAAAGCTCCCCCGTTGGAAATCTGGGTTCAGCCACCATCCTGCTCTGTCCCATGCCCTCTGTGGCCTGCTCCTTGACCAGCTCTTTTGCCTCCTTCCTTCAGTCAGAAGGAGATACCTTTATCAGTGGTCCTAATATTTATGGTATGAAAAGAGGGTGTAATCATACTTGCTCATGTCTCTTTTGCTTGAAGAAAATATGTGTAGGTCAGAGGATGGGATGGAGTGAAATTGTACATCAGGAAATCTATTAGCCAGGCAAAGCCGTACATTCATTGCTGTTGGAACCTCATCTCTGTTTCTGCAGGGAATTTTTTCCTGCCTTGGTCTCTTGAATCTGTGGGGTCAATGGAAGTCTTTCTGTGATTAAGATGATCCATCTTTGCTCCTGTGAATAGTAGTTAATGAAAAAGTAAGATAGCTATCTGCAGAAGAGTTGAGGAATATTACTCTTATTGTGACTAGCCATTGTTTCTTAGTCAGGTTTCCATCCTACTAAATGTCACCAGCAGATATGAAGGGGAGTATTCAGGTCAGAAACAGATGATATCTGAATTCTGATTGAACAAAACTTTATGCTTCACATTTTCCTCTGTATCCTAGTATTGCAGAGAACAAAATCTGGGAAGGCACAGAAAAAAGAAACAGCTCAGAATGCAGCAATCAGGCTCGCTTCTAAATGCATAATGTGGATGATATTGAGGTGAATACCCACAAGGAAACTTGAATAAGCTAGTTCTGGCATTTAGATATTTACTGATTCCAAACTGTCTTTGTGAAAACTGCAATTTAAAGAGCATAGAAGCTTAATTCAGTATTCCCTGAAATACAAAAGAAGAGAAGCACGGTATCATTTGACTGATTTATTCTGCTTCTTTTTTCAAGAGAGCCTGCATTTTATTCTCTTGAGAAGACTTGTATCTTTCAGAAAAGCAGACTGGGAAGCTAACCAGGTATTGTCAACGCACCATCACCTTGCAGCTGGGAATGAATTCGATGAGCTGATTCCTGGTGACACCGCTTTTTAAATACAGGTAATGCAAATGGAGAATCTATACAGTTGTCAATAGTTTTGGAAAGCTTATTTGTCATCACCCCAAAGTTTAGAAGCAGACCAGCTAAAGTCTTCTCATTACTGGATGGTATTTTGCAGCATGCAATGTCAGTTTGCTGGGCTAAGACTAGAAGCAGTTAACACTATACACAGTGGGGTGGTAAGAGGATTAAAACACACCCAAATCCTCATCCAGAAACAGATCCAGATCCAGATTGGGATTGTCTTAAAATTCAGTAGCATGCAGTTGCAGTGGTTTGTTCCAAATTATTTAGATTTTTACTATTAATATATCACATTTTCTTGGAGTTATCAAAGCCTACAACAGAGAAAATCTTTCATTACATACATTTTATGAGTTTCAGATCTTGCTTTATATTTGTGTTATTTTGTAAACAGTTCAATGAATCAATGGGAATTTTTTTCTAATGGTTTTGTCCTTGCCTTGCTCTGTGCTGGGGCAAAGTTACATGAAGTTTTATGTTCCTAAATGTTATTTTAAAAAATGTGTCTTTGGATGCAGAATCTATTGCTGTGCCACTCTTTCATGATAGTTAAATGATACTGTAGGAATCAAATAGAGATGATGCTCTTTGTCCTTGAGATGTGGCAGCTCCTTCAGCTTAAGATATCTTTATGGCTGCTTTAATGTGTACCTGAAAATATAATTGATTTAAAATACGTTAGAGTCATGGGTCACAAAGAGCACTTCAATGCCTTCTTCACTCAGCTGCATCAGCTGATTAGTCGCAGCCAAGATTCCTATGAGGAGGCCTGATGCCTCACTTTAAAAGCAGAAAGATGCTTCTACAAAAGCCCTTGTGTCAATTACAGACCCCAACTGTAATCAGATCCAGGAAAAACTTTCTCAGTGTTCAAAGATGTTTGGATCAAAGTGTTACTTTCTCAGTGTTTCTATCCAATCAATCTTTGCCCATATGATGACAAAAACTATACGTCATCACAAAATCCTATGACACCTTTTCCTGCTGAAATTCAGACCTCCCTTCCTAGGACTTACACTGGCAAGTGACCTTTCTTTGTCTGAATGTGAAGACATTACTGAATGCTTTGCTTTGAACATATCCTAGTGGGGTTTCTATTTCATTTGAATTCTGTCGGTTCTGTCCAGATTTTTTTCCAGTGTAAAATCTGTAGTAATGCAAGTGGAATGGGAGCTACTGAGCAATGTGCTGACCCTTCTTGTGTTCCTTCCAGTCAAATGTCAGTCATGGTCTTTAAATACAAAAGATGTGTGTGTGTGCACACCAACTTTTATTAAAATAAATAAATCGTTTCCACTGGATTCCATGGGTGCCCTGAGTTACTATGCTCTTCTGGTGGTCTTGCATTATCCAGAGCTTACGTAAACTTAGGAGTAAGCAAGCACTTTGATTCCTCACTCAAACAGACCCAAACATAAAGATATGACTAGCTTACTTATATTCATTTTCTATGAACATTTGCAGTCACACTTTTAAATGAAAATGAATAGGTGAATAAGTCAGCTTCAGTTCCAGACAAGCTGGCCTCTGGAGCTTCTTATATAATTCATACTCAAGGGTGTTTTGTGCTCCTTGAAGAGCCAAGTAGGCTCCAAGTGCAGTTAAATGGTGTCAGTCAGACACTCTCTTTCTGCTGAATGTCTTCCTTGCCTCCTTGCATCTTAAATTCTTACTCTCCTTTTTCCCCAACTCTACTGTCTGCTTTTTTCCTGCCATGTATTCCCAATTCTTCATTCTCCTCACATTTCCAAGTTAATCTTTTCTCCTCCTTTACCCAATCCTTCTGACTCTAGGCAGTGACTTGTTCCCTTTCATTTTTTCTTTCATTTTCTAATTATGGTGAATCCGGACATTATTCAGACACTGAAAATTACATGATGTTATAGTGAGGAATATTTTTAAATATGGGAAGGAAGAAAGATAAATCCAGGAAGACTCTCACCTTCAACAAATGCTATTTCAGGTAAGGAAGATGTTACATGAACCAACCATAGCATGCTCCGAAGACAACTTACTTCAGAAGGTGTCACAGCTGGGTGGAAAATGGAATTGCTGTCCTCTGGGAAATTTTACTGTTTGATGTTTGTTTTCCAACTAGCATATTTCTCTTTGTTGGCAGTCAAAGGCAAGACCATCCTTTGAATATATTGTGGAGTTGATGGGGCATGGTGATGAGGACACAGATTATTTAATGCTCCTGTGGAAAAGAAGCATTTGGAGCTCCACAGTGCATTGATCCTAAATGCTTCAAACACTTTCCCGGGGCTACAACTCTTAGGGTAATAACCAAGCACTGCTTAATTCACACAGAGTACATGGCCCTCTTTATCAAGGTGGCAAGAGACAAAGGCACAAAACATGATGCTCCTGTAGCAATGATTAGTGACCTTTAAGAAGCAAGGGAGGTCCAAGATTTCTTCTACACCCAACAGCTGCAGTAAAATAGGAACCCTAATCTTTACCATGCTCTGCCCCATATTGCTTCTATTTTACCTTGTATGTCAGAATTAATGCTCCCTTCCCTACTCCATTTGGAAATACCAAAAGTTCAGCCTTTGCTCTGGGATCCCAACCCACGTGAATAACACAGAGCTTATTCAAAGGCTTCTCTACATCTCTAATGCTACTTTCCATGCACAGCAGTATCAGAATTGGGACTGAGGACAGAAAAAGAAACTCTTAAAGCACTGAAAGTTGTTAAGTGTCTTTAGAATAAGTATCAAAGACCCAGGCTTATTATTGGATGTGTGTATGACTAGATGGTTTATGTAAATTTAATTTTGTATGGGTATGAAGATAATCGATTTGGCATACACTTTTTCAAATCACATGACACTAAGGGACCAATTCTAATCTCAAATGAATAATTTGCAGTGTGACAAATCTTGAATATTTTGTTGTTGCCATTACAAAAGCCAGTTGCAAGAGGACTGTTCATTCATCATCTGAGATTCCCTTTGTCTATTTGCTTGAAAAGTGTGTTCAGGAGTTGCTTCTACGGATGTAACACACTCATCTAACTTTCCATAAAATGCAACTGATTGGAAAAATACACCTAGTTGACAGAAATAATTTAAAATCAAGTGGCTACTTGATGAAGGCAATACTTTCTCTCCTTCTGTATCTCTTTCTTTCCTAAGACATCTTTGACAGAACCCAAAACCTTTTCAGTTTGTGTAAGTTTGACTTTTTTTTTTTCCTCCTGAGTCACAAAATGATTCATCATGGAAACCAAAAGCAATGAGGAAACTTTAGAGCACTTTAGGAGGTGTGGTATACCTAGAAAGCAGTGCTTCAGAGACAATATTGGAAGAGAGGAGTCCTGGAACTAAAATTTCCATGAAACATTGCAGATAGTACCATAGCCATGATGTACTGACCTATGTTCATTTCTCAGGGACAGGGGAGGAAAAGAAGGAGCGTATACAGTAATACTTGGGAGAAATGCAAGAGCAGAAAGATTCATGGGCTAGAAAGATGAAAACTTCATTAAAGTTAATGTACTAACAGAACGTGATTCAGCAGAACTGAGATGGAGAAAATATAGTTTCCTTAACATAAGACAACAGCTGCTCGACCTGCTAGCCCTGCCTTTTGATATGACTCCTGCCACCTTAGATGTCAACCAATTTGAAAGGTTCAGGGGAGACAGACAAATGACACATGGCTTGACAAGTCAGCACACCATTCTAAAAGCCACAGTGGGTAGGATGTACAAGTGGATAAAGAAAGGGTAAACCAATACAAAAAGAGTTAAAAAATAATAAATATCATTGTCCAATGAATTACACCGTCAAAAATTGTGAGTTTGGTGAAAAAGAAGAATTATTTTTTTAAAGCAGGAATATTATCAAATTTCTGTTATTTGCTTCTTCAAATCAATAGCTCATGTTCTGGAGTTCCTCTCCAAAAAAATATAAAAGGGAGAAATTTAAAAATTTAAAGCTGAGATTCAGGCAATCTGTTTATTCCAGAAGACAGAGCTTATGAAAAGCACCACGTGGTGAAAAATGCATGAAAAAAAGAGTTGGCAGAAGGAATGGGAAAAAGTCCAGTAAAATAAGATGGAGATGTAAGACAAGTTTTATATCATTAATGTTAATGAATCCCAGCTTTGCCATTTTGGAGCTGGGTTGTTTATTGGTTGTAGGTTTTTTTAGGAGGGTGAAGGTTAACATAGGTAAAGGCAATTTTTAATTATTTTTTTTTCTGTATTGAGAAGGGTTTCAAATGGAACAGGTAAAAGATACAAAGGGCATTGTAAAATTGTCAGTAACTTAAAGCGGCCAAGAATTTTATATAGGGCTTACATAGCTAAGGGCTTTGAGGGATAGCACGCTGCTGAAAGGACTTGGGAATTTAACCATAGCTAAGGAGCAAGAGTGAGTGTTGTGCTAGGTCAACTGATAGTAGCAGAAAGCGCCCATCCTTTAAGCGTTCACAAGAACTTTGTTTTTCAAATTTTCAAGAGCTCTTCATCTTTAATTTGTTGTTCTGTCATTCCTTCTTCTGGCATTACAGTTTCCTTTGTATTATGAGATAATAATTTACTGCCTAAAAATAACAATAAAAAATAAAAAATAAAAAAATACCAAGCTGTGATTTTATGTGCAAGAGAAATTAAATCTGCAAATCAGCTAGTTCAATGACAGGTGTGTATTCCCCAGGAATACCCAAAGGAATGTATTTTGCTTCCCACTTCTTATTCTAATTTCTGATCACTGGAGACCAATTGAATACTGAAATAATTTTGATCAAATAAAACATTTCATCTTTGACCTCCACACAAGGAAAAAATACTGTACAAAGTAGAATGGCACTAGAGGATAAATATCTAGCTGAGAGGTAAAGGACAAGTTTATTTTATTTTCCTAACTTTCGCAGTATGGCACAAAAGCACAAAACAGCAAATGTCTTCATGTAGAGCTCACTAGAGTCCTTGGCGAGTCTTCAGTGAATTCTTTTACATTCTTCTCCCCCAGAAAGTAGCAGCAGATGTGTTCACCCCATGATGCTATATAATTGCTCTCAAAGATACCATGAACAGAAAGTCTCCATAGAAAATGTATTGTTGATGCCCCACAACACCACAGCAGAAAAAGTAGGGTGCCTAGGGATAAAGAATAAAATTCACGAGGACACCTAAGTGATTTAGAAACCCAAGTCCCATCTCCAAAAGTGAAGTATGTTTGTAAGCCTTAATCCTCAGAGGAACATAGGACTTAATATACGATGCAGTAAACTCAGTGTTGCCACAACTAGACTGCTACCAGTACCCGAGCTAGTCAATTTAAAGGTGGATCACATATGTGTGGTTGAAAGACTACCCTGAGGGTTATTGACTCAAGTGCCTAATTCATTTCTGAAAATGGGACTTGGGACTCTTATATGGCTTAGACCCTTTGGAAACATATAGGATATGACTCAGTCTTTTAAGGCCCAAAGTGCCTTTAACTACCATTGCCATCACAGGGAACTGGAAGCATCAGAAGAAAACCAGCAAAACACAATTGTGAGAGTTAACAAAATGCAAAGAAAGAGCTTGCTGCCTTTTTTTTTTTTTTNTTTTTTTGTTTCTGTGTAACAACTACTGCACAGTGTTTAATTTTTAACAAAAAATAAGATTGATTTCATTATATATTGATCAATGGTTGGACTCGATGATCTTAAAGGTCTTTTCCAACCTAAATGTTCCTATGACTGTCTATAAGTACAGTGATTATACAAGGTGTTTATATATATGTCTATGTCTACGTAACAATATTGATGCTGATGAGCACGACATGACATACCAAACCAAGTAGTAAACCAGGCAAAAATCAAATGTGCCTGTGCCAGGAACCTATGCTTACAATGATTAATGGACTGAATAAATACCACATATACAGTAATCTTCCTTCAGTGTACTCCCAGTTACCCTAGATAATTAATTGTTGCTTCTTCACCTTTTGCTGCGTATTTTGTCGATATAAAAGTCTCAAAATATGACTATAGTCTCAACAGGTATCTGTTCTTATACAGTAACCACATACTGCTCAGCCTCGTCTTGTAGACTCACCAAAGAGATCAGATCAGAGGAATACGGTTGTCAATACAGCAGAAAGTTTATGGGGAAAAAAGAAAAAACAGAGAGTATGTTATGGCTGTCATGCTCTGAATATGTAGGATTTTTCATAGCAAGACTATCTATGGTTTGTTCCATTATTAACCCATAGCAACCATATGCAAGGATCACGGTAAGAATTATTAGTTTTAATTTATGGTGTGTACTATATCCTGAAGTAACCACATTTAATCTATTGAAAGCTTCACTTCAGCTTAATGATTAGAGTTTTCTATAACGGAAAGGCAAAGAACCTTGCAAGAAATTCAGCTATATTGTCTCGAAATTTATTACCAAGCTTTAGCAAAACAGAAGACGAGTTCTGAGTGATACTCAGACTGCTTTTTATAATCTTTTGTTTCACCACCTGCCCAAAAAAATTTTGTTCTCAGCTGCTCCATCATACATAGTCTCCATCTGAAGTTCTTTCATAATGACAAACGCAAAATATTTTTGCTTTACTACTTGGGTATTTTGTAGAGTAATTCTTTCCTGGAAATTGAAATAACTTTCTGATCCCTAAAGTTGCATTGGCTTTATGCATGAGGGACATAATCGTATATTATTGGGAATGGTGACTTACTCCACCACATTCTGCAGTAATGACTTCTGGTTTGCTTTTACTGAAGTAGGCACGTATCTTTTGTTTCTTGTATTTCAGTTTGATATCATTGAGCCTAAAAATGTATTTGACCGGGCTCATTTAAAGTGAAGAGTCCCTTCAGTATTCACATTATTACTTTTATCACTTTCTTCTTTCTAATCTGTCTTGCAAGGATCTCATATATTAATTTTTCTTTCAGTTAAAATGGCACAGGTCTGATAGTGCCCTCATTACCCAAACTGTTATTTCTCCCTCTGGCCACACAAACTGTATTAAATGATGTTTCTTTGGGGGAGTCCAGCAATGACATTCTGAGTAATGCTTTAAACAATGGGTCTCAAATTGGATTTAATTTACATTTAATAAGACATGTATTGTATGGCAAATTAATTATAACTGACTGTTGAACGTGGGTTTTGAGAATTAATAGTTAAGGAATGAATAGTATGTTTATTATATAGAGGGTTACAGAACATCAATTATATTTCTTTCCAGTAATGAAGTGGTATTTGTTTGACATAAGTTAATTATTTAGTCAGGTTTAAAAGAATAATTATCTAAGCTCTGTAAACAGGCTCTCTTAATTAAAAAAAATAGATAGAAGGCTTCACAGAAAAATCAAATGGATTATTTTTTTTAACTAGCTCTTTCTTTTCTGAATGTTTTTCTGCTGGTAACTTTGCATTTCATCACTTTTGCAAATGACTCCGAATTAAGTAATGTCAAAATATCTTTGTAGCTATAAATTTATACTCAATCCACTTTCAACAAGGGGTAAATTAGGTATTATATTTTCAAGGTACAGTTCTTTGCAGGATATAGGTGGTTTTTTGATATCTTTGGGCTACAATAAATCTGAGAGAAACTAACAAATAAGAAGAAATTTCATTCTTGTATGAATTTTTTAAGGTATGCACTTCTGAGAAAATTTGATTCCAAAGTTCTGACTGCTTAGCCAGGTCAATTCAAATGATGTACCAGAAATACATCATATTGTTTTGGTAATTTTGTTTTTAGGTGGGTTTTTTAATAGTCTGGCATTACAGTTCGAATTTTCATAGATTTAAAATTTCCCAACTGACCCTTATATCATCTCACTTTTACTATACAAGTCTTACAAAAATCTGTTAAAATATTTCACATAGATATTTAATGAGCATTTCAAGAAACGTTAACTCTGGGCACTGCAATGGACCTGATTCTCATCATCTTGCTCCTTCTGCAGTTGTTGGCCTTTGTGCAAAGTTCCAGTAAGCAAACTGTAAAACATGACAAAGTACGTTTGTAAATTTTTACCCTATTGCTCATAGGTTTAAGTGAGTACCTAAGGAGGAAGTAAAAGCCACCCCAGTCACTACAGAATATATCTGGTTTCTTCTAGTCCTCAGTTCTGGTTGAGCTGAGTTGATAATATGGACTGGAGTGTCATTTTCATTCCTGTATTTCTGACAGGAAGAAGACTTCCAAAGTTTAATGCTGTGTATATTCTTGAACTGATACATGTGTATGGTATTAAATTGACCTTTCTGTTATTTTGCAATTTTGATTGGATAGCCAGTCCACTTTTTCTTCTGTATGCTACTATAATAAGGCTATAAACAATGCAGGAGTCAAGTGGCCACCCAATCAAAGTATAAAATATTGAAAAGGTCAAAAGAGTGCAGCTCACTACTAAGATTCATTGAATATAAATTAGGCATTAAACTCCTGATACATCGTTCCCTTGACTGAGTAGTAATGAGAATGGAAAATGGCAGAAAATTAATCCCTTCTCATTAAAAAGCTTGTAATGAGAATGTGGAACTTGATAGAAATGTAACCTGTTCACATTACAGTCTTCAGGAAAGGGTCTTTGTCGTCTTTTTCAGATGTCATAGCAGTGAACTTTTTCTCCCTAATAAAATAGTACAGGGAATGTGGTTACGTTACATACAACTCTCTTGCATAAGTCTTCAGCACTGTAAAATCATCCTAAAGTGACATAACCTTTTTCATTCATTGACACTGGAATTTCTGCTGTTAATGTGAACACACATCTGTGTCAGCTGTGTTTTCAGTGCTGCCTAAACCAGTTATATGCCCACATCCCATTGAATTTCAGTGTAATTTGCAGATTGTTTCCTTAGAGTATTTTGCAAAGTCTAGCTAGAGTGGAGTGACATAAAATGAATATCCTGATTATAATTATCCAAATAAAAATGCGTACACATAGGTTAATGAGTGCAGATTACCAGTGGGATAAATACCAGGAATGTGCTTATACACCTACCCACACACACACAAATTTCTAACAGAAAAGGACCCACAGATTTCTATTTTCCACATTAAATTCCACTGTGCCCACAACATATAATTTATCACAGGGAATTTTACATGTTCCTTGACTTTGAAGCATATTGAGACTCAGTATTTAGATTGTGAGATCAGGAAAAGTAGAAAACAAAATACTGCAACTAAACAATTTTTGTATTTCGTTTTCCATGAAAAAGTAAGTATAAAATAAAATACTTTGATGGAAGTCTATAAGTTAATGTTTATTTTGGTTCTCAGTAATTCAGCAGAGCAATCAAGAAAATAACCAACAAGTAGATTTATTTTTGATAGTGAAAAATACATGGCAGAACGGTTTGGTTATGAAATCTGAGGAGGAAAAAAAATCACATAGTGTTCAGTTAAGTTACCAGACGACTTGTTTCCTACTCCATGGCAATGCTGGGATGCATTTGTCCTGGTAGAAAGAGTAATCCCTGCATGCTGGCTCTATGTAGGGGTAGGTCCGGGCAGGTGGCTGCAGACGGCCCGGTAGGACTTTGCTTATATGTCCTGCCCCAGGGCCTACATGGCACGTGCATTTATTTAGCCAGTGAGGCAGTTCTATCAGGCATTTTACATTGCCACTCTGGGAATGAAACCACAGTACTCCTCTGGGATCTAGTAAAACCTTGGTGCCATGAGAAGGGGTTGTTATGAGGTGTGGAGGTTATTAATGAAGTAGAGACAGAAGGACTTCTGTAGGAGAAGAAATTCGCAACCGACTCATCTGCATAAACACACACTTGCACATTCACACATATTTTTCCAGGGCTATAAAAACTCACATGCCGACCAGAGACGGCCAAACTGAAGGTCTTTCCATGTAAGCTCCAGCCCACTTTGTGCAGCGGGAAATGATAGCACTCAGTGCTATGGCTGCTCCAAATACCCTTGACAGCTGCAGGTTGCAGAACTACCCACAGGCAACCCAGTAAAAGCATCTGTAACTTACAACAGCAACCTGGCCTAAGTAATTCTGGCAGCAGTTCTGGCTCTTGAAACGCTCTACAGCTGAAAAAGTAGAAAAGGGCTAATCTCACCTCTTTCTCCTGCTCTGGTGCCACCAGTGTGTGAAATACTACTAACATCATAAGTGTATTTTTTTGATGTTGCTGGTGTGTATTTACAAATATACATCTACACACAGAGATACATACATTTTTATGTATCTTCCCCAGAACTTCTCTCTCTCTCTGTAGGGATAGATGGATGGATAGGTTAGATAGGTGCATTTTTTTCTCTGAAAATGGTAATGAAAATAGCCATTTTTTATTTGACATTTCTCGCAAAACTATTGCTAACTTCTACAAGCAATCTGCTCCTCTTAATTTTTTTCATACTATTATTTTATTGAAATTTTGTGGCAATTTCTTTAGCAAAATGTTTTAAGATATGTCGGTTAGTTTCATGTCAGTGTCTGTGAAAAAAATAAATTTGACATTTCAGTATGTGTTGCCTGGGAAGGAAGAATTGTATTGCAGATCCAAAAGGGACCTGGTATACCACCGATTTCCCTGATTTCCCTTCACACCAAGGGACTCCGGAAGGAATACTGCCTCAATGAAGCCAAATTCTGTCCAGTGTTCCTGCGCAGCCTACAGGGACACGCAACTTAAGACAGATCAATGCCACTAGCACACAATCAACCTTGCAAAATCACCAAATATACTGACATCTAAGACCAACACCATAGATACTTTAGCATTCATGAACTTCCCAAGATTTTGCCAGAAAGACCCCCATATTTGTAGCACATTTCCATGTCCATACAAAAGACTCACTAGCACAACGATACGTGCTTATTAGCTATCTACCAATATGTCATCCCACAAAGGCTATGTCCCTTCATGGGTTTTGCTAAATGTCTATGGGACACATCCCAAATACATAATTTCCTTTTTCTTTTTTTCCTTTGTTTTTCNATTAGCTATCTACCAATATGTCATCCCACAAAGGTTATGTCCCTTCATGGGTTTTGCTAAATGTCTATGGGACACATTCCCAAATACATAATTTCCTTTTTCTTTTTTTCCTTTGTTTTTCTTGAGGATTAAACTGCAGATTTCACAGCATCCTCTGTCATGGGCCCATGTGATTTTGCAGCTTCTATCCAAATATTCTCTTTCCAATGCATATTTTAAAATTAATCATATTTTTGAATTAGTTTCCAAATTTTTCCACATCATTTAATACCAGGAGATATCTGCCAAAAGTGACTATTATTCAGATATCCTCAAGTCAAGGCCTTGGGTGGGTGGGAGAGGAGAATAGCTCATTTCATTGTCTAATTTCCACATCAATAATCACAGTTCACAAATACTAGCCCTCCCCATTGCATCTTCTGTCTTTGTAGGTTCTTACTCTGTGTTTGCTTCAAGAGGCACCTGATTTTCTCTTTCCTTCTGAATGACCATATTCTTGAGAATCCACAGCATCAAAATTTGCATGGACAATGGGAGTAATTAAAGGATTACCTACTGTCTGAAAATTTAACATTACAGTTGTGCCCTTCACCCATTAACTCACTTGCGCAAAATCGATTAAACATCCTTCTCTAGACTCATGTGGCCAACAGCTCCAAAAAATGACCTTGTTGTTTGAAAAGTACAGATCCATAATTCAATGCTCTTTGCAACCATGGTTCCTGACCCAACTGTGTGAAATATTGATAGTGGTAGGAGCACCGTATTGCTTTTGAGTGATTGCAAACGCTTTAGAGCCTCCTTCCTGAATCACAAATGGACTCAGTGATTCATGCTTATTTAGCTACTGTAGAAGTATTTTTAAGTACATTTACAAATCCATGATGAATAGTCTAAAAAAAAAAGTTCAGTATCAGGTTAGAATCTATTATATGGGAATGACTTCTGTACACTTATTTGTTGAGACTAGAAAGCTGTTCAAGACATGCTGCATTAGGAGTTCCCCCAAGGGATAATACAATTGGGGTTGACCCAAAGAATACAGTGATTAAAAGGTCCTTCCAGCTACTTGCAGCAGTGCTCCTTGGAAAGGGAAAAAAGAAAAGCTGGTGGACTGAAGGCATTTGTCAACAAATCACTTGCACTTTCCCTGACTTTAACTATGGTATAATTCCATCCTTCCTCAGCAAGGTGTGATTACCTAAGCAGACTGACTTAAGTAGGATTTAAGCATGTACTTACTGATGGATAGAGAGCTATAAGCACCTTTGTGAACACTGGTAGATTTAAGTATGAAAGTATATTTTGTTTTCCAAATTGAGCCCACAAATTAGCTCAATATACTCAAAATGCAGAGCCTAAAATGCAGTGCAGTTCCTTTTGGATGCGCAGTAGAGAAAGGATGATGTCTGGATCTTCACCACCACCGCCAAGATAGACCTTTAGCAGAGGTGGTAAACAAAACTGAAATCCATAAACGTACCATGTGAATAAGTTACTCCATGTGCCTCCTCTGAACAAAAATTTTAAGCAAATGAACATTATTGATTTGTTCTTCTTGTCAAACATTTAAAAAAAAATGCTGAAATTCTACTTTTGTCACTGGCGTAAACATGCATTTATACCACTGTATAATGAAATAGGGATCCTTGGAACTTTCTTCTCACTCATTGTCTCTTACAGATTAGTCTATGATGCACAGACACAAAAGCTGATATTGTTATAAAAACAATTAATATGTCAGAAAACTGACCTTCTTGAGAAAAATTGAATTATTTTCTCTCTCCTGCGTAAAATGTTAAGAGTTAAGTGAACCTGATGTACTAAGGTGAGCAACTTGACAAGAAAAGCATAGGAGGGGGTTGAGAAAAAGGCAAACTATGACTATCCCACTCCCCCACTTCTGATCATCCCTGTAAGTGCTGATTAGAAAACTATCCTTACAAAGGAGAATGGAAAATTACTATATTCTCAAAACTGGGACCTTTTATTGTGTAAATTGTTGCATAACATAACTATATATTTCACTAAAAGTGAACTTTATGACATGTTGCCATTAAATTGTTGTTAACTAAGCAAAACTAAGAATAGAGCACGAATTAAATGAGGATCCGTAAGCATTTGGCTAAAAACAGCATTAGCTTCTCCCAGGCTACTAATTCTTAGTGTGAAAGAGGTCAGTACAATGTCATTGTTAAAACAGTGATATTTCTCAACCCCCTGTTTTGTCTCCCAAGTATAA
This sequence comes from Himantopus leucocephalus, assembly GCA_003993805.1. Taxonomy (NCBI): domain Eukaryota; kingdom Metazoa; phylum Chordata; class Aves; order Charadriiformes; family Recurvirostridae; genus Himantopus; species Himantopus leucocephalus. Next base: position 92,757,878 of record RSEF01000002.1, read on the forward strand.
AATCAAGGAAAATTGTGCACTGCTCTTGAAGGACCTTCTTTGGCCAGCATAAAACTATGGTCTGTGAAAGAAGGGTGGGTTGGAAAGTAAGATGAAGGTATCTGAAGTGGAAACTTGTGGATAATTTTATTTTCATCTTCAGGGTCAAATTCTCCTGTCTGGGAGTGAATGGGTTGATCTGAAGAAAAAGTCTGAGCTTATAAATAATGTCTTGGCGCAGGTTACATTCTACATGTTGAGAAAGTATCTCCTTTCTATTCTCTATGACCTGTGGTATCATATTGTTTATTATCTGCCTACTTGTGGATCAAATAAAAAAGGTCACTTGCATTAGTCAAGAGGTCTGTAATGTTCTCAGGAGTCAAAAATGATCTGAAATTATATACTTGTTCTTTATAAAACTACCTCTTAATAGGCAGAAACACACAGTGGAAGCAGAATATTATTTAGGTATTCCTGCTTTGTATGCTATGCAGAGTTTCAATGCACTGCTGCGCCAAATGAGTTGGAAACTTTTATTATAATTCTTGGTATTACAATAAAACACACACCTTCATGAGTGTGTGGTGCAAAGCCTATTTGGCCTGATTTTTTTTTAAATGTGCTACATAATTTTAACTCAGCTTTCAAGTAATGCAGCTGTTCCAGCTACACAAAGATCGTTCTCTTGGAAACAGTTTATTTAAGCCATGCTGCCACTTAGATATATTTCACGAATCCCTTACAAATAGTCCATTGACTTCTCTCTCAGCCCTGGAATTTACCGGGTTCATGAGACGTCAGACTAAACCAGATGCAGGCTGGTGAGGTAGCTGGGCTGATGACGGAGACTTCATCTATTTGGACTTCCAGCTCTCCCCCAAATATTCCATATGACCTCAGCAAATAACAGATTCACAAGCTTCATCCCTGCTGTAAGATGCGGGTGATAATGCTGTCTTTTTTTATTTACTTTCTTAAACTGAACAATAGGTGTGCATCACCTGGTGTGGGACAAGATGTAGGGTTATGGTTCTATCTGCTCTCCCACATGCACAAGAGCTGCCTGAAGGCCTGTACAACAGCCCAGAAGAAAATGCTAGTACACTCCCTGTCCCATCTCTGGTTGATGACTGGGCTTTGTGTCTTATTTCTGTTGACTGATGAAAAGGCACATTACTAACCCTGCTTTGCTGGGAGGGCTGTATTGTTCGCATCAACCCAAGTGTTAATCTTTTCTCTGTATAAATAGAAACAATACATCTGTATTGCCTGCACCCCTGGAAGCATTCTTTGAGCAGAATTTTGGAAATTTAGATTAAAAGAAAAATATGTCATATTAAAAAGCAAGCCTACAGCTAACAGCCTTCTCCTATGGCATGGGACTTTCTGAGACACAAAGTTCAGCGACAATAGAATACATTGCTCTGCAACATTTGCAGTTTCTTTAGGGGGTTACAGTGCATAATGCGAACAGGTCATCCAAAAAGAGTTTTGCTACAGGAATTCTTTATTATTACTATTATTATTATCATTATTGTTATTACTGTGAATCTGTAATGATTGCTTTGCTGCTGTATGTTTCCTGCTCTGACTCCCAGGTACAGAAATGACAAAATACTTCAACAGATGAAAGTCTGTCCTTAGGGTATTTCCAGCTCAGTAAGAAGTGGGAAGTACAAGACATCTCACAAGAAAGTCTATCTTTTAGCAATTTATAGCTGTATTGTGCACAGCCTGAATCTTTTGAGCAGGATCTTTGGGGCACTCTCCTTTTGTCCATTCTGAGTATACCTCCTTCACCATTCTCCTTCTTTCGTCTTTTTTTTTTTCTTCTTCTTTCTTTAAACAAGGGTAGCTTCAGGCTGCTCCTCTTGTTTCACTAGGGCTTTAGATTTCAGTATTAGGTCAGGTCTGTGAACTCTCCTGTTATGTTAAAAATCTTGAGACAAATCCAAGTTCCCTTGTGGTCCGTGAGAATTTTGCCTTTGACTTCAACAGGACAGGATCATACAGAGATGCTTTGTGCAAAGATCCAGGAAAGGAAGGCTTTATTTTCCTTCCCATTTAACTCTTTCCTAAAAGACACTGAAGCGGTTTTCATTTTCGGTCCTTGTATACATAACCTATTTGAAATAATAAAATTATATATCTCTACAGTGTAGACTCTTTTACATATGTTTATCAATCAACTCCACTGAAGGGGGTGAAGATCATTAGCTATACTTAACAGACATTAAAACTAAAGGGCAGAGACATTTACTCAAGGTCATCATAGTGTCTGCTAACAGGAAAAGGAGCTAAGCTTAGGCTCTCTCGTTTCAAGGCCAGAACCTTACCCTCAGGAGCCAGGCTAGCAGCCTGAGAGGGATGTATTTACTGAGGGTTTTTTCACTGTGCTAATTTAGTTTCTGAGAAACCAATTGGCACCTTATGCTCTGAAACATGAGCAAAACTACTACTTCTGTGTCCGATTCTCATGAAACATGGTGGGGGTTTTGGGAGAGGACCTCATATTGCGATAATCAAGGACTATACCTATCTAAATCTTACTCAAGTATTGGGACCACAGTTGAACTCAAAAGGTAATAACTAGCAATAATTTATCAGATTCAGTTAATGCAGGATCACCTTTAATAACATTCAGTCTGAAGTTTCTCCATGGCTTAGAAGTGGGTCAATGCATCAATTAAATTGAGGTGCCTAAACACAACAGCAAAAAAAA
>RSEF01000002.1:92760681-92786694 GCA_003993805.1 Himantopus leucocephalus
TCTTGGGATGGTAATGGAACCTCCCCGATATCGGATCAGGACAGCATTATATCTCTCTTTAGAGTTCAGAATCAGATTTTTTCATTCATACATGGGGTAGATCCATGTTTAAACTAGCTAAATCACTGTTCTAAATCCCATCTGGTTTTAATATAACTTTATCAATTTGGCCCCAACGTTTCCCACATCTTTTCATCACACCTTCACAGGTAACAAGTTCCTTCATGTGCAAGTTATTGGCAATAGTCATGTGGTCTCATTTGCAGGGTGGCATGGATGAATGGAGCTGATAGTGTGCAATCTGTGCAATGAGAAGCTCAGCAGCTAGAGAAGAGAATAGAAATCATCAGCTTCTTGTAGCATAACGTCACATTGCAACCTATTCAATATTTATACAATAGGCAAATCCATTTCTGAAAATCCCAGATAGAAGTTCAATATCCTCGTTATTCTAGATGTCACTAATCCAAGCAGCCAAATGCTATCCTGCTGCTAACACTCCTGGTTCTCCTGCCATTGCTACCACGGGCATTGCTGGGAGGGACTTGCAGCCCTGTAGCCGGGTAATGCAGTACTGACCTGGCCACTGACACTGAAAGTTCTCAAGGCTAAGGCCCATCAGGCATGCTTCGTCCAAACCTGTTTCTTGCCTGCCTGGAACTTTGTTTTGGCATATTTGCGTACAACAGCAATTTCTCCAATGACCAGGTGGCTATGCTTAATTTATTTTATTTCTTATCTTTTTATGGTGTAACCATATTTTTAATATACATAGTAGTAACAAAGAGTTATTCTGTGTAAACTGGAATATTCAAAACTGCAGTGTGATGATGCAATATAGAGAAACACAGACCTGGTGTGACAGCACAGCCCTTGAAAGGGAGGACACGGGATGCAGTGTAGGGAGTGCAGGATTAGGGTGGTAAGAGACAGGATGATGTTGAAGACTCCAGAACTAGAAACAACTCACCAAAGGGCAGATAAAGAAATGCAACCACAGGAGCTGGGTAAAATCAATTTAAGGGTAACAAATAGAAAAACAAATAAGTATTCAACATATCTAAAACATACTATATATAGGAAACTTGAGTGTGATGCGGACTTGCAAACCAAGTATGGAAAGACCGGGGTGTAAAGCATGTTAGAAAACATATAAAATTAGCCTACAATAGACCCTAGAGTAAGGAAAAAGGTGCCATTGTGATCACTTTCACACTCTTGCTGACAAAAAAAAGAGGAAGAAGCTCCATCAGCAGCATCACTGTCTTCCTGGTGAAGAATCTGTGACACTGTCAACTCTCTGTAAATCCCCTCATCCACCTCCAGCCAGACTGAAGCCATTCACCTTAGGACTCAGGGATCTATGGATCAGTGAGCATAACAGCAGAGAAAAGGGGTAGGTACTAGAAAGTGTGCATATAACAATTTTAACAGTATGGTTCTTATTTATTGTTGGTGAGCTTCTTTTTCTTAATAGTACCCTTTTCTTTATTTTCCTTCTCTTTTTTTTCCCATGCATTAATTATTTCTAATAATTAATTATGTACTAATAATTATTTGATTAAGCTTTTAAGAGTTCACTTACACTAACAATAAATTCTTAGCTTTGCATATAAGGTGTGTTTCTGTTTTGTCAATATAGTATTTTGAGTGTAACAGGCTATCTGAATAATGTGGGAATATTCAACCGGAGACCTATATTTGAACTACTCACCTTAAGCTTCCTTTAGAGTCAATAAAAATCAGTCAGTGATCAATGGAGTCAAAGATGTAATCCATCTTAAAGCAAATATTTAAATTATATCCTCTGTTTCAAATGGTTATAAACGGATCTTCAATTTATAGCTTTGACAGAACATCTACACCAAGAACTTCTGAAGTTAAAGAGAGGAGTTTCATTGTGTTTAGTACATGAAAGTTAGTATCACTTTTGTTTTTGTATGGTTTCAAAAGCTTACATTGCAGCACACATTCAGCCCAACAAAATGGACAGCTAAAGAGTAGAGCTTTGAACTAGCAAATACCATGTTTCAGGGATTCAAGTAATCACAGTGCTTCAGTGTTTGGATCAGTGGGAACGATGGCACGCAGTGTAATACCAGAAAAGTCAAGGCAGTGAGCCTCTACCTGCCGTACATACTATCACAGACTTTTGAGACCATGCACATATATAAGTAAATGTGGCGAGGCTGCTTCTTCCATGGTCATGACACCCTTTTCTTTCAAACTTCCCCACGGTAATTTAATTCTTACAAGAGTATGTCTCATAAAGCAGTACCGGTTAAATCATCAGATGTTGTAACCAGAGTAACTGTTAACTGTAATGCTGTGTGAGTATTTACTAGGGAAAGACCTACTCTAGTGTTCAATATAAAACACATTAAGAAAGGAAAACTTAATTACTGGTCACCTAGTCTTGCATTATCTTCTCCCTCTTCCAGGCTCCTTAGCAGCAGAGCTAAGAAGCAGTCTTATGGTTCCTTCATTCACAAAACATACCAAAAAATAATCATTCGATTGAGTGTGATGCTGCTCACCTGACGCCTTTTTACTTCAGTAAGGGAGGCTTCGAAGCCCCAAAGATAAATAAGAAAGTTAAAAATACTTGTGGAAGATACCAAATATTTGCAAAAAGGTAATTGGTAATTTTCTTACCTTCAAGAAATAAATTAATCTGGATCCTGTATATACTAAAACAATTGGCATCCTTTACAAACAGGCCCAGCAAGAGAACACTGCAATTAGTAAGGGTGGGTACTGCTTTGATTTATAATGAACCATGAAATAAAATATTTTTTATATATGAACACAAAGAATTTTGCATACTTACAGTGATTTCATCTTTAAATCTCAATTTGCTGCTTCTGAACAAGTGGCTTGGGCCTTTGAAAAAGTTGTTCATACCCCAAAAAATTTGCTTACTTTCACTAGCTTGCTTTAAGTAACCAATAAATGTTGCTTGCTTTCATTAACTAATGAAAACTAATATAAAAATATTGGCAAGAATTGTATTTATTTTACCATTTTGATTAAATTTTAAAACTGCTTAGAAGTTGGAAATACTTAGCTTCATATGTATTTTATTATCAATTTGTTGCACTGTTACAGAGGTTGCTTTAATTTTTACTAGTTTATTAAACTCAAAATCTTCTTATGGGCAAAAGGAACATGCCTGATAATTATATTGTTAGTCTAATTAAGTCCTAACAGACTAACCAGACAGTTGTTACTAGTTCCCTTACAGTGATCCTCATACTTATAGTTCAAGTTAAATGTAGTTAAAATGACACACACGCACAAACCTTCTAGTGTCTAGCGCCTTTCTTTGCCATTGTGCTCACCCTTCCATTGACGTTTTGGCTCTTCAGTCAGTCAATGGCTTCAGCTGGGGCAAGCTGCCAAATATCCCATGGCCCGTGCTGGGAGGAGCATGACACTGACACTGATGATTTCGTCTTCATTATTGGGCCCACTTGGGGTAATTTTTATATGTTTACTAATAAGCTTTACCTTATGCTCTTTCTTCAATGGTCTGCAGCTCCACTTTACATCCAAATTTGCTATATATGGTATTGGATACTTCCTTAGTTATCCCTAAAGTTGCTTTAGCTGGCTCCCACGGTTACTTTTCTTTGACGACTAGTAATCATCCTAACTGAGCTGTTTGCAGCCCTGAGTCTCCCATACCCTCCTGTGTCTCTCTTACCAAATGATGCCCACACTTCTCCATGCAGCATTTTATTCTGGGATTATGAATAGCTCATTTACACAAAATAACTACTTATTATTACAACCTGTTNCTATTACAACCTGTTAGTTACACTTATATATATATATATATATTAAAATATGTGTGCTTGTGTGTGTTCATAACACATATACACCATAGAATTGTACAAAAGCTTAAACATAGGNTTATTACAACCTGTTAGTTACACTTCTATATATATATATAAAAATATGTGTGCTTGTGTGTGTTCGTAACACATATACACCATAGAATTGTACAAAAGCTTAAACATAGGAGGTAACAGCCATTAGATAACTGGTTTTAGTTACACAAGCTAAAACACAGATCCAGACAAGCACAGAAGCATATGCCGTGAGCTTAACACAAAGCCTGTTGGTTACTAGGAATGGCAACATCATATTTGCTGCGCTACAAGGTTGCAATGAGGAGATCATTTCAAAGAATTTTCTTGGCTAGTATTCAGGCATGTTAGAAAGAAAGGCCATTTATAAAGTATAGCTTTCCAATAAAAAAAGAAGGGCTCTACATGAATAAGAGAATAGCATGAGGACAGATCAGTAGTCTAAGCAAACAGTCACTGATGAGAGAGCTGGGCTTGCATTANTTTATAAAGTATAGCTTTCCAATAACAAAAAGAAGGGCTCTACATGAATAAGAGAATAGCATGAGGACAGATCAGTAGTCTAAGCAAACAGTCACTGATGAGAGAGCTGGGCTTGCATTAGTCAGGATGGAAAACCACGAAGGGGAAGACGTGGAACACTGGTGCTTTCCACTGATGAAGAGGATGGAGTAAATGCTTTCTTCATACCACTAGGGATAGAAGAAAACATAACAGGGCTCATTTAAAGAAAGGAAATTACATTAGATTGTGTATATATACATATGTAATATATATATACACACACACACAGAGTTTTCGTAATGAAGGATGGGTAGTGTTGGAATAAATTACATGGGAATGTTGTAAAATGCCATTCCTGGGTGAGGCAGGAGTCCAGAATAGGCTGAACACCAATAATTATACGCAGCATAGCACGATCCTCCTTGGGGATAACAGCTGAACTTAGCAATCTTTAGCAATCTTTCTAGTTTTTCTCTCTATAATTCCTCAGGCAAGCTCTTGTGACCCCAAAATGTTGGGGTGGTCAAGTACAATAAAATTCAGTATAATTCTGGACCAAAAAAAATAAAAGGAAAGGATGTGGGAACCTGCAATACAGCCCAGGTGCCTCAGATTTCAGGAAAGAAAAGAACTAGTTTGTTGGTGCCTATAAAGACCCAGTGTTCCACTGTAAGAGACTACAAAGACTTTGGCTAGTATTTGCACATTTCCGCAGATATATTGACCTAAATGGGTGAGCATTCTTGCTATATTCAGAAGTGAGCAGGGTTTAAGCAGTGACAGCACAAGAGTACTATACTCTTTCTGGTTCTTCTCTACAGCTCTGCATAATCACCATATGCTCAGCTCTTATTTCATCAGCACTGCATTAGTTCTAGTAACAGGACTGATTCCAATGAATATATTCTTGGCTCCTTGTAAGCAGATCCTGTGATTTTAAGCATGCGCAAAGATTCAGTCCTCTCTGAAATAAAATTCACACTATTTTACTAGCAAATAAATTTTTATTATGAAAATGCATTGCTGCAAAGTTTATGTTGCTCTATGTGAATCCTACACTGTCATCCATAAGCAAGTATGAACTAGATGTTTAATGGACAGACATCTAAAGAGCTTGTGCTCTTGGTGAAATGAAAATGTATTGGCTGGAATTATGTTTTTCAGTGAATTATTACATTCAAAACATGATTAAGTTACAAATGCATACAAGGCTTACGTTTTTAATGAGCAAATTGATACTAAAAAAACTGCCATACATAGGTATGCACATGAGCATCTGTATATGCCAGGCAGGAACAAACGTCAACTCTTCACTCTGAAAAATAAATCTGGAAAATCTAAGGCTAAGAAAATTAAATTAAAGAATGTCATGTTACCTACTAGTGTTGTGACAAAATATGCTGAACCATGGTATGCTTCTGAAATTCCAGAGTGCTTGTTTTCTTTTTCTGTATATCTCATGGTTACAATGTCAAATTTGCACTATAGTATAATTTCAAGAGCACTAATAGTATGTAAAACTGCCCCCCTCTTTTGTAAAGCATTTCTTTCTTAATTAAGGAGAAGGTGGGTTGAAGTTCAGTGGCTAGAAATGCTTACCCCAGGCGAAGGGTGGGTGGTTAGCTGCTGACAATGTTTGTTGGAGCACTTAGTTTATTACTTCAGGGTTTGAAAGTGATCCTCTCCTTTACGGCAAAGCTGGGTGTGTTAATGTATCCTGCAGTGGTGTTAAAAGGCTTAAAGCGCTGATGTTGTCAAACTAGCTGTGTCACCACATTCAAAGCTTTAAAGTGCAGTTACGGCTTGAAAAATGATTATGAAAAATACCATATTCTTACCCAACTGATCTAATCCCCGTATGTACTTGATGTATATCTGCTTACTTTACTGACTAAAACAAACATTTTGTACTGTTAGCACTGCAAAACCAAGACAGCTCTGAAAGATTGCACAGGATTTCACTCTGGCTCATATATCACCAGCAAACCTGTCAGATGAATTCCAGCTGAAGAATATTTATTACTGATGACGATTTAACAGAGAGCAAGAGCAGATTCCTAGTTGAATTTGTACTGTAGGCAGTTAAAAAATTCATCTTTTGACTCACACTCAGAAGAAAAAAAAAAAGCAATCAGGCAATCATTACAAGACAACAGAGACTATTTATCCCAGTAGTTATTTTGGTCTTGAATGTAGGTATCATTCAGAAGATCAAAAGAGGGGAGGTAAAGTCCCCTGTCAGTCAATGAGTAAAGGTAGGTGTCTTTGAGAAGTGGGGAATGTGTGTGGTTTGTGCATGTGAGATTTCAAGTTACATATTTAAAACAGCATAAAATGAATTACATGAATTTGCACCAATATGCTAATCCACATCGGTTTTAGAGTCTGTTTCTGAAGTATCCACACTGTTAGGAATATATATGCGTGAAGTTTCTCAAGTATACCGTCTTTATGAAGAGGACTGACACTTTTCCTGTATACTTAATAACATTAGTTTCTGAGGCTTTTTTTTAAGGCAGTAGCACAAGTTATTTAAATAACTATCTACCTAATTACCTACCTATCCGTAATCTGAAGTTCCTTCTTAGAATTTGTATTGAGCAAAACCCCATTGCCATAATACAGGCACTTTTTTGGAGTCAAGACTGTCTACTATTTTTCCCTTACTGTTCCTGTGTGGTTCATACCATGGCCAGCTAAAGAAAGCAAAGGATATGAATGCTGTGTATGCCACCTGCAATTATTTCTGAGACTGTTCTCTCTGTCTGTGTGATGCAAGTCTCCATACATGTTCCTGTAGGTTCTTCAAATCTGATGCCTCAATGTACTTCATACTGGTTCTTGTCCCTTTTGAACTGAGAGCATGGACTTCATAGCTCTGTGCCTTAAAAAAGCCTTTATGCCCCTCATTATCAGGAAGCATGGCAAACCAGTAGCTCATTGTAGCAAAAAGATATGTGTGTATAGTCTGATTTTAATCTCTCCTTAACGTGAAAATGCACAGCAAATTTTTCCCAAACTGATGGAATCCACAACTGAGACGCAGCTTCTTCATTTCTAACTGGTACTACTAGATGTATTACGAAATGAGATTGGAAAAGAAAGCTACATAAGGCAATGGCTTTTCTTTCCCTCTGGTCAGAAAAGAGATACACTTGCTCAGTATCTAAAGTATGAGTTTCTGTCTTAAGAACTTACATGTCAAATTTCAAGCTCAAAAGAAAAATAAAGCACACAAAAAAGTCATAGACAGCTGAAAACAAACCTTAGTAACAATGGTTTATGTATCCTTAATCAGCATCAGTTAATTTGCCTTATACTGCTTCTGTGAAGATATAATTCCAGCATCTGGAATTTAATTGTTTCCAGTTTAACGTTGATCTGCTGGTCTTTGGAGGCCTCCATGGGATCAGATCCAACTGCCAGACATCAGGTCTCACACTGTGACCACAAGATCCCAGCAATAATGTCTTTTCACTGGAATCAATAAATTTGCTCTGCTCCAGGAGGAGGTTTGTGAATATAGGACACAGAATTTTCACAGGTGCTTAGCTGAGAAATGACCCTTTATTGCTTTCAGCACTAAATACAAAATTAATTTATTTCAGTTGAGTTTTCTTCCATCAATTCCTCACACATGTAAATCCAATATCCCTTACCCCTTACCCCCCAAAAGAATCAATCNTTATTGCTTTCAGCACTAAATATAAAATTAATTTCTTTCAGTTGAGTTTTCTTCCATCAGTTCCTCACACATGTAAATCCAATATCCCTTACCCCTTACCCCCCAAAAGAATCAATCTGTTTCTCCTAAAGGCTGTAAAATAAAAAGGATTGTTCATTTCTTTTTTAAAATGTTAGAGAGGTTTTACAAGGATCAGGACTTAGAAAGCATGAAGATTAAAAAAAAAAAAAAGACAGAGAAGCAAAGGCTAGAATAATCCACAAAATTTAGATAGAACCAGATGTTTTGCTACAATGAGTAGCAAAAGAAATATGTCGCTGACACCTATTCAATCATCTTTGTTCCTTCCTTTCCTTCTCGTTTTAGCAGGGTTTTTGCTTTGCTACTCCCATTTTACAGGTAGGTAATGTACAACATGCCACACGGGGTAACTTCAGTGGTTTATCTGTGGAAACTTGTTAGCTCACACTAGACCAAAAGTCCAGTAAAAGTTTTAAAAGCCAGCCTTCAAAATGTAAAGATTATTTCTTACTTTTCTAACTGGCTGTCTATTTTAGGGTAATAAAGAATCTTCTATGTTCGAATACATGCTAGACACATTAAAAAAACATGAATGTGTTCACAAGATTCAATTTTGGAAAAAAAAATGTGCCCAGGAAGGTGACATACCTGAGAAATTTGTTCTAAATATTGTGTATAAACTACATCACATTTGTCTCTCTGCGGTCTCTTTCCATGTTTTTAATTCATCTGCCTGAAGCTTCCATTTTTGTATGGTACCGTTCTTTGGATGAAAGGGGATAATTGTTTTGCTGCGGGTGTCTTCATTTCTCTTTAGAAACATATTCTGAGGCTACAGAAGTACTTATCTAGAAAACATCAGGCAAGCTATAGAAAATATCAGGAGAACATTCCCCTGACTTTGATGGTGGCACTGAAGCTAATGGAGTACCCCCCTCAAAAATCTTTGACAGGTGGTTGGTGACACCAGGGGACTCCAGGGTTCTACTGCCTCCGGCAGCCACCATGTCATTTGTTGTTCCTAAAATCAGCTGTTAGCAGCTTGGCCCTCAAATTACAAATTGCCTTGTCTTTGGATAGAATCAACAAGGAAAAAAAATAAACAAATAAGGTCACCGAATTTTTCTTAAGTTATTGAGAGTTTTGTAAGCACAGCTAACCTCATTTTCATATTAGCTTGTATGCATATTGCACACATATGCCATCTTATAAAACACCCCCAGTGCCAGAAAATAAAAGCAAATGACAGACATGCAGAAAAAGTCACCTCTGCGGTGTTAACTCAGTCTGAGGTTTTTATTACTTGGTCAGATACTTATACGTGACCCAAGCCTTGCTCAATACAAGGATGAATTACATTCAGGAAAATAATGACGTGTTCAAAAAATTTTTTATCTTCTTTTTTTGTAAAGTGTGGCCTTAGGTCTTGTTTGCACTGCATTATTCAACCTCTCCTTTGAAGCCATTTGTTTAGACTTCTCTGTGGTGCCCATGACTATATTTCACGAACAGCAATGCTTTTACTTTTATGGCTGCCTATAAAGTATGACTGTAATATTATCCTGATTTTACACTGGGTAGCTAAAGCACCAATATTAAGAACCACTGACGTGGGGAACCCGCTGCCTGGGATGACTCAGACTCGAGCACTCTGCCTGCTCTACCCTGCTCGAATCACAGTTCCCGAAGGTTGCAGCCTCCACACCAGTCCATCAGCACCAGCAGCCTTCCCATTTGGGGAACACCTACAATCAAGTATCAAAGGCAGGTCTTAGAGAAATGGGAAAGGTCATTAGTCAGCACTCTGAAAAATGTGTTTTAAGCAGCTTGCCTAGCATCAGGCACAAATTCTGCAGCAGTGTCAGGGACAGAAATAGAAACCAGATTTTCAATGACCTCACCATGAGGCAACATTTGTAGCCTTGCCTCATGCATGGTACAAGTTCCAGCTTCTGTAAGAGGGAGGCAGGGGGCCCTGAGGAAGCAGCCTCCCTCATGCTCCAAGGCATTTCATTCCCACAGACCAGTCCACCCTCTCCAAGATTGAAGTTGGGTCCTGTGGTATAAAAGCGTGCAGAGATGTATCATTAAGAACATAATGGGAGCTATGCTGGAACAGACCAAAGGTCACGCAGTATCATGTCTGACAATGGTTAGTAGAGGTTGCTTAAAGAAAGAGTGTAAGAAACTGATGAAATATGGACTGACATCAGTTTCTGCATTGCAGCAACAAGAAGCTTAAGGTTTCCCCACACACACACCTTTTTAAAAATATTTTTTTCTTTTTTAAGCCAGAAGTTGCATCCGGGCTAGTGCATTTAACAGTCACCAATGGGCATTCATGAAATAAAGTTGTCCGGTCCATTTCTGAACCTTTTTTTTTACCTGCACGATATCTTAGAGCAAAAAGTTTCACAACTGAGGACTGCAACAAATATATTTATCCAAAATAGCCCACAGACCTCTTTAGGACATTCTCCTTGCGGGGTGAGGCTGTGCGTTTGAAACCCTTGGGTTCAGAAGATAAATTAACCTGAATCCTGCACATTAAAGGATGTTTTAACCCAAATTCAAAGGATGTTTTAACAAAATTTACAAATCAAGGGATTGATTGATGTGTGTAACCCAAAGCAGTGAATACATCAGGCAAGCTTTTTGAATGCTTAGACCCTTCTGGCACCCCAACCCATGTCCATCTCCTGTTACAGGTAGCAGTTTCTCTGACATACACCATATACAGGAATAACACTTGAATAATGACTTTTACAGTTCCTAACGTGAACACAAGGTGTTCACATATAGTCAAGGGGCATTATGTACTTGGAAGCAAATGGTATAGAGAAAGCTTCATAGGTACTGCTCAATAGACATGAATGCCCAGTAGAAATAGCCCTGCCTACTTTCTTTCCATGTACATATGTACACGTACAGACAAAAATGATGCAGTATTTTAATATTAAAGAAAGAATGAATTTATGTCTGAAAACTGGAAAATGTTAATTCTTTAAATTTTATTTAAAAAAAAAATCTCCTCTGGAGATACACCAGATTCCTTTTCACCATATGGTGAAATGTTGAGTGTTTCACCTTAAACTCCTTGCTGAAGTCCATGGAGGTTGCTAAAATATCAAACTCCAAAAGGCTCAGGAACATCCAGCTCATACAATTAGAAAGGTTCTACTACATAACCTTGGAAAAATTAAATCTTGCCAGTAGATCAGACACGTAGCCATAGACCAAAACCATACAGGTAGGTATCAGTTAAAAGAACCACAATTCAAGGAAATTATAAATAACTGACCTTTATCAAGTAGTCATAAAAAGGAGGAGCAACTATACATCACCCCCAAAAGCTTTCTTTTTAAATCTTAGACGCTGCTCAGCTCATTATAATTATCCTAACTTATAAGCAGTAAAATGTTTAGTGAGAGAACTTAGGGAAGCAGAATGTATGAGAGAAATTATGCAGTTAATGGGGAATTGCTCAAGTTGTAATTTACTAAATATTGTTGCAGATTCCTTGTGTCAGGTTGCAATAAAAGGAAGGTCTTCCTAAATTAATTTATACTGGTTAATTAACTCCTAGATAATAACTAACTGTACTTTTATGCAACATGAACCCAGTATTTTAAGCTGGGCACCTGAGGTTAGATACCCAAAGTCTCACAGTACCAGCTGCTGTGCAGATCTTTAGCCTGAGCATGGACTTAGACGGCTGCAAGCAGGCAGACACGTTTGAATATGGTCTGTCACAACGCTACTGTGTTGGTTCAACAATTAATATAGTTTGTTACTTCATTCTGGTCGACGCCTGTATATCTGAGATATTTGCTAAAAAATTTGTTTCCCAAAAGGTGAAAGTAAGGATGAAAAATGGAAACTGGGCTGCATGTGGATTGTTATAAACACTGCCCAGGAGTACAGAGGAGTATAATAGGTAGTTATTTATTTGAGTGGCACATATTTACTTGGGAGCGCTGGACACTCTTCAATAATGCATACCACCTCAAGCTAGGAAAGTGTCACTAACTAAAGGCAGGGATGCAAATGTTGCTGTGTAAGCCTTTTCTTCCTTTCTTCAGTCCTTTATTTGCGGTGGAGAGGAGGGCAGAGAGGGAAGGAGGGAAAGAAATAATAAGAAAAGACTTGGTGTGCTACATTTGCTGCCTGGGCTTACTCCTGCTGTTTACCTTTAAAGAGATCTTACATGGTTGTTGCTTTAAGAATAAATAAATAAAAATAAGTAAAAACCCCACATTTTCAAAGAATTTGCTTTGTGAAAAGCCTTGACGGATTTTTATAACGAACCATGGAAAAGCAGTTGGAGAAAAACTCACACCTGCACCCCAGATTCAAAGAGAATCCAAACCAAGGCATACTTAATAGCTGAAAAGGTTAGCTTTGCTTTTTTGGGGAATCTATTTTCCTGTTCATTATCCTTACAAAGTATAGAAGAGAAAAAGCCATGACAAAAATATTTTTTAAATCCTGCCGGCAATTGCCTATCTTTGTGCATTTTTAATACTGAGACTCTACAAGGTACAAACTGGAGAAACTCACTGAAGCTAACAGGGCTGAGGATTTGGCCTCCAGTCTTTTCACCTTGCTCCTCTGATATATGGCACTTCCAGGATGGGCAGTACCACGCCAGGATAGCTCAGTGAGGCTCTGGCATTACAACATCACCCTCAGAGGAACTGAGCACATGAAGTAATGACACTGTGCTACAGCAGTGGGCAGCTTTAGCAAGCGGCCACTAACAAGTTTAACTTGGGACCAATACATTACCTTTCATCTCTGAATTCCAGAGCTCTTTAGAAAGAGTTATCATCCTTAACTTAGACTTGGATAAAGGGCTTCTAATTATATACAGCGTTCCCAATGAAGCAGAGAAAGTCAATAACAGAACAAGGATCAGCACTAAGCTCCTCCGAATGTATGTCTGATGGGATTTAACCAGCAGGCTGAACTGTAGCTTTTAGTCAAAAGTTTATAAAACTGCATTTTAACACCTAGATAGCTCACTGAGGGGAAGAATTTCATATGTGGGTTGCTGTTTCCCAATCCTTCATGGACATTTCAGATCAATGTATGAAAGTATCACACTGGCAGGGAGGAGGGCGAGGCTGGCCCTTTATTTTATTCGTTGGCAGTTGTCTTTAATTAACTGAGTCCAGCTCTATTCTTTTCCGGAACAGAGAAAGCCACACAACTAATGGGTGGAGCCAGCACATGCTTTGGGACAGTGACAGGCAGAGAAATCTGTACTATTTCAGAAAACCCCCAGTAGGCACAGAGAGAAAGTCACCCCGCTCTCTGCCCCTGCACCCTTCCTGTGGCTGCTGGGGAAGGCACCGCTCCACAAGCATCACTATGCGCTTTTCAAGGGCAAGGATGAAGCCATCTTCTTGCACCAAGTGCAAGAAGTACTGCTGCTTTTGGGCAACTTTTAACTTCCTTATCACTCTTCAAGGTACCTGCAGGAATCAGACCAGTGTGTTGAGAAAGAAAGTCCATCTTTCTCTACTCTGTGCTTTCACAGACTGTTACAATTTACTAAATGCTCCCAAGGGGTCAACTTGTGTAGCAGCGCTGTGCATTATGCAGTAACTACCATCGCAGTACTTACACTGGCGCTGGAGAGAATTACACCTGAAACGCTCCCTTTGGTTTTATAGTACAGAACAGTGTCCTCTGCGATGCCTCCAACTTTACAGTATAAAGAACTAGAATGACTCACTGTCCTACTTCAGATTCAAGAGAAGGCAGACTTTTCCCTTGCTATTAAGGGGAAAAAAAAAAAAAAAAACAAAAAGCTTTCAGGCATCTTCTGTTCCAGTGTAAAGATGTGGCAGGCAATGTAAATTGAGCATTCTTGGCAGGTAGCTTCTTCTTAATGTTTATGGGTCAGGTTGTCAGACATGAACAGCAGGGTCAGCCAACATCTTTTCTACAATAAGTGACATACATTTTTACTTGTATAGATCTAAACGATGTCCTCTGGTCATCTTATCCCTGTGTTTCTCTTCCAAGCAAAATTTTAAATGAACTTTTAAATGATATTTTCTCTTGGACTCTTATTTTGTGAAAGAATGGAGGAAACTAGGGAAACCTTATGAGGACATTGGTTGCCTAAGCATAGGCACCTAGTGCCTAAATGACACCTTAAGATATCCTGACTCGTCTCTAGCTGCACTCTCAAGCAGGTGTAGGATCAGTCTAAATTCTGTTGTGCATCTGCCAATCCCATGACAACACCTGGAATAGTCTAGGGAACCTAATAATAGTGGCAAACACCTTTAACATAAACAGCAGGATTGCTCCCCTGTTTCGGAGCAGTGTTAAAGATTCAACTAGCATCAGCAAAGCATGTCTTAGAGATGTTACTTTCGTAACCCCTGTACCTAGAATGCAGTGGCAGCAACAAGGATAAAGTTCAAATACCTTCTAGTTCTCCTCTTAAAATACACCTCACGTAGAGAGAGAAAAACACACTGCCACTCAAGCTGGGTCCCAGAATTAGAGAATTATCTTGGACAGACATCTTTTCACTCTTCCAAATGCTGTATTAATTAAACTCTCTTGTAATCTTCTGCAGTGGCAGCAAAAAGCTGCTGTTGTGGCAACCCTAGAGCTGTCCCTCATGAACAGGCTCATGCTGAAATCCTCGGTTTACAATATCTTCTTCTGAACAGCCCAGAAGCTTGGCTTTAACTGGTATGCATTGCAGTTTTCAGAATAATTGTGGCATTTTATTTGTGTGATTACAGAGAAAAATATAAATATTTCAACAGAGGGATGGAGCCAGTTTCCATTTAAATCAATGGAAATTCTCACATTCTTCTGAAATTACAGCAAGCCCTTAATAAATAAAACTTTATTTTACTTAAATCAAATACGGAATGGTACTATTCCACAGAATGTAAAAATAGTCTTTTTCTTTGAAATGTCTGTATCTGCAAGTTCCTTCCACTTCTAACAGACGCATTAGCGTCACATTTCAATTTTGTACTTAATGTCAAAATATGATATTAAAAAAACCCAACCCTGGTACCTCATTATGCTGAGCTGTACTTGCATAATTATTCTTCAGGCTTCACTTAATTATATGCCCCACCATGTGTTACTTTTCAATGTTCTAAGTGGTACCACCTTACTGCTAGGAATATTAAACAATGAAAGGCAACACTCTTTTGTTTGGTTACACAGCATGCTGTGTCTGAATTCAGTTTCCTCTCACAGGTCCCCCCTCCCAGCTTCTGAATTATATACTTTAAAAGAGTTTCAAAGAAGGGCACTTACAGTCATGCTTGCTTTACAATGTTAAGGTTGGTGTGTGGCTTTTTGTATTTCCTGTATCCTAGAATTTCCCCCATTATTCAGAATGAAATTTTTTTTAAAAAAAAAAAAAAAAANAGAAAGAGAAGAATGAAAAGAACAGAAAAAGCAAAAGATACTATAGAGATTCTGAAGTTTTATTCAGGTTATTTATTTCTTAGCCTGTCAAGATCACAAGCTAGTAATCGAGGTGAGGCAAGAAGCATTGGAAAAACTGCTTATCTACAAATAGTATTTCTTAGATACTGAACACTGTGTTACCATAAAAGAACAGGAATGTTTAAGAATAAGTGAAGAAAAACAGTCAGTAACTAAAATGATACTGAAGACTTTGCTCCAGTTCAATTGGATGGGAGTTCTGATCAAGCCTTGAACAGCCTGAAAGTTTTTTCGTCATAGTCCAAAAATATGGGACCTCCTGACCTCACAAGTGTCAAACGTTGGCAGATTGACTAACCAACCCAGAAACGTTATTTTTATATAAGAATGCTTTTTCTGAGAATAATTTAAAAGAGGTTGATTCTGAGAAGCACATTGGCAATGTCCAAGTGAGTGAGACAGATGGGGTTTTTACATGGTCAACAGAAATTTATCAGCCAGAAAAACTGTGAATCCTAGGCCACTGAAGTTAAATAAAACAATTCCATTGATTTAAACCAGCTTTGTGTCAAACTGAAAATAAGGATATACTAGGAGTGTGCCCGAGACAGGAAGCTATTTTTATAGTTTAGCCCAATAAAAGTTCATTTTGTTTTATTTTATGGCTTATTTTGTATAACAATATTCCAAATTATAGTCCTAAACCAAAATCTCTCAAAGAAAACAGTAAAAAAAAAAAATGCTTAAATTAAATCTTAGTGATAAATCATCCTGAAAAACAAAGCAACCTATCAATCATTTCCAATCAACAAATCCTAACATTTAATCATAGTCATATTCAAACTTCAACATGTATCCACTTTTGTCTTTACGCTTCTAATTAATAATAGTGTTGTCAAAATGCAGAATCATGAATAGTCCTTAAGGCTTTTCCTGTACAGAAGGTGATGAATACTTGTGCTTAGCCAATCAAAAGTTTATTTCCTTGTTAAAGAATACATCCCTTTAAAGTAGGTTCAAACAATCAAAATTACTGGCTTTTTGTCATTTAAAATCCAATTTTGGATGTTGTAGAAATTGAATATTTGATAAATAATTACTGCAAAAGACACTTCCCTCTGGGTTGTGGACTGCTGTTGCATGGGTGTTACATAGCAGGATGGATTTATTGTACCATGGTGAGTACTATGGGGCAAATTTTGTCATCCTTACTCACACTTCATTCCAAGGATGTGTGGTAGCCTTTACAGTGGCGGGGATGTGTGGATGTCTTTACAGTAGTGAGGATGTGTGCACAAACAGTTGAACCTGTTCTTACTGATTCATTGGATAAGGAAGACAATAACATGCAAAATGATGCTGAGAAGAAAAATCATATTTTTTTCTAAAGTAAGTATGCCAAAGATTGGATAGTTTCTTTTTAAAAAAGCTCAGATAAAAACTAGGTTTTGATGGGCTTCTGCTTACCAGTTACCTTTGTAACCAAAATGTTCCCAGTTTGCAATCATCTCTGAAGCTTCCAGTCCCCTTTGGCTTCTTGGTCCTGTGTTGTGAAGATAGCCTCACAGGTATCGAGCCTTCTTGAAAGCTACTGTCTCATAGGCCAATGTGGTAAAATAATGCCCAAAGACAAATGCTAACAGTCCTGTGTTTTTTCTCCCAAGAAAATAGTTCCTTTCACAGGCTGAAACTGCTATGGTAGCTGTTGCACTGAACTGCATAAAAATTAAAACAATAGAAATACCTGCAGTTAAAATGATGAAAGTGGATTTATTTACTGAAAAAACCCTGAATAATTTCATATGCAAATAGCTGAACCAACCCCACTGTTTTTCAACATCTCCTCTATGAAGCTTTTCAATGTGTTGAAAGGGCATTATAGTAGGCATTTTGCATTGTCACTGGCTTGCCTCAAAGGGATATGCAATATCCATTGTTGACACAAACAGCCTGCTCTATTTTGAAATTCTTATATTTGCTCTCATCAGCAGCATAATGAAAGATTACAGTTTTATGAAATCAGCAAGCTCTCCCTTTTCAAGCTAGGTGTACTTCACTGCATTGTTTTGTGAGGGACAGTTTTCTTTGGGTTTTGGGTTGTTTTTCATTTTTTTTAAAAAGCATATAGACTTTTGGGGAATAGCTGAAAGGAATTGAATTCTGCAGTTGAAAAGTTTTGTAAGTGCCTCCTGCTTTTCTGGATGAATAATCACAAATAGCGTCCAGTGATCTTGTCCTAGCTGACCACAGACAAACAACGATAAAATGGTACTCTCCACAGTTTGGCTTGTCTGTATGTTGCACTGACTCTCCCAGTTTCCAGTTTCCCAGCTTGCTGGGAAAAGTTGCAAACAACTGTCGCTGTCCTCAGCTGTTCCTCACTGTTTCTTTCCCTAAACAACTGTCCACAAGAGGGCTAGGCACAGCACAGATTAAAAACACAAACCAAAAATCCATAAAAAACATAATATAGACACCAATGTTGTAATTGGATTTTGATATGGACTAGAATTTTTCTGAAATGCAACTGCTACAATGGGTAGAAATTCATAAGCCTGTAAGGCAGTTAAATTTGTACAACTTGTGCACATCCATAAGGCTTAACTGACAATTAGAAATTACAAGTTAACAAAAATGACCACAGAGCAGCGTTGTTCATAAAGACTTCTTTGAATAAGTAGATCTTGTTTCAAAAACAAATGAACTGATAACACCTACCATGCAACAACAAAAAGGATTTTCAAATGCTAAATAAGGAACTTGTCTTGCAAGAAAACAGTTTTTCCCTAAGGCTACTCTGTACCTTCATGATTCATTGTAAAACTGCAAACTAAAAAAAAAAAAAAAACCAAAACAAAACCACCTCATAACACTGCTTCTGCTTTCTTTGCTGCTATTTCAGTGTGCAGTTGTGTGCATTTGCACCCAATATGCCCATACCACTGAAGTCAGGGAAAAAAAGAGAAACCAAAGAAGTGAAAAAGATAAATTCTCCAGGAAGTATTCCTTTCGTACTCCATTAAGAAAATTAGGTATGCTCTTATTTCCTTCATCAAACTGACAGATCTTAAAGAATCAAGCAAATTTTGTGGCTACCTTCACAAAGAAATTTTAATTCTTTCATGGACAGAGTGTGATTAGTCTTAGCACAGTTCAAAGAAAGGAATAAAGTCTTTTATCTGACCAGCCTGATAGCTGTCTCCAGCTCTCCCCATTTTTTTGAAGCTGTTTAGCACACCCCTCACTAACTGCACGCTGCATAGCATGGACAAAACAGCCCAGCCACCGTCCTGCTCTCCAGTGTGCCTTTCTTCCAAGAAACCCCCTCAACTATTACTGTATTTGGGACCAACACCCTCAGAGATGCAAAGATGTAAAAAAAGGGGAAATCAAACTGAAATTTCAGTGAAGCCTGAATTTAGAAAAGCTGCAGTCAATATCCATAGTTCAGACAGTATAAAAACCTACACTAGAATTTATGCTTTCTGGGGTTTTTTTTTTGTTTTGCTAAAAAGCTCTGAGTATATGATCCTAAGCAATTTAGGAACTCAAGTTTTTCAAAACTCACTTAAGCCAGAAATATGAATTTATCATACTGTATAGATACTTCTATACTATTCTGTGTATGAACCAACTGGGAAAAAGAAGAAAAAAAAAAAAAGCAGGACAAGAAAAAGGAGGAGGTTCATAAGAAGTGTAATACAACATCAAGGCTTTCTGCATGGAATGTTGAGATTCACGTGGTTTCCATGAACCCATCGTACAGACTGTGCTTAAAAAAGCTTTTTTATTTGTTTGGGTTTTTTTACTTTTTTATTATTTTTTTGCATTTTATCTAATAAAAACAAAGAGAAATCCAGGAGAAAAGCATTTGGATTGATGCCCAAAGTCCCATTTTAAGGTTGTGTGAGTTTTTCTCCCAGCTACCTAATGGGAGAGAGAGACAATGGTAGAGAGAGAGCTATAAAATGTTCACTATACGTAAAAAGCTGTACTGAAAGAGCATTGTTAAAGTTGCAAAATCAAGTACTCAAGAGACAGCAAAGCAAGAATTAACCTTGCTGCCCTCCATATGCAACATCATGTAGTCTTTAAATGCACCATGATGCGGGGTTTTTTTCTAGCGCCTCCCACTAGGGTATGTGAAGAATGGAGTTCAGGTAGCAAGCAGGTCTTTGATATTTTGGTTATTTTTATTGTTCGGTGTGTGTCCCTTGGCCTCACCCATGCACATCACTCAAACCCTGAGCTGAAGACAGAATTATTCATTTCCTTATGGATTTCACTATGGTGCTCATCACGCAAAGCTCTGTGAGCTTCATGAAGGTTAATTTATCTTAACAAAACCTCTCCGAAGTGACAGGATAATATATCCCACTTTACAGACAGGCAGCAGAGGCACACAGGCAACAGTCAATAGTGAGTGACCCAGGACCCAGGTGGTGGGGTTTTGTCACGTTTTGTAATAATTTGCACCTTCACGCACAGCACCCATTCACTTTAATTGCAGCTGTGACTGATCAGTGCTGCTTTATCTCCACCCTCACGATCTTGAGATGGGCATTCAGAAATGAGAAGCACACACATCTGTGAAACATCTGATGTAAGGGACTGTGCAACATCACTCAGGAACTCTGGCAGTCAAGAGTTGGACTCTACTTCTCCAAGTAAGAACTTAGCCACCCTGAGGGGAAGGCAACCTTTCTCTTCCAGAACTTGTAAGAAATAAGGCAGAAGTACCACATACAACGGCATCCATTACTTCCTGGGCCTGAGCAGAGTGCCATTCTTAGACTAGGACAATTTTGGCTATGGAGTGAAGTATGAGCCCAGGTTAAAAATAGGAGGTGTTCACCTGAAGTAGAGCTTGCTCATAAGTGCATGCAAATTAAAGGAATGAATTAAGATAGCGGACAAACTTCATGATGACATTTTCTAACTTTCAACCCATTCATTGATGCTTCAGCTCCTTGTCATGGTTTTCTCTTCTCTTGCCTTTCTCCTGTTTCTCCAGATTCTAATTGCAGGGGTTTTTTCACAGCTAGTCCCTTTGCATGTCTGTTCTGTCTGTGAAGACACTGTGTATGCAGTTAACATTCAAAGCTGCAAGAAGTTTAGGCGCAATGAACAAACGCAGGCTTCTAAGGGACACGATCTGTTATTGAGTATACGCAACCCATACTTTTTCAGACCTTTGGATATGGCCAGATGTGCAGGAATTTACACAAAAGTAGCAAAGGTACAATGTCCAAACAGAAATTATAACTCTATAAAGTATCATGTCTGTGATCTGAAGAGTAAGAATGTGAGGGTATTTCAAATAAAAGATCTTAAAGGTAAAACAGCACTTATTTCTAATCTTTATTATAATCCCCTCCTCTTCCACTGTTGGTTTCATAGATAGTTGATACATGTTTGAATAAAAGTGGGGAAAAAAACCCAAACCTAACCATCATGACTACGTCAAACCCAGAAAGGCATAGCTAATATAGAAACATCACAGCCCAAATGCTGTTTCACAAAATTACTTATTTACAAACTATGAGCACAAAACGTATGGCCTGTGTTTATGCAGAACAGTAATCAGAACAAGCAATCCCACTGAAGTAACAAAAAGCATCATTTGGCCAATGTTCTTCAGGCTGGTAAGCGTCCCAAACACTACTAGTTTTGAAAGGTCATACCTTTATTCTCTGTCATGATTAAGGTTAGGGTGTTACTTGCCTTGTGAAATAGCTATCAGTTGCATTACCATTTCTGGGAGCCCACAGTGACATCATACACAGATATGAAAAATTCTTGTCCCAGAAGTACTTAAAACATACAGATTTGGGTTTGGTTTTTTTTTTTACTTTTGTCTGTTTTTCCAAGATTACAAATTCTCTAAGCATAGCCAAGGCTCTCCCTGATCTGAATATTAGTAATTCTGTTCATGTGCTATCTCCTTAAACTGAATAAATACGTAATTGGGTAAGAGGTCCCACTGATACTCTCAGGTTTGAAAGTTAACCCTCCACAAATTTTTGCAGAATTATTACCAAAATAATTACTTTTGAATTATGCTGCTGCTAGCTCCACTAAACTTGCAAGTATAGAAACACTGAAAAGTGATTAGTTGGTTGTTTTTCCCCATTACAAATCAAGCCTGTTCATAGACTTCCTATATATTTTAATTACTTATAGCAAAGATACAGTGATACTGTTGCAAAAAGGCAACAGCGATATACTGGAAGAGGTTTATATGAACACTTGCATTAACAAATCCAAAGAGCAGTCCTCAATGAAGAAAATCAAGATCCTTTTTTGAACTTTTATAAATTAGAAATTTCATCAGAAAATGCAAAATTTCCCTTGAAATAGTAAACAAATCTTTGAAATAATAGTAACAATGAAAATAAGCTGAAAATATCAAACAATCAAACAAAATAATATAAAACAAAATATCAAAAAGTAACTTCTTTGTTTTCATTTTAAACTGAGCTTGTTGGATAGCAACACTCAGTCATGGTCTCATGCAGAGAGTTAAGTCATCAGCTGACCAGCTTCCTGCAGGGTAAGGCAGTCCATACCAGTGCATGTCTTAGTGGGACCAAAGCACTCCAACCTTGTTGCTGACTGGAAACACAATAACTTTCATTTCTAACCTTTATTTGGCTTGGAATTGTAACCTTCATAGCCACTTTTCTCCTTAATAGCTAAAACAGATGCATAGACCTGGGGTCTGTAAGCTGGGCAGAGTGGTGAACGTGCTTGACCATTTCTGGTTTTGAAGGAGCACTTGATCTGGAACATGTACTGCAGTAGTAATAAGACACGGGATGAACTGCACAATTCAGCTTCAAGGCAACATAAATGGTCTTCCATTACTACATTTCTTAGGCATGTTTAAAAAGTCATTCCCTTGTGCATGGACATTCTGGCTTTGACCTGGGAGAGTGTCCACTGATGACTCCTCTGTTAGAATCATTGAAAGATGGAAAAAGAGGCAGTAAAAACCTCACATAAACTGTATCATTCATGCCATAAAGCACAACTGATACTTCTCACATAAGTGAATCTACATGAAAATTTTCTGCAGCACAAAAGGCAAAGATTTCACACAACATAACTAGACACATTCACTGCCCAGGTTCATACAGCATGGTTGATTGTGGACAAGCCACATTCATCAGGGTGAAATTTAACATTGATAGCATGAGGTGGATTATTTCTGTTTTCTGCTTGCAATATTTGACAGACTTATACGGCTTGTTGCAGCACATGAATTAAGTAAAAATAATAAGCATGCAACCAAGTTTTAGGATTATTTCAGTTAAATCAATTTCCTAATAAATACATCCTCTGTTTTGATATTTTAATAACATATATATTATTTTGTACCTCCCTGTGACAGTAATTTAAGATTTCATTAGTTCCATTGACTACAAGGTATTTGGGAGAATTATTCCTGTTTCTAAATTACAAATTGATAAAATTCAATTTACCTATCAAGTGTCTTGAATTAGAATAGGCAAAAAAGAGAAAAAAGAAGTGATCTATTTTTGTTTTCTGCTTTCCTTCTAAACCAGGTGATGCTCCTTAGAATCTTTTTCCTCCTGTCTAATTTACATTTAACTTGGCTGCTGATAATATGTCTCTAATTTGTAATTTCAACTGATTACTGATGACGTACATGGATTTGAAGTGAATCCTATAATCAGCCTTCATTTTCAGGAGTGACTTAGGATTTTGGCTGCCCATCTGAAAAGGATCTGATTTCTTTTATAGAAATTATTGAAACATGCACCATCTGAACCTGTAAAGACCACTATAGTGTGTGTCCAATCACTGAATCACTCACAGTCCTTGGCCGCTTCAGATAATTTAGGTCCACCACCTTTAAAGACTTGTGCTTTTCTTTTGTTTTACAGGTTTTCTTCGGTTTTGAATATATCCATCATGACCTCCTTCAAAGTAATTAAAACTCTGTGGTAATAGAAAATCTTTCAGGCAACATAATTTTTTTCTTATTTGTGGGATCATTTTAATAATTTAAATTATACTTGATTTATTGTACTCATTTTTTACTCAGAATTATTGCTATGCTTAAGATATGACATCAATGGAATAGACCACTACCATGGGGAAATGCCTCCCCTATTTTCATAAATAATGATGGGAACTCATGCAATTATAAAACAAATAAATGCTAAAATGTAGACAAAAATATTGTTCTCCAGTCAGATGGCATTAGTTCTGTGAAAGACATCTCTGCAGCTGTGTCAGATGTCTTGTATGCATGTAATAATTTGGATGGTGCAGTAAGTAAGGTGAAAGTTGCATCTTGTACCATTGTGGAACTGCTGCACTCCCATTGCCAGGAATGACAGAACCTGTCTAGTTCTTCATGAAACAGAAAAACGTATTGTCCATGCAGATAAAATTCTCTTTAATATGGTATGGTTTATAGCTTTAGTCTGTGATTAGCAGTTAAGTTCAGCTATTTGGCAGTTGGAGTGATTATCAGGTGCTCTTTTCAGATTCTATTTAGTCTTTGTCTCAGCCTTGTGAAGGTATTTGGTGTTTGCTTAGTGCAACAAGCACTTTCTAGATGGCTTCTTACTACAAGCAGCACCATGATTTCAGTCAGAGAACTTCCCTCGGTGCAGATGTTTTTCAGGGTGTTTTGAACACCTAATACAGTCAAGGTTAGTCTCTTGTCTAAACGTTATTAATGTACATAGGCAGAAAACAGGGAAGAGAGAGAGAAACATTCACTGCAGGAGGAAGCATTCTTCAATATGCTGTAAACATCTTCTCTGGTGTACATAAATATATATATTACTGTGAGTAATCTGTAGGATATCAAAATCAATTTTTATCTAGCTAAATATTTTTTCCATATAAATCTATATAATTACATGTATCCTAAGCACGCTCTAAGTATCATCTTCTTTATCTGTCTTTGAAGACAAAATGAACAACATTTTAATGTAAGATGCTAGAAGCATAGTTATTTGGAGCAGGCAATAGCAAGTGCAATAGGATTACTGAGAGACTATTTTCCCCTCAGACCCTGTAAGAGGGAGAGAAAAAGGAGAAAACAAAAACAGCTTAACTCACCAAAAATCAAACCACTGCATTGCCCTCTTAGCCATTGAGTGTTTTGGGATGTAAGACCGAAGATTACATCAGTACAATAAAGGCTCCCTGCTCTCTATACAATCACAAGCTGTACACTATGCACTATGCAAAAAAAAAAAAAAAAAAAAAAAAAAANCGCAGCTTTACCCCAGCATCAGAGCCAGTAGAAGTCAGAACAGGTAGAGAGGTGTAGAGAACAGGGAGAGAGAGGGAAGGGTTAAAGGCATCATCGCAGCCATTAGAGGGAAAAGTTGAAGCAATACAAGCACAGTAGACTTCTCCCCCCCCCCTTTCTTTCCCCCACTCCCCTCTTCCCAAGCTGGATCAGTGTGTAGGGAGGGCAGTCATCACGCCATCCTGAGCAGCAGGAGCTGACGTTGGGCGAAGCTGCCAGGTAGCTGAAAAAAGGCACAGAAGGCAGCTGATACCCACTTTTCAACGTGTTGTTTTTTGGTTTTGTTTTTTTTTTTTTAAGTCTGAATCTGGACTTCAAGCAACACAGCGCCTGAGACAGCTCATCTGAACCACACTGTATTGCAATACTCGCTCTTTCCAAAGAAAAAGACTCCACTGAGTAGCAGAATGCTGCCAGTGTCGCAGCTAGAGCTACAATACGGAGCCTTTTTGTAACATTTTAAAATCTCTTTCTGTTCATATATTTAGAGATACATACGTTCATATATCAGTTCTTCCTTTTTTGAGAGTACTTTTGGCTTTTGTTACCCTGATGTGACTTCTTCTTCCTCTTGGAATGATGGGGATCTTTCTAGCTTATGTTGGATTCATTTTCTTTTCAGTTATGTATATTCAACAAGGACTTTCTACCCAAGGTAAGATCACTTATTGTCAAATACGTGTGTGTGTTTTTCTATGCTAAAACAGACTCAGAACAGGATGGGGGGAGGGGGGAGACGCAAGGAAGAAGAGAATAAAAGGAAGGTAAACAACCACAATGTATAGGAGATGAGAACACCAAGCATCAGGTTTAAATTCGGTTTTAAAATTATCTGTAAAAAGGAACAGAAGTGAGAAGTTTCCCCAAAGTGAGAATAAAACAGGCTTCCTTTACTTGATTGCAAAGAGGAAAATAGCAGGCACCTTGCAGAAGTGTAAAGGGGTGTTGGTGAATCGACATACATGTGTTTGGGTTGTGCATGTTTGTATATATGCATGTATGCATAGAATAAACACCTACCCGTGCATGCATAATTATTGCATTCAGACCTAGTACCGGGTGGCTAAATCTACTGCCTCCCTTAAAATATTGCAGTCTCCTTTCGTGCTGCGTCCCCTTTCCTCTCCTATTATCCTGCAATCCTCAGAGTCAGACCTTCATTTCGATTCCATGAGTATTTCTGCCCCCACCCCCCC
>RSEF01000002.1:92786794-92816112 GCA_003993805.1 Himantopus leucocephalus
CCGCAGGAACCAGTTGTTCGGGACCTCCAGGCTGCGGCGACGCTGTCAGCACCATGGACAGATCGCGCGGGGCCGCCCCCTGCGCCCGCTGCCCGCCGCCGCCGCCGCCCGCTGCCCCCACCCGCTGCCCGCCGCCCCCTGCCCGCTGCCACCGCCCCCTGCCCGCCGCCCCCCGCTCCCTGACCGCCGCCCCCCCGGCTCCCCGCCCGCTGACCGCCGTTCCCGGCCGGCAGCTCCCCGCTGGCTTTGCGAGGCTGTGCGGGGCTTGCGCTCGGCGGTGCGATGGGGGGAGGATGCTGGCAGCGTTCCCCTCCGCCTCCCCACACCGCTCACACGCACTGACCAGGAGGGGAGGGAACGTACAAACAAACAAACAAACAAAACCCCAAAACAAAACAAACTTAAAAACCCCGAATACACAAAATGCCTTTTTGTCAGTTTAACTCGGTGACTAGCAATCGCTGACTGGTGGGGGCGGGGGGGGGACAGAAAAAGGGACACCGTGAAATATAAAGCCAGTAGCTTTGCTGAGTATCTGTTGCCAAGCGTAAATGTAAGGGGAAAAAGAAGTAAAACTGGTTGAGCCTATTGCCAAATTACCCCACCAATTCCAGGTTAGCTAGGAAGCCTGGAAAAAGAGAGAGAAAGAGGGGAGGAGACAACGAGCGATATTTCCTTTGCATCATAATATGCTCTAGTCAATCTCTAACAACGCAGAACAGAAAGCAACACTGCAGGGTCTTTCCAAATTTTCCTCTTCTCGAAACACAGGTTTTATTTATTACATTGTTTGTCTGTAGTCCCCCTCACCTGCCTATGATCTTTCATTACCTTGCACAATTTTAAAGTGAGTTATAGGAAAGGATGAGAAGGAAGTCAAGACTAAGACTTGAAGAAATACTAGTGCCCAGGACTATGTCCACCAGGATTAGTTTCTAAACCTAGCAATGGTACACTGAAATGGGCAAATCCTGTTTGTTAAAGGACTGGGATACAAAGGTGAAGGCTAGTTCTAGAAAGTGTCTGCGAGGACGGAGAATCAGAAGATGTATATCTTCTTGGTCTGATTATGCAAGCAGAGGTTCTCAGAAAGAGTAACTAACTCAGGTTTGAAATGGGCATTTTGATGAGTGGTCATAACCTGCACCTCAGAAGAGTGCCCTGTTGCAATAGCCACTCCAGCCAGCTGTGGAAGGTTTAACAATTCACTCGTCTCCAGCTCAGCCCTACAAAATACAATAAATCAATCTGGGGTTTTTTTTCCTCTTCCAAATTGGTCTTGCACAAAATCCCTCAGTGAGTCTGGTGAAATACTGCATTCTACCCAAGGGTATTTGGACCTAATTACATAAAACTTTACTAGCCCATGGGAGCAAGCAGGGGGGTCTATAGCATTTCCCATGAGCAGAGCTCAGAGTGTAAAGAAAGTGGATTTGTGCCTAAGGGAGGAAAGGCACACCCGGGTGTGAGAGAAACCGGGGGGACATAACATGTAGGGAAACTGGAAAATCAGAAAAGAGGGGGAAAGGGAAAAGAAAACAGAGAAATTAATTAAAAAGGAAGGAGAGACAGAAGCAAAAAAGGGAACACAAAAAGCAGAGAATAAACAATGAGTAGGTAACAGGAGATCCCAACATGTTATGCGTTTGTTTTGCAGCAAAATTCACTGAGTTTCCCCGAAATGTCACGGCCACTGAAGGGCAGAATGTGGAGATGTCTTGCGCTTTCCAAAGTGGCTCCGCTTCGGTGTACCTTGAAATCCAGTGGTGGTTTCTGCGGGCAGCTGAGGACCAAGAGGCTGGAGCTGAGGTGACAGGCACTCAGGTACTGATCCTCTGCCATGGGGTCCCCAAACCACCCGGGAATACCACAGGAGAAGGGGTGGAGAGGACGGGAGGGAAGGGGGGGGGAGGGGGAGGGAAGAAGGAGGGAGCAGAGGGAGGCTCTGGATCTCCCCAGGGACTTAATTTTGACCATGAAATAACTGCGTAGGAACCTGCAGATAAAAACGCTCACCTCAAGGGATGGTGCCTTTGGTGCCTGTCACTCTCAGGATGCAGCTAGGGACGTTCACAAAACCACACAGATTTCCAAAGTGTAATTTTTTTTCTTTTTCTTTTTCTTTTTTTTTTCCCCTCTCATTTTCCCTTTGGAAAGCAGCTGTTCAGAGGCTGCTCCTTGTGCGAATTTTTTATTTCCCAAATGGCAAGATCCTACACGTGCCCTCCAATTTTCAGCTGGTGCAATCAAGTTGGCAACCCCAACTCTGCGTGCAGCTGCCACAGGAGAGCACACACTTTGGAGGGGAGGGGAGGGGGGAGGGGGGCAGGGGGGAACCAATACCCCAAAGACACAAAAACCCCATCATACAACAGCGCAGTTTAAGCCTTCCGAGCAGGACAGAGGGGGCCACTTCCACTTACATTGCCATCGAGGGACCCTCCTCCGCTGCCACCTCCGCACCGATCTCGGCGTGCAAAAACCCCCCTCCCCCCCGCCCCTTTCCGAAAAGAGACCCACGCGAGTCGGCGGGGCGGCGGGTCCGTAAGGCAATGCCCCTCTTAGCGGGGGTGCCCGGCGGCCTGTGCCGGCTTTCCCCGGCGCGGCCCGCAGGTGGCAGACGCGCCGCGCCGCTCCGCGGCGGCTCCGCGGCGGCGAGCGGGGACGGGGCGCGGAGCGGAGCCGGGGGGAACGGGGGGACGGCGGGGCGGGGGCCGGCGACCCACGGCGGCGTGTTCCTTTCCCTGCAGGTGGAGCTCTTGCCCGAGCGGGACCTGGACAGCGACGGCACGAAGATCAGCGTAAGTGGGGCCGCGGGGCGCGGGCAACCCCCGACGCCGCCGCCGCCACCGCCGCCGCCGCGCCGGGAACCGGGGACGCGATGCCCCCCCTCCCCGCCCCGGGCGCTGCCGGCGGCCGCCTCTCAACAGGCACGGCGGGGTGCGGCGAGGTTGTTGTGTGTCCGTCCTCCCCCCCGCCCCCGCTCATCCCCTCCCCATCCGCACCGCAAGCTGAAGCGGCGGGCAGCCCCTTCCTCGCCGGCCCTGGCAGAGGGTGCCGGGACATCCCCGCAGCCCCCGCCCCCGGGAATCCCTGGGCAGGAAGGCGTCAGCAAGCGAAGCCCGGGCAGTAGACCCTTCGGCAGGCTCTGTTTACACCCGGCGGAGCAGGCAGCCTGCACCCATCCTTGTACCTCTTGCTTTATTTACCCTGGGCAACGGCTGAGTCTGCCTCAGCGCTTGCAAAGTGGGCTTCAAGGCTGAAATGTGGCTGTGAAGCTACACTTTTTCTTCAGTGAGGTGTGCAACTATTTAAATGGGTGCTTTCCCGGGTTCATATCTGCTGGCAGAAAAAAAGCTCAGAAAGTCTTTGGACAAAACCTCCCGGTTGGGAGTAATCTCTACTCTTGGCCACTGAGATTCTTCCTTAGGGAAGTGGGGTTCTGACTCCAGAGTTACAGTTCTGCCATTTGGAAATTAAACCACAATGTTGGCTTAACAAAATTATGAGTGAGATTGCTCCAGCCCTTGTCCAGGGAAAGGATGTCTGCCTTAGTAGACCCAGGCACAAGATACAGCCCCTGACCTCAGACGCGTTCAGACCCTCCTCCCTCAACGTCCCAAGAAATGTGCGGTGGTGGGGGAGTCATGGTGTGGTGCTCACTGCAGTGGAAAGACACAGATACTCAGCAGATATTGCTGCATGAGTATTTTTTTATGAGCCCAAAGGGGTTTTCCCTTTCTCAGACACAATCCCTTTGGAAGTGCCTTTTAGATGCAGCCAAGGTTCTAACTACCAGCAAAACTTAAAACAGCAACAGAGAGGTGAATCATTTCTGTTAAATCCTTTACGTTGCTGCTCTTTGATGCCTACAAATAACTAACCAAGTAATTACATCAGGTCAAAGTGCAGCTAGGTATAGCTGAAGGGCATTTATAAATGAGAAATCAGATAACTCATCTTCAAAATCATACACATTCTAGCCATACTTAACATTTCCTATGATACTTGTCACCATACACCATAAAACATTTGTGTCATGGACCATATCTTCAGTTAAGTTTCTGGACTATCTTACAATTGAGGCCCACATGTGGTCTTTGGGTACTATTCCACTAGACATAGTGCTAGCAGACAATTTATTCCTTATCAATACTGGCCTATAGTAATCCATAAGATCTATGACACAATATAGGCTGTAAAGCTTGTCCCATCTTTCAAGTTAAAAATCTCTTTCTCTCATTATGTGTTATAATAATTCACAATGGGGTATTTATACAGTGTTTTTATAAGCTTGCGTAAAACATTTTACATTTGCAATAAAAAAAAATTAACATTAGGTTGACAGTCCAAATGCACTTGTAACAAATGTAGCCTTTTTCTTCCTTTCTTGAAGGCACACACAGTCTCCATTAGTACTACTGGAAAGTATCTTCATGAAGAGGAGAGCAAACTTTTAAGTGCATTTAGTAAATTCTTTAAAGAAATGGTAAAATATGCTAACCATGTTTTTAAACTGTGCTGAGATACACCACTTCTGTTGGGTTTAAATGATAATCAGGCATAACTGAAAACATGCATACATGCTGACTGCAACCATTTCTAAATTTCAAATGCAAAACCCAAAATAAATTCTGTTTTCCCTTAGTGCTATGGAACGCTGTTAACTTTGCAGATACTGCATGGGAGCAAATCAAGGCAGAATATGGCCTACAGATCCTCTTTCCATTCATACATCTCATGTAAAACTTCTTCAATTCTTTTGCAGAATATGAGCTGTTCAGAAGAGATATATTATTATTGAATATGGTTTAAATAACTATCCAGCACTTTCTGTGTAATTAATATTGCATACGTTATGCCTGAAAGTATGCAATCCATACTTTCAGCTTGGTCTGCCAAGTATAAATTCAAAGCTGGATACAACACAACAGGCTGTAAAGTCCATCCAGTACCTTAAAGCAATAATGTATTCACAACTATTGCTCTTCAATTTATCAAGCAGGCAGAATAGGTGCTTTTCCAACACTGGTGACTACAGAATGCCAAGTTATCAGAAGCAATGTGTTGTATAATCACCAATAACACATGCCTAGTTTCAATCTAACAGTTCTACATTTTTGTGATCTACCATGTATTCATTACCCTGACGTTTCCTCATTGCCTGTCATTGATATGACACAAAGCAACATGTGCATCCGTGTTTATGTAATGATGGAAGTAAGCCAGGCTCAGGAGTTCTGCAAAGCTGAATTTTTCTGTCCCACTGAATCCCTTTTAACTGGCTTCCAGTGGGGCAACAGATACTAATCCAGGTAGAGAGTAATAGCCAATTAATTAAATATAAATTCTCTAAAGAGATGAACATACAGAAAAGAATCTGTTACCTTTCCTAATGCATCTTAATACCTATCACACATTTCTGGATGCATAATTTACTCATGTGTGTTTTAATTATGTGAGACAAAATTATGTTATGTTACCCTCAGATACTAAAAGCAATTAAAAATAAATCAGGAGCCTTATTTTAGATGACAACTTTAAAAATGATCTTGAATATGTGCTACTTGAATACTTGCTGCAGAAATGATATATGACTTCTAGTAAGTACATAGTTATATAAATGAGACAAAAGGAACTACCTGACACAAGATGACTTGTTATGGTTAATAAACAAAAAATACCAAAGGTTTGGACAAGCCTGAAGGAGACAAACTGAATGTCAAATATGTAGTTTCAGTGTAGTGAAGACTACAAGCTAATCTAATAAATTGTTATTAAATAAGTTTAAATATTGGCAAACATATCCAACAAAATTGTTAATGCCGTAGTTCAAAAACTGACTTGTTCAATAAAGCCAGCTAACTGGAATGGTTTAACCAATGAAGTGCATAGATAGGTTTATGTAAGAAAGCTCATTAAGAATGTGCATGATCTCAAGCAATTAATTGGAATGAGGCCAATGAGCACTTCAGAGCAAACCGTCTAAACAGTTTTGGAAAGAAGAAGTCAGACATCCTCATAGATATAAATAATCATATTCATTCTTGATGGAACTTCCCTGCAGTAAGTACAATCACACCACTGGTTAAATTGGCACTTGATCTTCTCTGGACAGGCTCTACATCAGTAGAGTCTTCCCAGACAAAGAATAATAGCTGACAACATGTTTGTTTGTTTGTTTTCCTGGCAAATTTGCAGACAGTGAAAGTACAAGGGAATGACATCTCCCACAAGCTGCAGATTTCAAAAGTGAGGAAAAAGGATGAAGGCTTGTATGAGTGCAGGGTGACCGATGCCAACTATGGAGACCTTCAGGAATACAAGGCCCAGGCATTTCTCAAAGTCAACGCTAACAGCCACTCTCGGCGAATGCAAGCCTTTGAGGCATCTCCGATGTGGTTGCAAGACATGAAACCTCGCAAAAACATCTCAGCAGCTGTTCCAAGTAGCATCCATAACTCTGCCAATCAGCGTGTGCGTGCCACCTCCAGCCCTGAAGCAGCAGCCAAAATCCCCAAACAAAGTCCACAATCAGGTATGGTAAAGCATTTTGAGCTTTCATTTGATTGCTTACCAGCATGTAAAAGGCGGCTAACTCAACAAGGTAACCAGGAATTGTGACTAGGAAGAGTGTGGTGCTCCTTTATTTCTCCTTTTTTTTCTGGCTCTATCCCTCCTGCTATTTCCTTACCTCCTCAAAGCTGAAGAATAAGTTTCTGGGTAGAAGAAACAAAATGCCAACAAAAATTCCTATACGTGTATTTTATCTCTACTGGTTTTATCCACTTAAGGTTAGCTGTCTAATCGAAGCTTAGCTTTCCTTGTAATGAGTGGAGCGAGAGAGGAGCATGTCAGTGAATGACTCATCTCATTTTAAGATGGCTGTGCATGATAAATTAAATAAAACACCCATCAAGAAGTTAATTTATACCAGTCACCAAGCTTTTATATCTCTAATATTTGGTGAAATTAATCTACTTTTAGTATCAATCCTGTTTTCATAAGTAACCAGGCTTGTAAATCTAAGCAGCCCTTAGATGCACAAAACTGTTTTTTGGTTGTGTAGGCTTTAGAAAGATGGTGGGATTGTCAGAGAATGTAGGTTTGTCATCTTCAGCAGCTTGACCATTGGCTTTGAATCAAGCATTAAAATAGCAATGCCTCAATTGTCTGCCACATAGAAATTAACATACTACACATTTTTGGGGGGAGATTTTGTACAGCACTGTATAAATAAACAATGTAAGTCTGCATTTTCTATATTGATACAATACATTTCACAGTTATTCAAAGGTACGTGAATATACAGGAGCTGCAACTGTTGACCACTTTATGATGGCAATAGGGAGATGGGCAGGATAAAAAATTGAGACGTTGTAAATGATCAAAAACCCTCTGGAAAACAAACTGTGCAAATTTAAGGGTTTCTGGGTTACTTCTGTTTGCAATGAGGGCCCAATGTAAGGCAGGAGATCACAGCCTAGTTTAAAATATATAATGGAAGCTAACCTAGTTTGTTCTGATGCATCAGTTTTCTGCTAGCAAATGCAATGTCATCAAAAGTAAAACTGGGAATGCACCAAATTTAATAGCTGAGCTGTTGTGAAATCACTTTCATCTTACGAGCATACTATTAGAAAAACACTTTGATAAGGAAAATACATTTAATTTACAGATTGGAACAATATCATTATTCATATGAAAAGTATTATTGCTATTAGAAAAGATGATGCACATACTACCACTGTTTTACCTCTGTATATATTTTTTTAAAATTTATGTTAAAGTTACGTTCAGTTCTCTTTCCCTGAAATGGAGCCAATTTCATTTTTAAGCTCTTCCAAAAAATGATTGAGCTGTTAGAGGAAAAGAACTATTTCAATTGTTTTGAAATCATTGTTCTACCATGGCTTTCCTTTCAGAGAAATGTATATACTGCTTATTTTCCATTGGACTCATACAATTCAAAGTAGCAGGCTTGTTCATAAAATGAAAACTCTAATTTCTGTTCAGTTCTATGTGAAATTAATTAAAATAGTCACAAGTTTATGAAGTGTATAGCTACAGGCTACACTGCACTGGGGCCAAAGTGTGCACATAACAGCTAATCCACTAAATCACTTGGTATATACAATTGAATATATAATATTGTTAGTGTCTTTAATCCAAGCAATGTCTTGCCTGATTACTGGACGGTTATTATTTGAGAGCTAGTAGCTTTTTACATGTCCCTACTAAAAAAACCCAAACCAAACTAAAACAAAACCAAAACAAACCATAGAAAACCTTCATCTCTATTTTTTTCCTTGAGCAAAGATTACTGCAGACCAAGTGCATACAATCCCAATCATAAATAATTTAAAAATTAAATAGATTAAAATATAACTTAGTTTAGTAATTCATTTGTTTTATGATAGAGCACAGATTAATGCTGTATTCATCAGAGGTGAAACTCATCTACTGAAGAAACAAAAAGTGCACCAGGAATCTACATTAGGCTTAATTTCAATTTAACGGTCACTTGCTAGACAGAAATTATTGGTGATATTTTTGATGAACATCAGTTTAACTCTTGAGAACCAAGATTTACTTTCCTTTTCTTGAGAAAAGCTGGGCCTGATTTTCCAGCTGCAGTGTGATTTGGATTTTCACTCCATTTTACACTTACTCCACACCAATAGAAACACCCATGGGGGCACAAGGCAGTGGGGAGTTTTAGCTCTTTGTAACTTTGAGGACCAACTTCACCTGAGGAAGGAGAGACTTCAATTGTGAGGTGTCAGAAAAGCAGAAAGGAGGTATCATAGACAGTAATAGTCTTTCTTTTCATGATACTGGATCAACACAATCTCCTTATACTTGTATTCTCAAATGAGAACATCTTCTTCAACATGATACTAACTATGTATGCATGCACAAGACTGCTGTGTGATTACATTACATGTAAGCAATGTGTCCATCCAACCTAGAACACAGAAACCTGGTTGACTACAAATTTGTCATTATTAACCACGNTAGTCTTTCTTTTCATGATACTGGATCAACACAATCTCCTTATATTCTCAAATGAGAAAATCTTCTTCAACATGATACTAACTATGTATGCATGCGCAAGACTGCTGTGTGATTACATTACATGTAAGCAATGTGTCTAGAACACAGAAACCTGGTTGACTACAAATTTATCGTTATTAACCACATTTGTATTTGAAAGACACAGTGGGTGACTGTGATGTGTTTGTTCATGTTGAGTAATACATTGACTTCAGCACTACCGTTTGAAGAGAAGTACTATTAACCATAGGTAATTGTATCAAATACTCTCCAATATTAGAGAGCCGGTGGATTGTTATTGGCAAGCAATACATTTTACTGCCGTGCTCACAGACTATTGCAAAGTACGTTTACAGCACAGAAAAACATGGCACTGCGAAATTATTGGGAAATCTGTGTTCACCTATTTCTGAAGAACTCAGCTACTAATGTGAGAAAGATTGACTGTGATTATATGAATATTTTGTCCCCAAAATTTATTTTTGAAAGGTAGATAGCACTCTACTTAACTCCTTCTATCCTGAAGCACGTTGTAGAATTCCATTTCTTAATAACAGATATTTAATGAGTAGCTCTAGAAAAGCAGTTTATAGTCACTGCCATTTTAAAATATCAGCATTTTCCAACTGAACATATGTTTCTGCCATTCTCTCCTATAACTCAGAAGTAAGAATATCTGTGATAACTGTGAGGGGACTATATAGCCAGGGCTGACAAATTAATGTGATATGAGGTCCATTCAGCATTTTGCACTGCTCTGAAAAATGCTATGTGAGTGTAAAAGAGATATTTGTTATTTTTAGTGTAATGGAGATTCAATATAGGAAGAAAGAGCTAAAGAGAACATCTCCCACAGTCTTCAGATAATACACTGAGAAGCACTAAATGTCTACCTCAAAGTCAAAAAAGTCAAGAAAGCAAAAGTCAAAGCTAACAGCTTGACCCTTTCATTTCTTATTCATGGGCTGCAGCAAATGAAGTAAGCCATCACGGCTTAACAGGAATCTGAGTAATTTGACAGGCTAATCTGCATATATCCAGAAAATGTCCTATGTAGGTGGAGTGACAGACATTTTTTTTCTGCATAATTCATAGCAATGTATCTTAGCCCAAAGCTTAAAGTACAGAGTTATAACAGAGCCTTGCAACTCTAACCAATGTTGCAATTAACTGAGGTCCAAGAGCTGCAATGAATTCAGGTAAAAGGAAGCTAAATAATCTACAGGCTGCACCAAATCTCACTCTTTCATGGAGATAAATCTAGACAAACTCTGCTACCTGCATTCAAGTCACTCAACATTTATAGCAACATAAAGGGCTGCAGAATTTGATGTGCTGAGAATTTGTATATCCCCCAAACTTCCTGTTCTGCCAATGCTGTGTTAAAGCACTCAAAGCCATTAGTTGCTTTCCAAACTCAAGATCAGGCTCAGAGAACTCAAGAGGGAATAGCTACAAATGAAGAAATGGCATTAGGTCCATTGTCTGACTGCTTACATACAGACTGCACATTTCTAGCAACATTATGTTCTTTCCTGAAGTAACAAATTCAACTATTGACCTAACTACATGCCGAAACTGTTCCTGTGATGATGGCAGCGTTGCAGTGAGCGACTTGAAAAGGAGCACAAAGGAGAAGGTGGTCCTTACCTAAGACAGAACGACCTGGATTCCTGGCATCATAAATCACACTGAGAAGCTGATCATCAGGCATGAATGCAAAAGAAGAGGATGAAAACATATATCTTCGGTCTGTTGATACTGATAAACCGATGACATTCCTTCCAGCCTCCATTTTTATCTGCAGAATCCAGAACTCTTTTATTATCAACCTTTTGTAAGCACACATTTTATGTCCAATTCGGAATGTTATGGGATATAAACCAACTCCTGTGTTGGTTTTTTTCTTTTATGTTACATCTCCTCTTAAAGTGAAGGGACAAAAAGTCTGCTGTAGCCTTCACCAAGGTGACAGCCAACATTACGGCTTTCTTCACTAAGAGAAAGACTTTGGCTTTTGAGGCTGCTGTTTTAGAAACTGTGAGTACCTGTAATGGTGGGAGGCACCAGCCATTACTGTGATTGTTGCACAGCAAAAAGTCAAGTCCCTGTTTCCTTCCAACTACATTAAAGAAAAAGCCAAATGAGAGTTTTGTTCTTCTTGTTCTGAACCTTATTCTCAGAAATTCTTGCAAAAAGATGATACAAGGACTATCCCATTTTACACCTGTATACACTACAATCTCTGCTTTTACTTGAAACTTACACTTTGGTTCTCTCTTCCTGAAACGAAGCCCCTCCACTTTTTTAACTTCTCTGAAATAATGGAACAAATTCTAACCATGTTAACTGAAGTAGTCCTATTAGCCAGTTAGTTGTTGACCTTGAAACTGTATGCATCTTCTGAGAAGTGCTAATCTGCTCCAAATAACTTCATTGACAAAGCAAGGTCTTAACAGCAGTTAAACTCCTTTTTTATAGGCCAGGATTTCCAATGCAGAATGAAATCACTACTGCCATATGTTTCTTTAAAAAACCCCACATCTTTACTTCTTATATGTACGTACTTACTGATAGATAGAACCAAATGCATACAAGTATTTAAACTCCTGTTCCTAGTGCTTAGTCCAACTGAACCCAGTAGTAAACAGTTTTTGGTGGATCTGCAGTTCTAACTCCTGTCTCAAGGAAAATGGTAGCTACTTTTTGTAACCATCCCTCATTGCCATTGTCGGTCGCTGTTGCTACACCACTGTCACCTTTCTATTCATTTCTATTCCTCTTACAAAAACACAAGTTCAGGAACTAAGAAGAGAAAGCACTTGCCAATGGATATGTGTTCATTTTTGTTGTTCTATGAGTTTTAGCAGTTGCTCAATCCCACGTGCCCATACCAGACTGAGTACTCGGTATGCTTAGTTTCAAACATATCCTCTCTGAAATCAGAGATATTATTTTCAACCTTAGTCATGCCCAAGGTTAAGCAGTAATACTGAATCATGGAAGAAAATCATGGTCTTCTCATATTTGTTGAGATAATCACGGATTCTGTCCTTAAACATACGGTATTTCCACTGTAACTCATATTTCTGTAAAAATGATCATGTTTGAAAAGAAATGTTAGATAACCTTAGCTAATCACAAGGAGTAAGAGGGAATTTGAGAAAGCAATTAATGGCAGATTAGAAACAGCCTACTACAGGAAAAGGGACTCCATTGCAGATACCCATTTTTATTATCCAGCATAGCCTGGACTACTCTTGAGCAGTTGCTTTTTCAGATACCGTATAGGTTATATACGTGAAAACATGGAAAACTGTCTTTGGGTGCTGCATTACATAGTTGCCTCCTATGAAGTCAATCCAGAGACACTGAGGACAGACACAGCAGGAGCTAAATGCACAAAGTTTAAGAAACTCATTCTGCCCTTTCTCCATCTACATTGTTGTTACTCACACACATGTATACTGAGATCTGTCTTATTCTGTTAGTAACCTTACCAGTATATTTCACTGTCCATCTGTCATTGCTACACATGTACTTAATCATGTCTCTTCCTTTCTTTTAGCTATTTAAAAATGAATCTTTCAGCCTCACCTCACCTTTAGAACAAAACTGATCTATAAAGATCTGGCAGGGGACCTCACAGGAGTTCCCTGAGTAGCAGAATCACAGGGATTCTGTTCTACATGCCTGATATAACTTTATTTGCTAATTAACCACTGGAAAGATTGCAGATGGGCCAGTTAGTAAAGAAAGAAAAGACAGGAAGAAAAGAAAAACTTGGCGGGGGGGGGGGGGGGGGGGGGGGGGGGGGGGGGGGAGAAGCGGTTTATTAGTTCTTTTTCAGCTCAATCAAATTGCTTTTCATTGCTATACAATCAGGCAGCTTGCACTGGGCCATCAGAGATTGCAGCATATGTGACAGGGCCTGTTCTTGAAATAACTGATGGGATTTTCTTGCTTCAGAACACAAGCCATTTGTTACTTGACACATATACAGAAAAGCAGAGGACATTTTCGCTTGTTTCAGACAAGAAGCAGGAAGTTTCCCATCTATGGTGCCCTACTTCGTTATGAAAATCCTTTGCATCACTTAAAATTAAAATGAATGGGTAGAATTATCTGGTAGTTGGAATGAATACAACTGTGCTGAAGCCAAAGGAACAGCATTCATTTACAATTGCAAAAAATTTGGCTCAAGCATCAGGATGAAGATGAATACACTTCTACTCATAAAGTGAGAATGAATTATAAGAAGAATCTAAGCTTTACTGAGCTCGTACCATCTAAAGATGTTTAGGACAGTGAAGCTGTCTGGGAGCAGGATGAAGGGAAAGAAAATACCCCAAAACTGCTATTTTCAGCTCATTCAGATTGAGGGGGAGGGGGTATTCTTGGTAGTGGTTTTTCTTGTTTCAGGTTTTTTGTGTGTTTTTTCTTTAGCTTTGACCAACTTTTTTTCTAGTGTTTATCTTTGAAACCTGAGGCTGAACTAGCTAGAAAGCTCAACGCTCATATTTTCTTATTCTCTGGACAGGGATTTTCCATTTGATTAAATAATTCATGAGCTTCAAAGATATTCCAGACACATAACCTTCTTTACAGCTACAATAATAATCAATTAATCCTGCTCTGCTGATGATAAAGCCGGATGTCGTTTGAAGAGCAGATGATGATCTTTCTGCTGGCCTTCTGAAAAGGAGATTCTACCCCAAACCCTTCATTTTACCGTATTGTAAGGAAGTTGCCATCGTGCTTTTTGGCAGTGCAACTTGCTATCCTGTCTGTGTGTGGGCGTTCCAGTCTGATCCACCTCAGTGGAGTTTGTTTCCCCACCTACTGACAAATGCTATTGTCTTGGAACAAAACTTCCTAATGTGCTGAGAAGAATAAAAATGTGGAAGTTAACTGCCACAGCCAGCATTCCCAGTGCTTCATACATATGATCTGTGTGTTCATCAACAGCAACAAAATACAGATAGCAAATCTGGATGCTACTTCTGCTGTCATTCCTATTTCTACTGCTGTTATTCCCTTTGCTGCTGCTGCCACCAAATCACAGCCATAGGGCTATAATGATTATAGAAGTGACTTCTACATGACCAAAGAAGATGGTGTATCCAACTCCGGTTCATTCTGTGCAACTGAAAAAAAAGTTAAAAGGGCAAAATGTTTTGTCAAGGAGCAGTAATAAATTAATTATGAAGTCAAGAACTAGCAGTAGGTTTCACAGAGAGGTACACATTCAGACTGTGGAAAGCCCTTTAGTAGAATAATACTGTTTGAGAATATGGATACATAGCATTGTGCCTGTCTGAAACTCTGCCAAAATAACACGCCGAATACCTGGTTTGCATTCTGTTGAATTATTCACATGCATGCAATATGTACTGATCAGTGACCATCTCATACTTGAAGAGTCTTTGAGTAGCGATGAATGACATTTCGTGGTTATGATTGATCCCGCATCTCAGAACTGTAATGAGAAAGCTAAAAAAAATCTGGAATAAAAGTAGAAAAATTCAACAATATAGAATGTGAAAATGAGAGAATTAATACAGGATTTGGCACAAATATTTCAAGCTTCATTCTCACAATCCACCATTTTCGAACTAGTACACTGTGGTTGTAGGGGCAATAATGTTGTATTTTTTTATTTGTATCACTGTAATAACAAGGGTGAAGGCTTTGACTTGTGAACGCTGATTTAGCTCTCACAATTTAAAATGTTGCCACCCAAAGTCTCTGTCTTGCCCCAATCAGAAGTTATTTCCCCAGACCTGGACAACAGAAGGAAACAAGTGCCTGCTCCTCAGCTCTCCCAGTTCACAGTGTTGAGCGTTAAATTAAGCTTCTATGACAGCTGATAAACTAAAACATTGGGTTGTTAAATTGACATAGATGAAGAGATGTCGTGGGGTTAGCTTGTATCATCACTCCTACCTTTGGGGATTTAATTTCCATAAGAGGGGGAGGTAGGGAGATGGAGGCACTATCATCTTAAACGGCTCCAGCTAGAACCATTAAGAGCTCATGAGTCATAGCGCTTAGACAGAGGTATGTTCTGTTAGTCAGAGGCATTGTTCTAATCTCTATAACAACTACATTATCCACCAGGCAAACAAAGGATCAAAAGAATGGTCTCTGCCTCAAAACACTTACCATCTAGGAATCAGGCAGAAGAAAACAGACTCATCCACTCGGATGGGTACAGATAAATGGGAGCTTAGCTTAGTTCCATGAAAAAAGCTCTTATATAAATGATATAAATAGAAGGAGATGAGGTTGACTGTATGTCAAATATAAGCCTAAGCAGTGTCAGGTGTGAAAAGCGAGCAAAGGGATTGAATATCTCATGCTGAAATATTTACAAAGAATGATAATTTTCCTTCTGTCTGTTATAATAGCCCTCTTTGTATATATTTTTATTGGTATGACAGTGCTGTTGAAGATGATAGAGTAATACTAAGTATCATCCCACTTAAGATTTTTTCTGATAGATGGAAGGATGAACAGGATGTAAAAAGCACAGGAAGAAAAAGATGAGTTCAATTCTATTTTTCTTAAAAAATACCCTCTTGTTGCAACTTTATGGTATCTTTCAGAAATGGCTCTGTTAACAGCTTAATTACAATGTGGCATATACAAAATATACACGCATTTATCTATATTGCAAAAATGCTGAGGAATTTGTGCTGGATCCATGTTTAGTTACAGTAGCAGAAGCTGGTTACTAACAAAAGAGTCAAGTCAAGAAGAATTTCTCTTAACAGCCTAAGTTCCCTCCTTCATTCAGGATAGGGCATAACTATATGCAGGTAAAGGGAGGAGGACGGGTTACCACAGGACAGTCACAAAAAACTGCATTTGCTTTGGAATCAGCCATTTCCTACAGATAAACAGAAATGCACTGGTTTATATATTTTTTCTGTCACACATTAAAAAAAAAGACTAAGATATTTTATATCCGTGGTTTTCAGGGATAGGATGAGAGAAAGGTGCCCAGTGCTGATAAGAGCAGTCATAAAGCATGC
The DNA here is from genome assembly GCA_003993805.1 of Himantopus leucocephalus. Taxonomy (NCBI): domain Eukaryota; kingdom Metazoa; phylum Chordata; class Aves; order Charadriiformes; family Recurvirostridae; genus Himantopus; species Himantopus leucocephalus. The sequence goes on from RSEF01000002.1 coordinate 92,802,889, forward strand.
TGCCAGTGGTTCTCAAACAATACCAATTAACCAATTTAGGGCCTGCATATGCTTGAGCTTGCACCCCTCCCCTTCAGCTTTTAACAGTTGCAATGGGCGCTCGATATTGGGTCTGCTTCTCACACTAGTTTAATTTAAATAGCTAACACTGGTGTTTCACATATTATTCACAAATTGTTCTCTTAGCAAGCCTGTTTCCAAAAAGTACTCTCTCACTGAAATAGAAACAGCTGAAGTCAATGCATTATTTATACATGTGGAGATATAGTCAATGTAAAGAAAGAAAAACCCACAGACCCACAAACAAAAAAACTTTAAAACTTTGTAGGCTCAAGCACCAACTAAAGGGAGGAAGAGAATTAGGATATCAAGCTTCAAATGGCTGATGCCTGAACAATTGTGACTGAGAGCCCCCAGTAGGCAGAATGTCATTCTCCTAAGAAAAGAAGGTCAGTCAGGGAAGTGTGCATATCAACACAAAAAAGCTTTCACAATATAATAAATATATAGTGATGGAAGTAATCATAGTTGTACAGCCACTAAACAATTCAGAGACATCAAGAACTCACTGTATCCTTGGCTGAACACATGAAATTTGAGGCAGCTGAACACTAAAAAAGTTTTAAGCTGCTAGAAGGAGAAATATTCTTCTGGGTATATCTAAAGCTGAAAGCTATGTGCCTTAGGTTCAAAAATCATTTTGACTCTGACGTGCTCTACCCTACATATCACCTGCAGAGACGATTAATCTACACTTCATTTCACCGCATGGATATCTAACTTACTGCTACTTTACTACTCTAAGCTTGTTTATGGGAATATCACATGAAAATGCTAGGGAAATTAAAATTTCAGAAGCTGAATTTATGATGGGATAGTCTGTCCAGATAGCTATACTTACTTTCAGACGAAAACATCCTAAGTAAGTTTCCAAGAAGGATAAGCGCTTGACCAAAACTTAGGATCACTGCTACAGAATAGAATGACACTCATGAAGCCAATGCAAAACTGTATCAGGATTTCCTAATCAAGCTAATATATAAAATATTTAGTCCTGAACTACTTGTTAACACAATTTAAATAAACTACATATTAAACCAGAAGGAAATACACTGATGAGAATGGAATCCTGAATTACAGGATAAAGGACATAGAAGAGAGCAAAAATTACACTAGAGGTCAACTAAGCCAACCAGACTATCCAGCAAGAGCTCCAGGTGTTATTGTGGCTTAAACCTCTGTCAGGATTCTCTCCTCTACTCAGGGTTGGAATGTTGTCACTTTCTTTTGCCCTGTGACAGGACTGAACACCTCTGTTTTCGTGGGCACCTTACCTAGTGAAAGCTAGGGAATAACCATCCATGTAGGATCCCATCCCTCTTCCTCACCTGCTCTTCTAGGCATCACTGGCAGAAAAAGGACACACAGCAGATGAACAGAGCTACACGCTGGATGCAAAGTCAAAGTAGACTTCATGGAAATTAAATTTTCTGAATTTCCTATTCTAAATTTCCTATTCTTAATTTCCATCAATTTGGAAGCAGTATTTTTCTTCCAAAATGAAAAAAAAAAAAAGAAAACAGAAATTCAGAACTTTTCTTCTGGCGTGTAAGATGAATTCATTTGCCNTCTGAATTTCCTATTCTAAATTTCCTATTCTTAATTTCCATCAACTTGGAAGCAGTATTTTTCTTCCAAAATGAAAAAATAAAACCAAAACAGAAATTCAGAACTTTTCTTCTGGTGTGTAAGATGAATTCATTTGCTGTCTGTGGTATGTTTTCCCAACACAGTGATGAGCAATTCACACTATTTTAGACTGACTACTGTACACCCAATGGAGAAAGATGGACTGGAAGCCTAACCAAAAATATCTACATTAGGAGGCTTGTATATGATACTGCTCATCTTTTGTCATTCGGTTCCCCAAATTCAAACACAGGTGACTGAACCTTAAAATACATGAGAAGTAATTCCCCTAAGGAAGGAAAGGGGGACCCTATGTTTGTGGAACGGAAATTTTCTTCCTGAGTGTGGGTACATATTCCAGCAGTATAGGAGGGTTATAGGTAACAGTGATTTCTGCAATTCAGAGGAATAAAAACAATAGTAATTGGTAGGCAAGAGAGGAAGAATCTGTTTATTTACAACCTGTGTGAGACATAGCCAAATAAAATTTCAAATAAAATCAGCCATAATTGGTTTCACCTCTCTTTATGGATGTAAAACTGCAAACATCTTCCAATAATTCTTATGGTTCATTAATATCCCCAGTAAAATTAAGGGAAGTATTTAATGAACTTTTACTTACTTTACATGGAAAGAATGCAAAATTGTGATTTCATGTGGTTTCAACTAAGGCTGGCAAGAAAGCTATTTCAAATCTAACACTACAAAGTAAAGCCGAGTGTTGCAAACCAGCAAACCAGGCACTTAAAAGACGGAAAATATCAGCACAAGTTCCTGAAAAATGAAACTCCCAAAATTTCAACACCTATGTGATTTCAGAAACCAGTAGAACAACAAAATTAAGTCATATTCAGCACAAGCTGAATATGTATCTGTCATATATATGCAGGGATAGTTTATGTAATGCAAACAGAGAATCTAGGATGGTCTTCCGTGTGACTGCCTGTATTTCTCCTGTACTGGTCAGCACAGAACCAAGACTCTACTCAGGCGTTTGTCCTCCCTTGTGATCGGTGGCTTACGAATTAAAGGAAACTCAAGGATATCCTCATTAAACTTATATGTTTCGTAAAATATTAAAGCAGTGCTGTTGAATACACAGATTCATTCTGCTTTTAATATGACGATACACTAATCATTGTATCCACAACTGTAAGAATCCAGTTTTCAGAGGCTCTGACAAGTATTGAGGCTCAGAGTGCAGGAGGCTAGTACTTCCCAGAGACCTCCCAAACTTTAGCAAGCACAAGGAATGCCAAACTTGCTAAACTTCAACTCTTGCAGATGCAAACTGCTTGAGTCCCAAGGACATTAACCATGTAATGTACTCTTACAAATAGGGGATGCTAAAACTGTAAGACCTGAGGCAGCTGCTTAGTTTACAAATCAGTGTTTTGTCCAGTTGTGAAAAATAAATAGGCAAAATTATGAAACCAGTATTTGCTTTTCTCTGCTCCTGTCCTAAAACCCCATGTATTTTTACACAAATTTCATCTGATTAATAGCTTAGTGAAAGCAAGGGATTGTAGTCATTCAGGCATGCAATAAGTAACTAGGTTTTTGATCAGTTGTGGTTTACTGAGAATTTATAACTTCTGCTGGCTTTATTTTATACTTAGATGCTTTAAAATTAATCTCATTGACAGAAAAAAATTGATGCTTAGCTATTTGGTCCATACACTATGAGCCTTGAAATATGGTTCAGCATTTGTGACAGAAATTATTTTATTATAAAATAATAAAACTAAGATCACAATTATTTATCACTATTGTTTTTTCTCTGTTTTCTTAACATTTAAGTAAACCACACATTTGAATAAATCACAGCTTCAAAGAGTTTAATGGCATGAACTACTCTTTCATGCTGTTGCACAGAAACTTATCTCATGATCACATGCCTTTGGCAATACAGCATTTGTTTACAGAAGGCGGCTCAGTATTTCATGGACATTTGCTCTTTTGAATGTATGTCAATGGCAGGAAACAAAAGACAACACATGGGCATTAACATCCCAGAGGAAGAATTTAACTGGATCCCAATGGCTGATAGGTCAAAATTCGAGAATCCCTGACCCACACATCAAGTAGAGTTTAACTAATAATGTAGAAATAATATATGCATACTAACTAGCCTTCTTCTTTCAGGTTACTGTCTTTGGGGGTAACATAATTGTAGTCCAGCTTTGCCCAGTGTTCTTGACCTGCAAAAAATTTCTTTTAGCTCTCATTATGTTAATTAGAAAGTAATGTTAGAAATGGTGGGGAAATGAGTAATCAGTTTAGCAAATCCACAGCCAGATTGAGAGGTTTATAGTATCACAGTTCCAGTGATACTAAGTCCTGGTCAGAACTGCACACCAAAAACACATATACATGAACACTCTGAATTTGGATACTCTGTATTTTTGAGACATTTGGATTTGGATTATGATCTGTACTTTGCCTCTTACTTAAGTCTAAAAATAGTGAAACTAAATCTCTGATTTAAACACCCCATGACTTTAAGATTCACAGTCAAAATGGAAATTTCTGAATCTTTCTGGTCACTTATCCTTTACCAAGGGAAACCAAAATAATAGAACATGAGCAAATATGACAGAGTAGAAAAAGGAAATAATCTGAAAAGGCTGCCTTTGGTTTTGCTATGTTATTAATCTGCATTTGCAGCTTTCACCCTTCCAAAATCTAAAGAAATTTTTGGGTTCATGAGAGAACAAGCACAGTTTTTTTACACATCTTCAGAAAAAAAAAAGAAACCTAAGTATATTTAAACTCCATTGTATTTCATAAAGAATCACTGAAAAGATGAGAATACACTTAATAGTCATATATGTCACTGTATATTGAAAGTCAATTTTATTAGGGGTGATATATTACTGAAAATGTATCAGTTTGGGTTAGACAGCATTTTGGAAACTATTAAGCCAGTAAATACAGACCTGATATGATGTTAGGATATACTAATAGGTTCCTGAAACCATGCAGAGGACGCTGTTTATGACAGTGATTTCCAACAATCCAAACAGCCTCTTTCTTCACCTAGAAGCTGAAATTGTTTTAGTTGTATTTCCCCTAAATTTTTCTTGTGTTCTGTATTGCTTTAGCTTGTACTTACTGCATGCATTCCAACCTAAATCACTTGCAACATAAAGAAAAACAAAATTGCTGTTTACAGAAAAACATGCATTTAGAACATATGATATGAATTATAGGTCGTTATTTATACAGAGACTGAACATTATAAAGATAAAGTTATCACGTGTATGCAATATATGACCCCTAATTTGGGGATCTACAAACGTCATATTGAAAAAAAGCAAAACAAAACAAAAATCAAAGAATGCTTTGGCTGCAGATATTATGGTGCTGCTTTTCCCACTGTGAAATAGTTTAAGTCAAACCTATTTTGTATCATGATGTTTCTCTTCCACACAGTACAGCTTTCAAATTCTCAAATTATAATGCCATTAATCTCTTTTAAAAATATGAGACTCTTCTGAGTATTTATCCGTATTTGCATTGTACATATCTTGTGCAGAGGAAATATATCTCCAAAGACATCTTTAGAATTGTCTTGAGCAGTGTATAACTCTAGTTCAATCAGAAAAACATTTAAATGGAATAAAATGAGTGAAAATAATTGAATGCATCATGAAATGATCTAACACTAACAAAGGTTCTAACTAAGTTCTGCTAACCTAGTTAGGGAAAGAAAAGCCTTTATAAAAATCTGTCAAATGACAAATTTTGCACCTGATATAAAAGCGAGAACAAAGCCATGCTGCAATAAAACTCAAACCAGAAATTGAACTTGACCTTTGGGTGCAAGCTTGTAAATACTACTTGTATGAGAAGAACCCACAGGAAGAAGTTACAACAAATTTCCTTGTGTGTTTGCTTGTTCCTAATACAGAAAAAGTGTTTTGAGAAGCCCAACAAACTACTGCAGTGTAGTACAGGTAGGCTAGCATTATCAGTTGGGCAAGAGAAAAATAGGCTTCCCACTCCTGTCTACATTCAGTAGGAACTAAGCTCAGAGTTCCCTTGGACTGCTTTAAAAATCTTAGAAATGTCTTTGAGACATGTTTCCATTTAAAAGTTAATATTCATTTAGAAATTCAGTTCCCACATGGATAATTGAAATATCACTGTTACTTAGAAGCTCTTGTGTATGTGACAGGACTAAGTGTCTTTTATGGCAACTACTATGTATGCAATGTCTCGCACCATGTATTTACAAAAGGAAGCAGTGTTCAGAGATCTGGGATTTAGTTTCATCCCCATTTTTGAAGGGAAAAATTTACCAAAGACAGGAACAGAAATACTTCTTGCTACACCTATAAATATAGTTAGAAGATATAGAGAAATGTTTTACTGATAAACATCTGAAAACTTTAAAAAATCAGTATTTGCCTTGGGTTTGTTTTTTTTTGCTTTTATTGTGTATATTCTTGATGAGAAGATAAATGTGCCTTTTGGGGCTGCAATGGAATCCAGCATTCAGTTTAATATTAAAATCTTTACAAGAATAGCTTATACATGATTAATAGATTTTTTTAAAAATAACGCGTTATTAAAAGCCCAGCATTATTATGTACTGCTTATAACACCATTATTACTTTGTTATCGAATTGATGTCCATAACCATCAATAACAGTCATCCTTTCCAAGTATACAACACAGCTATAAAATCTATTAATCATGCATTAACCTGTTATAATTGGAACTTTTATTTATAGTGTAACCAAATTAAATTTCTGGTTTTCACCTCAAGTAATATGTTTCAAATTCTGAATGTAATTCTTTGTGATATAGGGAGTTATCTTTGTGATATAGGGAGTTATGCACTGGCACTTGGTATGTAAGACATCTAAATGCTCATGTCCTTGGTGTGTGAACATTCAGTTTATTAGTCTAGTTCTGAATGTTTTTATTCTGGTGACGTACTTAAAATATAAAGTCGTGTGTTTAGAAATAATATGTACCATTGTTTTCATAGTTTTAAAAAAAAAACCTGGGAAAATATAATTTCTCAAAAATAAATACTCCAACCCTTTTAGCATTCTGTTTCCCCCTTGTAAATAGCACAACCATTTGCCAGTATCTCCTCTGTTTTACAAGAAAACACTCTTGACCTTTTTTGTTAGCAGTCAACGATGTGATGCTGGAAATGATATTGTAAAGAACACGCTGAGGTGCAAGGTGGTTGGGTTTGTTCCTCTTGGTATATGGTTTCACTGGATAATGTTGTTTAAAAAGACAGAAAGAAACAAAAGCAAAGCAAACCAAAAACCTCCCTGGGACTGAAATACTCTGTATGTGTTGTTATTTGCAGTGCATGCCAAGACATTCATGGGCACCAGAGCCAACCTGGCGAGCTAATTAAATATATAAATGTATGTGTTTAAAACAGCCTTATAAGGAGCATTGGAAATCTGCAAGATGAGCGAATATCTTATAACTTCTTCCGCAGGTGCGAGGATAGCTACAAGCCATGGACTTTCTGTCCTGCTTCTTGTTTGTGGCTTTGTGAAGGGTGCTTTGCTTTAATCTAAAAGTGCTGACTTTTTCCAATATCACTTTCTCTTCTTAAAGCAAAGAGCAAATCGCCTGTAAAATCCACGGAGCGGACAGCAAAGTTGACCCTAACCTCCAACCACCACTCTGCACCCAATGTACTCTAAATCTCTACACAAGGAGCACCTTCTTCAGGAAGTACAAACAAAAATACTAAATAAAATAAATAAATAATTAAATATTATAAAAAGAAGAGGATACCACATGTTTTCTTGATATATCTTATTTTCTTTGGCGTATCACTGATCTTTTATTTGAAGAGAACTGGTGTGATGTAATCAAACGTTTTGTAACAGCAAGACCTAGTTTCCTTTTCTTTCGGCAAGGAGAAGCCTCATCCTTGACTTCTCAGGGGTTGGCCTGCAAGTCATCAGTATTACAGAATTAACCATGGATGACATTTGGTTTCCTACGCTGAAAGAACCGTTCCAGCCTGGAAGCAAACAGAGGCAAAATAATGAAACAAAACATAGTGATTTAACATCGACCCCAATAAGACCCCCACAAACTTTATCAAAGAGCTTTTTTTTTTTTTTTTTTTTTTTTTGCATGAGGAGTAGGGAGGAGAACAGGAATTCTACAAAGCAGCTAAGCAGACTAGAGGATGTTGTTTCTGGAAAACAAATGAGGATATTTTTCTTTTGAGTTGTTTGCTTTTTTTTTCCTTAATTATTCTTTTTCCCCTGTGGGTTTTTTCCTGTCTTTTTTGTTTGTTTCTTGTTCAATGGTGGCAATTACTGACTTAGGCCAACCCCTGATGACTGCGTGGAGGTTTATATATATATACATCTTTTTTTTTGTGTGCGTTCTATATTTCAGTGTGTTTTCTCTAATTTTGCAACTCCTGTATATGCAAAACTAACTTAAATTCTGTAAATTGCTTACAGTCTGTGTGATATAACTTCAGAGTAGACATACTTTGGTCCTCATGCGAGCCAGTTTCTAATATTATCTATATGTCGTGCCACCAATCGACATCTTTATTTCCTTTTTTGACAAAACATCACTCTTTAGTTTGTAATTCAGTACTGTGTGGATTTTGTAATACATACCTTCACTTCCACTGGTTTGACCCCTTTCGGCCCTCTGTTTACTCTGTAAATGCACATTAAAATTTGTTATGGTCTCTAGACAATGAATTATTTTAGTTTCGTGTATGTTGTGTTGGAGTTCAGTTGCTGAAAGCTCTTTTAATTTGTGATGTTTATAGAGGATGAAGTGATTCGATCACTAGAGACTGTAAAATGCAGGTTTGCAGTCAAATACTGCATGTAAAGGAAGGTTAGAAGGTTAGACAAATAAACCAGAACATGGCTTAAAGGATATTCTTTTGGTAAAGAGTTTTAGGAAAGTGAATTTATTACACTGGTAAACTATATTTGCATCACAGCTCCTTCTACATGGCCAAAGAAGTGTCTTTTTTTTGTTTTTTCTGGAAGTGGATTGTCTTTACTCACTGATATTCTTAATTAAAATGCTTTATGTCTGTTAACTGAACATGAGAATTTTGCTGTTGAATGAAGTAATATGCATTACATGAATTACATTCATTAATGCAGGAAGGAAAAATTGCTACCATTTGCAGCTGCAATCAGGAAGGTTTTTTTCTTGTTCCCCTCCTTCCACTGATGCTGAACAACCCACACCCTTTCATCTATCAGCACAGACAATCACGTATACCACATGCTTATTATGATCTATTTACAGCAGCATTAAGTAGCTGCAATGTGGTCAGCTGTGTGATTTCTCCTTATTTTGCAAGTAGTGTAGAAGGAAGTTAAAAAGTATCTTTAATATCTCACCCGTCCATGGCCTGTAGGCCTATCATTTTATTTTAAAATGCCTCTAAGTCTGAAGTCTTCCCCCATTAATTTCAAAGGAGAAAGAACAAATAGTAACATAGAATCAAAGGATAACACACTAACCCTTTGGAAGAGGTTAACATATTTGTGCAAATCTTCCCTTAACCATATATTCTGTACTATAAGCTTGACTGGGAATAGTCAGTCTTTCCTTGATTTTAGAAAAGTCTTAACAGTAATAAAGAGAGTAGAAGTTTGGTCTAATACAGCCAAATCAGGAATAACTGTCAGGAGAAAAAAGGCAAAAGTTCTTTTATTTCAACATAAAATTAATGACCCATTAAGAATATTGTGTATTGAAAAGGTTTTGCTCCATAGCAATAACAGTTTATCAGCCTACTTGACAAAGGAAATAGAAACAGCCCCTGTTAAAGTGTTCTGAATCAAAACCAATATTATGGATCAAAGAGGAGGTAAATGAAAAAAGAGCCAGAGCTTTCAAAGTCTCATTTTCTGAAAATACCTGTGGAATAAAACTTTCAGAGCTCTGGAGGAAAGGCTACATTTTCCCCAGGAAATAGCTATCTATGCGTGGATGCTGTGAGAATCTCCCATGTGGAGTTCAGAAACCTCGGTTTCCATTGGTCTTAAATGGAACCGGATGCTTAGCATCACATGTGTTTCGTATGTTTACTGTATACATATATCTTGTATGAATATTCTGTGTATGCACATAGTCCTTATAGACAACCTGCAGTGACATACGGCATTTTTCAGAAGCAATTTAGCCTGACATTGTTAAATTAGCCTCTGGTTACTGTGTTAAACTGATACTGTGTTTTGCTTTATGCTGTTAGCTGTTTAGATATAAATCACCATGTACTAGGAAGTAAGATTAAAGAACCAGCTGACATTAAAAGCAGAATCCTAGACCACTCGGACTAGTGTGATACAACTCAGAAAACATTACCAAGGAAAGTGCCGTATTGTGATCTCATGTTGTTCTTCAACAGTGTCAGCAAAAAATGGACAAAAGAAATCTGTAGGACTTTTGAAAAGCCTTTAAATCTTGCATGAGATGCTAAGGGGATACTGTAGTTGTCCTCCTTCCTCCCTCTCCAAGATAATAAACATAAATTCTTCAGATAAGGCGGGTCCAGACCTTCTGGTTGCAGATCTAGGGCCTAGCTTTACACTTTCTGCCAAGCTGTGTGGATGTCTCAGCAACGTCTCCTAACAGGAGCAAGTATTGCATTTCTAAATTCTGTGCTGTGTCTTAACAGCCATTCTTCAAATCAGGAATCTGCCTGAAGCTCCAAGAAATTCTTGAAGCAGAAGTTAAGTTGCAGTAGCCTCTCTTTTTCCTAAGAATTTAGTTATCAGTAATATTTGGTATAGGAATGGAACTACTGCCATTTTCTGCCCTGTCCCCATTATAGTTTGGATTTAACCCTAATAGAGAAAAAACTGGCTTAATTATATCCTTAAAAGCTGCACTGAGTTAAGTATATAAAAGCGCAACTTGCACCTAGCAGCGACAAAATCTTTCACAACTCAATGCCCTTAACTTTTTTACAAAAATAGTCTAGTTTTGAGGCGGTCATTTACATGACTTGTGCTTGACACTTGGTGTCCACAAGGCCTCATTGCATATGTGGCTTTCTTCAGGTTGCTCCAACAGTTTTTGTTTTTAATAGAAGAGTAAACATTGGTGAGTATGAAACACTTTTGTATTTCAAGGTATTTGCCGTCTAAATACGGCTCACACACTTTAAGATGTTATGTCTTGTGAAGCTAAAAGAAACATATTCCAACTCCATTAAATGTCAATGACAGCTTTTGTATTACATGAGAAAAAGATCTATAGCACTTTTGTACTCGTATCAAGGATTAGTACTGCTACAGAGCGTGTCCCATAAATTCTCCTCCTTTTCAATGGTTACCAATATTCTTTTAATCTCTGGAACTTCATGCATACAAGTTGCTGCATAACATATTTGAACTTTCCTTTCTTAATTGCCTTTTGTAGATTCTTCAAAGAAATTTATGGAGCGGGAGGGGTGCTCAGACCATAGATTTAAAAAAGTTTGGCAGACTCATTTAAGATTGACTGTTTGTTCCTCAGAACTCCTGTTAAGAAAGGTACTAGAAAATTTGAATTATAAACACTGAATCTGTGATAAATTATTGTTATTTCTTTTTCATTCTTAATATTGAATATTTATATTACAGCACTACCTGAAGGCAAAGATCAGGAGTAGGTATAAACATATAACGAGTCACAGCAAAAGCAATAGGACTGCTTGGAGGTTCATACCTATGCACGTAACTCAGTGCTGCTGTGATTTAGGATTAGAACCTGTTTTTCTCACGTTCATTCTTTAAAGTATTTTCACTTCACTCAAATAAAATGAGGAAACAGTGGCCACTGCATAAATCTGAATGCTTGCCTAAGATTTTTCAGTGTTAAACATTAAACTTCTAATGATCTCTATGGTGATGTCATCATTTAATTCACCATTAAAAAAAAAAAAAAGACTGCACTGCTGCCAATATTCAACTCCTTCCTCAAAAGAAGGAAGAGAAAACAATCCAAACCTTTGTTATTTGCAGGATGAGGGAACATTTGTCCATGACATTACTATTGGTAAATGTCAAATGTTGTTTACAGAGCTAAAAGCATTAAGAACCAAGAATGGGATCATCATACTTTGCAATATAAATTTTTAAAGGTTAATCTTCCACGATTAGCTTAGCTAAACAATGCTAAGCACAAAGTAAATTGCTTAATGCAAGTCACCATAAATGGCTTCAGTCTTTTATTCTGAGCTTCCCAAATATTGATTTATTTGATTTCACAGTCATAAAGTTTGCACATAGTTGAAAGATTATACATAGTTTTCCTAGTGCTCTTCATCTGAACAATACGAGAAGACAAGAGCAAAGAAGAAAGTTACATTTGTCTGTAATAATGAATCACAATCAATTGGTAGAGTTACTTGCGAAGAAAGAGAAGTGTGCTTTCTTGAGAGTCAAGTGTAATTGGATTCTTATGTCACTTTCTCCTTTTTGTGCTATTCTTTTCTTGACAACTTTTCAATCTAAAAAAGACAATACTATATTTCTTACTACTCATTTCTTACAAGGTGACAGAGGACAAAATAATGTTGGTTTTGTTATGAAAGAAGCTGGGGGAAAAAATTTTTTTTTCATTTAACAACAATCTAAATGTTTACAGTGTTCTATCACCTCAAAATATTTCCGCTTATAGGTTTATGGGGAAGGAGCGACAGAGAAAGTGTTTTGTGTTTCAGCTTGACTTCCCAGCTCTAAGAGTGTTCTCAGTTAATAGTTACCCTATAGCTAAGGATAGGATTCTTCTGTAAGTTTCACAATTACAGTAATTTTTCCTGTAACTACCAATGGCAGATAAACAAGTCTGGAAGAATATCACAAACTAGTAACTCCCAAAAGTTTCAAAAAATAACAAACACTTTAATCAAAAAAAGGCTTTTGGTGAGATTTTATTTTAAGGTTTTACTGTAACCCACTCTTAAAAAGTAAGGCAAGGTTTACATAAATTCATAAGTATTGTAGATTGTTGTTTTTTTTTAAAAAAACAAATATTTCTTAGCACTCAAGATAACAGAAAAGGCTTAAAAAGTGACCCAATAGCATTCTAAAGCTGTGTACATGTCAAGAGCTACTTGCATTAATGGCAAAAAAGCCCACAAAAACCTCCTGGCATGGAGTTCATTCTAATCAGGTATGAGAAATGCTGGGGAAAGGAGGCAACCAGGAGAAAGCTGTTGGAGTTATTCTGGTGATGGTGATCTTTGTCTTTAACCTTTCCAGTATACTTCTTGGAACCAGCAAGGGCATAAATCCTGAAAGGACTCACTATGCATGTGGAGCAGCAGAAATAATGCATGTGATAATGCTGACAATCCTGTGCAAAGCACAGGACCTACTGAGTTTACACAGCGGCACTGTGCATTGTCTGGATTCTAGAAATGCTGAATGCCTGGTATGTACTGGACATCTCATCACAGATCACAGAAGGAGCTGCTAGATATAGGCTGCTCCCACTGCTGAATGGGATTTGTCTAACTAGAACAGTTGTTCCCTTTCTAAGGCTCCTAACTTGTAGGACAAA
>RSEF01000002.1:92816212-92857315 GCA_003993805.1 Himantopus leucocephalus
TTGGTCACCAATGCAAGTGAGGTCATCAGTGATGTCAAGATTGGAGGCAGACTGGGCTGCACTGGTCATGCACTGGTGGAGTTCGCAGTCCTGAGGGGTACGTGTCAGGTGAAGGGTAAAGTCAGGACCCTGAAATTCAGGAAAGCAAAATTCCAGCTCTTCAAGGAGTTAGTCAATAAGAATCCCTCGGAAACTGCCCGCAAGTACAAGGGAGCAGAACAGAGCTGGCAGATCTTTAAGTATGCTTTCCGTAGAGTGCAAGAGATCTTGATCCTTAGATGTAAGAAATCAGGAAAGGAGGGCAAGAGACTATCATGGCTGAGTAAAGATATGCTGGTCAAACTAAAGGGCAAGAAAGAGATGCACAAGCAGTGAAAACAAGGACAGGTATCCTGGGAAGAGTACGGGGATGCTGTTCGGTTGTGTAGGAATGGGGTCAGGAAGGCCAAGGCACAGCTGGAGCTGAACTTGGCAAGGGACACAAAGAATAGTAAGAAGAGCTTCTACAGGTATATCAGCCAGAAAAGGAAGGTCAAAAAAAGCATAACCTCCCAATGAGCAAGACTGGCAAGCTGGTGAGGAGAAGGCTGAGGTACTCAACAATCTTTTTTGCCTCAGTCTTCACTGGCAACCTCTCTTCCCACACCTCTTGAGTGGATGGACCACAAGGGAGGGACTGGGGGAGCAAAGTCCCTCCCACTGTAAGAGAATATCAAGTTTATGACCACCTGAGGAACCTGAACATACAGAATTCTATGGGACCTGATGAGACGCATCCCAGAGTCCTCAGGGAATTGGCTGATGTAGTTGCCAAGCCACACTCTATGGTATCTGAAAAGTCATGGCAGTCAGATGAAAAAGGGAAACATGGGAAAAAAAAGGGAAGCTGGAAAAAGGGAAACATTTCAGCCATTTTTAAAAAGGGTAGAAAAGGAAGTACCAACCTGTCAGCCTCACCTCTGTGCCTGGGAAGATCGTGGAACAGATCCTCCTAGAAGCTATGGTAAGGCACATGGAGGATGGGGACATGATTCAAAGGCAGCATGGCTTCTCCAAGGGCAAGTCCTGCCTGACCAATCTAGTGGCTTTCTATGATGGATTGACTACATCTGTGGACAAGGGAAGAGCTATGGATGTCATCTATCTGGAGTTCTGTAAGCCCTTTGACATGGTCCCCCACAAAATCCTTCTCTCTAAATTGGAGAGAGATGAATTTGATGGGTGGACTGTTCAGTGGATGAGGAATTGGTTGGATGGTGACATCCACAGGGTAGTGGTCATCGGCTCAATGTCCAGGTGGAGATTGAGGTCTGTACTGGGACCAGTGCTGTTCAATGTCTTCACCAATGCCATAGACAGTGGGATTGAGTGCACCCTCAGCAAGTTTGCAGATGGCCAAGCTGAGTGGTACGGTTGACACACCTGAGGGATTGGACGCCATCCAAAGGGACCTGGACGGGCTCAAGAAGTAAGCCTGTGTGAACTTCATGAAGTTCAACAAGGGCAAGTTCAAGGTCTTGCACATGGGTCAGGGCAATCCCCGGTATCAATACAGGCTGGGAGATGAAGGGTTTGAGAGAAGCCCTGCTGAGAAGGACTTGGGGGTACTGGTGGATGAAAAATTGAATATGAGCTGGCAATGTGCACTCACAGCCTAGAAAGACAATCGTATCCTGGGCTGCATCAAAAGAAGCGTGGCCAGCAGGTCCAGGGAGGTGATTACACCCCTCTACTCTGCTCTTGTGAGACCCCACCTGGAGTACTGCATCCAGGTCTGGAGCCCTCAGCACACGAAAGACGTGGACCTGTTGCAGTGAGTCCAGAGGAGGGCCACAAAAATGATCAGGGGGCTGGAGCAGCTCTCCTGTGAGGACAGACTGAGAGAGTTGGGATTTTTCAGCCTGGAGAAGAGAACGCTCCAAGGAAATCTTATTGCAGGCTTTCAGTACTTAAAGGAGGCCTATAAGAAAGATGGGGATAAACTTTTAACAGGACCTGTTGTGATACAAAAAGAGGGTAGATTTAGAAGGATACAAGGAAGACATTTTTTACAATGAGAGTGGTGAAACATTGGAACAGGTTGCCCAGAGAGGTGGTAGATGCCCCATCCCTGGAAACATTCAAGGGACGAGGTTCTGAGCAAGCTGTTCTAGTTGCAGATGTCCCTGATCATTGCAGGGGAGGTTGGACAAGATGACCTTTAAAGGTCCCTTTCAACCCGAACTATTCTACAATTCTATGATTCTACGACTGCTGCATGCCTGGGAACTCCAGGTGTATGAACGACAGTGGTTCTTTCTAATGGTAATTTATTGCTATTTTAATGTTCTGCCTCACCCTGGTAGGTCTGAACCTGGTTTCTGAGTCTCCCAGGGAACAGGAACTTCAAAGAAAGACACTATTTTTGTTAAATGCTTCTGCTCTTTACTCTCTTACCTTCTTGAACTCTCTTTGACCAGGATGTTTGGAAGCCTGGCTTCTTCTGCCAGGAAATGTTATGAGATTAAATTAATTTGAGGCCTTAGTGTTCTGTCTCCCTTTATTCCATCCCTGAATGCATTGTGTGGGGAACATAGCATCCCAGAATAAATAGAGGAATATCTCCATAACCAAAGTATGATATGAAATATACATAAATCATCCTGTATGGGTCTTCTTGCAACTTTTGATCTGAACTTTATGCAAATAATATTCTGCTTGTGTCTCTTCAGCATGTCTAAATTATATCAGGAAAATCCTAACTTCATCAGGCATAAAGATTACCCTCTTGCAGAGATCCCCCGTCACCTCAGCTCTTGACATATTTTTCTTTATTGCACTTGGTTTAGCCTCACTAGGGTAAAAGGGCCTTTTGCTTTAAGAACGATGCTCCTGTAGACAAATCCAACAGATTTTACAAGAACACAGTGTACATGCAGTATAAAACAGTGAGGCAGATGAAAATAGACTCTAAATTGGGAAGCATTTCTGACCACTGTACATCCTTCTAGCATAAAGGGGGAACATTTGATGACATATTCTGCCCTCTGTGCAATATGCAAGTTTCCTATGAACTCGGAGAAAAACAGCGTGGGATTGGTACTTGGAAATCAGTTCATGCTGGCTTGAACAAGGTCTAAAGTAAATGCTTAGCTTCGGGCATGCAGTTAAAATCTCTCTGGACCCAACTGTGTACTCATATGCCTTGCTGCATCAGGTTCACAATGAAAAGAAGAGCGTCTATTCCTCTTTTTCCAGCTCTGTCAGAGAAGTTTGAGAGAAGGTGTTCTAGCAGTTCAATGGAAAACTAATTAACATTTATACTTGCTAATATTTCTTTCAGGATTCTGAATAAGAAAATCCTGTATTTTGTGAAAACTTGTAAGCAAATCAAAGTATTTCCTCTTTGGAACACAGAGTATAGAATAACTTTTGATTTTTTAATATTTTGGAAAATTATTTAAAAGTTATTTGAGCTTTTAGTGCTTCCATTTCTACCATAGTACATAGGGAACAGTGTTCAATTTTCAGTCAGATTGACAACCAAACTGCCTGTTAACAGGAAATAGGTTCGCCATGTTACTTTGTCTTCTTCTTTGAGTGAAACTAGTCAGTTATATATGTGGGAAGAAATGCATTTTGTCTTTGTAATTTTAGTTACCCTAAAGAGTTTCAAAAACTGAGTCAATTTGGTGCAGTACCAACCCAAATGCTCAAACTCCAAGGGATTTTATTAGTACTTTTTTTTCTACTTTAACATGGGGAATAAAATACTGAAGTAGTCTGCAGATCTTAAGAGCTGGTACTGAAACCCAGTTGTCTGAGATTAGAAAATGAGGTTTAAGGTTTTTAATAAGAGCTCTTTAAGAGTGTACTGCAAGAGTTTATTGCAAGACTCATTCAGGGGAAGATTGCAATGGCTGAAGGGACAACACCTCATCCTGACACATGTTCCTGGCCTGACCTCAGACGTGCCTTGTCATCCCACATCCCTCTGGTGGTCTGGGCTCTGGGCTGACCTCTTTGCCCTCTCTCTGTATTCATATTTGGTGTTTGAAAGAAGCTATTGATCTCTTTTACATCAGGCCATTGCTCTCTGACAGGCCCTGCTGCAAAGGAGGTTGTGGCCATATCAAAGTCTGTAAAGAACAGTGGAAAATGTGCCATTAAGACTGAGGAAAGACCTTTCTTTTCTCTGTCCACATCCTCTTTTGTATTTCTCTCCTTCTGCGTTACTGAGGCATTTGCCTGTTTCTAACCTCTTACCTCCTCGCGCCGTTGGCTTTCAATACACATCAAAGCAATGGTATCAGTTGTATCATGCTGCTGGTTTTGCTGAGGTCCTTACCTTTTCTTACCTCTTACCTTTCTGTCTTCCTTACCTGATTTTTGTACCTGTGACTGCCTGTGCTCCTTAGTCCCACAGGTAAACTGACAGCAGTAAGTGAGGGCAATACACCTATTTAAGCTCATTTTGAAAGCAAAGCGTTTATAACTTTCTTCATTCAACTGCGTTCAGACACTTGTTGCAAAATGGATAGCTGGTGTCAGAGTTAAAAAAACTGCACGTTTTAAAATGGGCATGTCCCACCCTGACATTATTCATTTCTATGGTGTATTACATTTTATCTGCAAGATAACCACCTTTATTAAGATACAATGGCAGTAAGATGGTGTCATTCTTTACTCTTTTTTTTTTTTTTTCTCTTGGATGTCCCTGCCACCTTACAGAGGTTTTGTACTGTTTAACCAACAAATATATATATATAAGTGTGTACACGCATATACATATATATACACACATATATATGAATTTGCAGTAAGAAATGCGGTTTTCATATTGTCAGTGTCCCTAGTAAAAAAATAATGGAAAGCTTCATGAAATTCTCTAGCTTCACCCTCAGTAGTAACTTAAAATGAGTGTGATTTCATAGACTTCATGGAGACGTGAGAGGTGAGGCGCTTTCTCCTCTGCTTGCATGAGCTCTGTCATGGGGACAGGTGGGAGTATTAAACTGAACAAACAGTGCTCCCAGCTGAGAGAAAATGTGAAGAGAGGTAGGATGGGAGGATACCAAATGGAAGGTGTTCTGTCTCTTTCTTTACTGCCATTTGTACAGAGGAAGATAAGGAAAGTGTGAAGAAAAAGATCAAAACAAACAGACCCAGTCCTGAAAGGTACTCAGCATCTTCACTTCACTGAAATCAGTATGAGTATCACCTCACTTTAACAGAACTGGTATTTATCCCTTCCCATGTCAGAGCTGAGGGAAGCTTCTCCCATTGCTGTTCATTTCTGGGTCTGTTCCTGGGGTGGTGGGAGTCTGATTTGGCCACCATGACCTATTCCAGTGTAAGCCATGTGGGGCAGAAGGGGGATATCACTAGCAGTAGGATCTATCCCAGAAGATACAATTGAGTCACACTCTTTCTTTGCTAGTATTTTGTTTTGACAAGCATTGCAGCATATCAATACCCTCTAATTCACACATATTTCTTTTTCTTCCTAGACTGATAACTAGATATTGACATGGCCGTCTTTGTGTTAGTCTTCTCTCACCAGTACACTGTAAAACTATAGAGGAAAAAGTGCCTTAGACCACAAATATGCATAGAAATAATAGAACTATGAAAGAGACTAAGATGTTTTGGTTTATTTGTATTTCTCCAGATAACCTTGGAAAACGTTAATACAAATCTTCTCATCTTCAGGACAGCAATAACATCCATTCTAAAGGACCTTCCTTTTCATTTTCAGATTCAATCAGTTGGTTCACTGACTTGTGAAGTACGCATGTCTAAATGTTGCATTTTGATTTTGACCTATCTTCATTTCTATTAAATGATAAATATCGAACAATCCGAATACAATAAAACGTTTCAAAATAAAAAAGCAAACAAACATTTAAACAGTGACGGAACCGTATAAATAAATGAAATGTAGAACTAGTGAAGATGATGAACTAGTGAATATTTCTTCTTTGGTGAAGAAATATTTTATTTGCCTGAATTGCTATACATGCTCTTAACTGTAGAACTGTCCAGTCTTTAAAAAAAACCAACAGATAATCTGTCAAGTCTTTAAAAAAAAAGATAATCTGTCAACATATTTCTGTTCTATTTTGGTACTTCTATTGACTTTTCCTGCAGTATATTAACACTATAAAATTATTCACTAGGTGATCTAACTAAGATTTGTCATAAGTGATTCACTCTCTACATTTCTTTGCTCAAGATATATATATATATATATATTCATAAATAGATGCATACAGGTATAACTTCCAAAACACAAAGAAATAGATGCTAAAGGTTTAGAGAAAAATAAAAAGCAGTGTGCTTTGGATAGCACCTTGAAATTTTTGATGGTTGTTTGTTTTTGTATTTGCTCAGTCCATCATCATTCAAAGTAGCCCCTAAAGGACTTACTTCTTTGAATAAGCTCCTCTTCATGCTCATGAACTGTATCCTTCTTGGACTTGGTATTGACCTAATATTCAGCTTTATGCTCTTCATCTAGGAACCAATCTTGCCTGGGCAATCAATCATTTTGGCAGTAATACACAGAAGAGGTTCACACCAGAATCCATGCAATATCACTAGTTTCTTGAATCCACAAACAAAGATGTTGGCAGAGCTAGTGTGAGAACAGATGTTTTTGAGAGTTCTTAAGCAAAGGATCTAGTGGCAGAGGTATAACTTCCCATCATTACTTGTAAATGTATTTCTGTGTGGATAACTGTAACCATTTAGTGGCCATGTCTGGAAATTCTCCACATTTCCCAAATGGGACACCAGTGTCATTCAGTTGATAACGTTGAACACTGTAAATAAAGATCAGCGTTAAGCAAAAGGAAGCTAACCCTCCATCCACTGAGGGTGATCACCCTTCAGTGCCTGTAAGCCTGTTATTGCTGTACAGCCTAGCCAGCTTGTGACGGGGTTTGGGTGCCAGCCTAAATATTTTGTCACGAAACCCCTTTTGTGTTCCAAATAATCTGTGGGATCTTGCTTTTTGCTCATTTTACAGTGGATTTGCACTATTGGAATAAGAGGCATTAAGTCATTAAATCTGTTGCTCTGACCTACCCTTAGCCCTGCTCTTCCCTGTAGCCATTAGGCTGAAACTCACTGTTCACACTTGTCTGCTGTGTAACTAAGTATCCCAATTTTACCCAAACCCAAAATCATTCCAGCAGCCAAAAAACTGAATAGCATTTGGGCTTGGAGCTATTCCAGGAGTTGTCTATATGATTTATTATACCACAGTGCCTTCTTACTGCTACAGCTCAGGAATGAAATGAGTGAAGCAGCTGGACCAATGACAAGTATAAAAAACTTATCCCATCACCACTGCTCCTTTTAGAGCAAGGGATAGGTAAGCAAAAGGTATGTAAGTAAGCATACCTGCACTGCTATGGGAGCATGAGTAAGTTCAGAATGCTAGGAGCTATTGGCAGGATGACCTAATTTCTTTTTCTCCTATGAAATTTTCACACTCACTCTTATTCTTTTCCAAAATTTTTTCATTCTTAATCGTTAAAACCAAATTTGACTGTAAAACCAATTTAGCTGAAACTGTATACACATTTGTCTACAGCATTCTGTTGAGTAATGTAGTAATCATGGTAGAACTTACAGAAATTTGGAGATGAGATTCTCATCATACAGAGACAGATAATTTTTGAGAAAGCGTTGCTATTGAATGGATGCCTCATAACTGCCCCTTTTTCCTTATATTTCTCTGTAAAACACACTGAAAGAAAAGAATAGGAAGGAGGAAAAGGGAAAGAGGAAAAGCGAAGAGGGAAAGGACGAAGGGGAAGGAAAAAATAAAAAGGGAAAAGGAAAAAAAGGGGGTAAAGGAAAGATATTGCATGATTCAGCTTTAAAAGTTTTAAGGAAATCTTTAGTTGTATTTTGGAAAATCAAAAGATACTACTTTTGGCTGTTAAAGTCTACAAACTACAGATCAGGAACTAGAAAGACAGAATGGAGGAAGCTCATATGCAAGAAACAAGGTGAACTATTAGTATGTCCCAGTATCGTACAGCCATTCTTATATTTAGGCACTTATATGTAAATTGGGATTTTCCCTTTAATATATCTTTATTATCATTTAATGGATAGATATAATTGCAGTCTCCCAGTTTTCTAAGAACGTTATCTTTTGCCTCTTAGATCTCTTTTCCTTCACTGAGTAAACGTGTTAGAACCTGCAAAGTAATACAGCACTAAACATGAACAAAAAATTCACAATTTGTCTTTAAAGAGGCACCAGATCATAAGGTCTGATTCCAAGATGTCTAAACCTACATAAATTAAATTCATAAAGTAATAAATGATAAATAAGTTTAAGCATAGGCTTAAGTCTTTTTCTAAGTGCACAGGAATAAGATTCCATTCTGTAAAAAATTTTACTGGAATTTCTGGATAATAACACTGGTAGTGACATGGAAAACAATAAGGAGACACCTGAGGCAAGAAGGGTACAAAAATCTGGCCCGTTCAATTTTGAATCAACTCTAGTGGTAGAAAATGTTGTTCTTTTGTTCGTTAAACTGTAAAGTGGGCAGCTTTCCTGACTGTGATGGTCCTGCTTACCATCACATTCTGTTTATAGAAAATAATCTCAGACTTAAGGCTATGCTGAAATTTTTTTGTCAGTTTTGGTATTCACTATTTTATTCTGACTTGCAAAATATCTTCTCAGATTTTCTATGCCTGCTGAAGACTGTTGCAACCTAAAATGGAGAATATTGCCTCGTTTATCTGGTCAGTGAAGATCTCTGACAGAAGATGTCTGAGGTTGTCACCTAACTCTAAAACACTGTTTAGACCTTTTTATTTAAAACATGCATTATTATTAGCCTCATTCTGCCTTGTTTTCCTGCTGGAGATACAATGTCAAAGCCAAATATAAGCCAGAAATGCTTCCTTGCTGATGTAGACATACATTGGAAATGAGCTGGGAAGCTGCAGGAAACAAATGAAAGGAAAATAAACGACAGCAGCGTCTTAACCATCCACTGTAACATCCTTGTTTTTTTGTTACAAGGCAGAAGAGCATGCTTAGTTTAACTCATGTAAAGAATAATCTGCATAGGGAGTAGAAGTAGGGCTGTTCTGACAGTAAAAGACGTTGTGATTTTATAAAGGAATACAAACATGGTTTGGTGAATTGAATGCACTGACCAGATATAATATATTCTTATCGAAAATGTCTTTCATTTTCTTATATACTTCAACCTTCTTGGTCAGGAACTTTCGATAGAAATGCAATATACTGTGGACTTTGTGTTCTGCTTCATTAATCCCAAATGCCTTTAGTATGTAAAGTCTATTCTATTTTCAGCCATTGGGCAAAAATACCTCATATTCAGTAAAAGAAATTTGAAACTTGTTAGATTTTTCAGCCTCTGTATTGGCTGTTTTCTTCTCCCCCTTTTTTTCTCCAGGGAAACCGTTCTGATTTTTCAGTGCTCGGCTTACATGTTAGTCCATTCCCAACAGAGCTTTTTATTTTCAAATGGAACATAATGTAGGAATCCACAAGCTAGCTCCTAAGGTCCCAGAGCTGTGCTGTGATGAGACTGCACCACTGCAAACAACAAAGATCTTGTAAGGCCAACTGCATAACAGCTTGTTTCTAGTGGACTGCTTCTGAGTTTGGTGCCTGGAATGTGGGTATTGCTGTGACCAGTGCTGGTAAACTAATGCACTTCGTTGGATCAAGTCTAATAAATGTTCTGAAGATTAAACACTCATATAATGGAGCTAAGATGTTTGACATGACATCACATGATGTTTTATATGGAAAGTCTGGAAACTAAAAGCAGATCTCAAGGGAGCTTTGCAAAGAACGATGGCCAGTTCAATGAACTATGATTTTCAGCAGAGTCTGAGCTGTTCTTTTATTGGAATAAGATGCGGGTCACAAAGATTTTGCAAAGTATGTTTAATTCTTGCTAGAGGCATTGCTAAATTTATCAATAAATAAGGGATATGACAATTTTACTACCTAGCTGTCCTTAGGAAGTCTCACAGAGAAATTAACTCTACTCTCTTGCAAGTAATTTGACACAGTTCTAGTTTGCGCACACCATAAAGAAAAAGCAAAGATACTTACTAGCTATGACATCTGATATGC
Source organism: Himantopus leucocephalus (assembly GCA_003993805.1). NCBI lineage: Eukaryota > Metazoa > Chordata > Aves > Charadriiformes > Recurvirostridae > Himantopus > Himantopus leucocephalus. The sequence continues at coordinate 92,826,342 of RSEF01000002.1, forward strand.
TATATCATACAAGACTTGCCTTGGCAAATTATTCAAGGGATATTAACTTTAAACACCCTTTCTACTGAATGTCCAAATAAATTTAATGTTATCAAGGTGATTAATTCACTCTGAACAATAGCCATAAATGAATTCAAAGGCACTTCTATCAAATCAGATAAAATGAATAGAAGGCCAGGAGAAATGTTGTTAGTAATACTGAATTACCGTCTTGGAACCAGCAAAAAAAGGTAGGATAAAATATACATTTACTGTTTTTCATATTGTCGTTTACATAGTATATGAGCGCCTTTAATTTAGAAAACTTTTCAAGTCAGTAATTCTGGAATCCGTCTTTCAAAAATAAACATTAACAACTATTTTTGGTTCAGTTTCTAAACCATTTCAATAATGTTTTAACAGGACCCATGGCTGTAGCACAGTACAGAGAACTGGAAATGATGATTAATTACAAAGTGTTCTATGTTGCTATTGATTACAGTTTTCACTTTGATACTTTAGTTTTTAAAAGGTCACTTTTGTTCATAGCATATGAGATAATTTTTTGTTACTCTGTCGAGACTATTTAATGTTGGTTTCAGGATTTTCTGACCCTCTGTATTCTTCTCAGTGTCTCAGATCTGTCACTGAAGTCACTGACCACTGCTCTACCCTGAGGAAGGAAGATAATTCTAGGGGCTAGACGCATTAAGAAGCTCTACAAGCCACCTTTACTCACAAACTGTCAGGGATAGATTCAAACAACAAAACACTCAACAGAAGTATTGCACAATCCTGAGAACGTCGGTTGGGTAAGGGCTTTTGAATGAAAAGCCATAGCAGTGACAGTCCATGCTCTGTACCAGGCACACGAGTCTAGAACATGTGCCAGTGCTGCCGCCCATACTGAAAAACTAAGTTTTTGTCAACAATGGTCCTCTGCTTCATTCATACACGCATAGGATTCCTTTAGTCAGAAATACTATACTTTGCACTCAGCTTCCTAATGGTAGAGTCTGGACATTTATGTGTTCTGGCTGTGTTTCCTAAGGTGCTTTTGAAGAGAAAATACACTGCATCTTTAAAATTTAGAATATTTGGTTATGCCAAGAGACAAACAGATGGATGAAAACAAAAGTTCGAAAACTATGATTTTTTTTGACATTGTGTGTCAAAACTTGTAACAGGCAGCAATATTTAAGCATGCACCAATAATCAATCAACAATAGTCGCAGGAGATAGTGGGCTGCATTAGAAACAGTGGCTTTGTTTCTGTTTACATTCCAGATGTATAAAGAGAACCTACCACAGCAGGACTGTAGTCCATAAACATAGGAGTCCTTTAATTATTCTAATGTCAGACATCCAGGCTAAGTAAGTCATACAGGTTCCGAGACAGGGGATGAGTTAGTTGTTCCATCATAAAAAAAGTTTTCTCTGACTGCCATAATTATCAGTTTAATGTGATAATAAGGTAACTAGTATTGCAATAATTGTCACTATTGCCATTAATAGCAATGCATGCACAGTATCAAGGATCAAGCTATCTACTAATATGGTGGAATATGTGCAACACATTTACATTGCTAAGAAACAAAAGAGAGGGAAAGAACCTAAACATGTTTTTAAGGTAGTGATTGGTTCTTCCCAATGCAGTTTCAATCTGGATTTAACTCTGCTTTTCTAGATAGCTTCATGTGAAGAGCTACTGCAGCTTCTCATCACCTCTAGCAGGAAGAGAACATGGGGTTCCAACCTCCAACATCTTTCCCACCTTCTACCAAATATCATTCAAGAATTACACGGATATCATTCAAGAATTTTGTTATTACTGGGAAAGCAGAATCTTTCTCAGAAGCTGCTGCCCATAATAAGTGCTTTATTCCCTTTAGCAAGTGCAGTGAGTTTTTAAAGCTACTTTAACTCCATCTTAAGGTCATACTATCAGTCTTTCACACAAGGGGATAAGCTAGTCACCTCTTTTCCTCTATAACAGCAGTTGTTTATCTAATTCTTGATATGTGGTGTAGGACACTCCCCAGAATCTACTTTTAACATAGAACAAAAGCAAAATAAGAGCCAAGACAAATAAATCTTTTCTTGGCTTACCAATGAGTGTTGTTATTTCTTGTTCTAAAAAACGTGCATGCGGCAGAATGAGTTACAAAGAGCCTTACTTCAAATTTTATACACTCCTGTCCATCCAAGCCAGATAACTACAGCTCACTTTTTTTCTGTGTACATACGTTGTTGACACAAAAATATACTTTGCATAAAGACAGGCAAACAAACATGAACATATACATGAACGTTGTTTAAACTTGTTGTGGTTGTCATTGTTTTACATAGACTGTTCAAACAAGTTTTTAAAAAGGGTTTGTTTGCCCCAGGCATTTAAAGGCAAATGAAGAAACGCAACAGGTAGAAGCCCACTTTTTGGTAGGCAAGAGTTAATTCAGCATGCCTGTGGATCTTTTTCCAATATATCCGACATGTTAGTTACATGCGTGTCATCTTCTCTGCAAATATTATTGCTATACTTTACATCACCTACCATTTTCAACACGTTCGACATTCCTCTGTTGCACCCTGAGAGTGCTCCCTAGCCAGATGATCACCAACCACCCGAAGTGCTGATGAGTATATTCACCAAACATTGACTTGTGTTCCATGAAGACAGAACTAGGTTTCTTGGTTTAGGGAGCCTGAAAATTAAGTTCTTTTTATCACTGATCATGGAGTATGAAGGCCAGGCAAGATGTTATTTACCCTGTGCCTCAAAGTAGCCTTAATAGTTTGTTTGTGGATTGCATAGAGAAGCTGTTCTGCTCTCATGCTCGATTGGACTGAGATCAATTTTCTGAGAAGTAAAAGCATACTAGTCATTAAACGGAAAGGAAAAGGGAACTGAGACAGAGCTACAACCTTCCTGCTATACAAAAAACACGGAAATTGACAATTCAGTAGAAGAATCTGGTTTTCTTTAAGGCTATTTTAAAAAAATTGCACTGGCTTCAGTGATAGATAGCAGGTTCAAGACATGTTTCAGGTAAGACTCCAAGCTAAACTGTGATGCTAAAAGAAGCTGGTTATCTCTTTTGACTTCTTCAAAAGGTTGGAGAATTTTGTTTCTCACAAGATACACTTTCCAATCCAAAGGGAGGGAGAGCTAATTTAGAATTACTAGAAACCAGAAATGCCAAACCCTTACAGATTTGGTGTTATGTCACTAGGTTATACCTTTTGATCAAAACACAAAATGAGAACTGTTTGATTTATAAGTGGGTAATTTCTCACATACATGTTTTTACAGTGGAAAGCACACTATTCACTGACACAATAAATCTGGCAGCTGGGAAATTAGGTTGTGAATTTTGCTTTTATTAGCTATGGCCCAAATTGACAGCTTTTCCCAAGTATAAGAAAAAATTCCATTTAATGTTTTGAGTCATTGTAGCAGGCCCTCTACGGAAAGTGTTGCTACAGTAGAAAGAAGTTTCATAATTTAACTTTGAAGTACTAGAAGCTGCTAATAGAGTCTTTACCTTTTTGTTGTATTATAACTCGCATGCATGCAGGTTGTAATTGTATCTGTTTCATAAGTCTTGTAACAAAAGAATCTTACCTAAAGATAGGTGAGAATGAAATCACATGTAGACAATAAAAGAGAACTCTCTTCTTTGTTTTGATTTACTTTCTTACTGTCGCACCCTATACCTGTCCACCCAAATGACGGGGACGTGCAGCTTCCCCCCGACTTCCTCCAAGGTTGTTCTGGGTCTGCTACAGAAATACAGCACTTTCTTTCTTAGCACAGCAATCAAAGCTTAGTGTATGATTCCTGTAAGTGTCCTGCTTTTGGCTTGATGTTTTTACGACACATTGAATCAAACTGCTCAACATAGAACTGAGACAATGAACTGTTTTGATTCCCAGAAAACAGTGACTGGTCAAGTGTCTTCTTTGTTTTCTAGGAGTGGTTGAAGGTTACCATGAGTCTTCTCTGGATCTCTTGGGTTTGGCTTGGTGTTTTGTTCCCCCACACAAATGTTGGCTTTCTAGCAATTGCTTTTGCTGGTGTGGATCACTGTCTTCTTTCCATGGAAAATGATGACATTATCTTGAATTCTTAAACCTATAGATATTCTCTAGTGCTCATTTACTTACTTTATGGGAACCACACAGACTGTATTGCCATCTTTTCACTGCACTGAATCATTATTTTTCATGACACACTGTGGCTTTTGAAATTATTGCCTGCTTTCATGGAGAGAGGTGCCATGGTATAGCACAGAAAATATACTCATGGAAAGTCAGGCCTGTAGGAAAGAATCGAGCAAGATACACAAATGATAGCTCCCAGTGGAATACTATAATGACACATAAAAATCCAAGTACTTGCAGAGCTGTTTGAAATCTGTGCACCAAAAAAACTATTCCCTTTTGTTTGATTCTACCATGCAATAAAAATATTTTCCAACCTACTCTGTTATTGATATGATTTAATGAGCATCAGAACTTCTTGACACATTGTTGGCAAGAGACTACATTCTGACTGGTGTTAGTTACCAAGGGATATGCAAACATTTTCTTTATTTTTTGCATGTTTTTTATGTTATTAACACTTCCACAGTATATGGTCAGACAAGCTATCTTTCAGTAAAGGGCTACTGGGAAAAAAATGGAATCTTACTTAGTTTTTTTATACTTATCTGTCCATTTGTATATACAGGCTCAAAGTGCTCAGGCAGTTCTTTAAATCCGTATTAAAAAAAAATAATTAAATCACAAAGAGAATACAAATATAGTCAGCCTTGCAAATTTTTTCTTACACAGTAATATAAAAAAGCCTAAGAAAATGAAACTCTGTCTCCAAAGAAAAAAAAAACATTGTGTTAATCCCACATTAGTCTAAATCCTTCATGTTTCTACCATTTTTTAGACTAAATAAATTTGTGTCATTCCAATATGATGGTTACTAGTGGTTTGGGTTTTTTTCTTGGTGTAGTACTGAAGGGTTTTTTTACTGAAAAATAACTATTTTAGAATAAGACAAAAGAAAAAGTTAAGTATAACTTGAAATACACTTTCAACTTTACCTGACAAATAGTTTTGCAATAGCAACAGAGCCAACGGCAATTTAATGTTCAGCTGAGTCACCTGAATTAAAGAATACTGAAGTAGTGGGTTTCTATTGTACATTTCTTATTGCTGTTCACCATTTTATTGAAAAAAGTTGAAAACATTGAGAGTCTGTAGAGACAGAAATTTTTTTAAAGGATATAAATAAATAACAGGGATGATAAAGTGACAGTTTGCTGGGACTAGATACTTTGTGCAGCGTTTAGTTTAGTGATACTCTAGTTTAAATTAGGGCCTTGAGGATTACCTCCCCTTCTAACAGGAATTCAAAGGGATCACATTCCAACATAAGTACTTCGCTATTGACATGTTAGAAGAGAAATACTACCTCCAAACCATGAATATTCCTCTATAATCAAAATAGATTAAGGACTTAAAAATGTTTTCATCTGATTTGATGATAAAAAGATTTGAAAAGCAGATTTGGGAGGGTTAGGCTGAGCCACCCTACTTCACAGATAACAAGCAAATCTAATTCTGTGGAAGAACACAGGTGTTGTCCAACTTCTAGAAAGTATTAGATATTTCTAATCCAGTATGCATCTTTAAAAATAGAGTCATTAACAGCTAATACAGTTGCAGAACTAAAATTAAAATTACTTTCAAATATTAGAAATAAGAGTAATTTTGAGTGTACTTTGTATTGCCTCCATCTTTTCTGAGACAGTTAAAATTAATCTTATTACTGTGGTGATTTCACAGGCAGTCTGGGTTAATGTTTGCAATTATTAGACACCAGCATCTGGGAATTGCTGGTTTGGGAGTGTAAACACTTATTTAAATAACCTATACGTTTATATTTCTTATTGAGTACCTTTCAAAAAATCAATATGGCAATTAAGGCCAATGATAGTGTAATCTTTAGTAATTAGCAATTGATATTCAGTTGCAAGAAAAATACTAATAAGCTTTCCTTTTTATTACAGCTCTAGCTGGACAAACACTGTGCCAGGAATATGAAAGCCCCAGGCAAAATTCAAGGATAATTTTTATTACATCCATTTGAAAAGAAACAAACAATTTGTAAGTCATAATGTATTGAAACACTAGCAAAAGATCTTCTTCACTAGCTTGGTAACTCATGCACAGCAAATTGTTTTCCTCTTCTCCAATAGAAATCATCCACGTGCATTTGTTTGAATTTAAATCTTCTAAAGGGTTCATTTTGTTTATTTGCCTTATAATGTTGCCTGAATTTCAGGGGGAAAGGTATATTGAACCCCTTCAAAAACAAAGAACATTTAAAAAAAAAATCGAAAGAACACAAATGAAGCATTTTTGTTTCATATTCCAAAGCAGAAAAATATTAATTACAATATTAATGATATATTACAATATCATTACAATTTGCAAACCTAAATAGAGCTCAAGCATCTCTAATTACTATTTCTATGAGACCATACATGTGTAAACACCCCCACACTTACATGTAAAAAAATCTTAGAACTTGTATGTATTATTCATTGACTCTTGCAGGAAGAGACCAGAAGGGTTTGGATTGTTTAAATCAGTTGGAGGAAAGCTGTAAGAGGAACCATTCCTAACTATAAATATCTCCTGAAGTGAGTACCAGGGAAGGAAGGGAACTATTGAATCATATGGACAGTCACCAAAAGGATACATAACCATGAATAAGAGCGAATGAGATTTAGAATGGGATTATTAGTCATTAGACTCCCTGTCAAGGCAAAAAGAATGGCTAATTTCTTCACCCTCCCTCCACACAAAAACAACAAAAAACAAACAACCCCCCCAAAAAAAACCCCAAGAAGTCAAATCCTTCCTGCCCTTAATTTGAGGTTAGTAAATTTATGAAAAGCTCTGTGCGGTTCATACAAAAACTAAGAAACTGAAATCAACAAACTAAAATAAAGGAACCCGGTTTTTAGCTTTTGTAGAGTTCAAATACAGTGTTTGCATCAGGGCAGTGTCAAAAGACCAGCAAAGACATTACCAGAATATCATGGCTGAGGAATAGTTTGGGAAGTTAATGTATACTGATGTTTTACCTATAAAAAGTGGCTACCATGTGCAGTTACAGGTGACTGAAGATTACCACTCCTGCAGCTGTTGAGCTGTACTGAAAAAACCCCAGTAGCTTATGCCTTTTTTAAAGACAATACCTAAGGTGATGGGCACTGTATCAATAAAGAATTTTATCATAAGCAGTGTAGAAAGATGGCACTACTTTCCATGTTTAATGAAGAACCAGACCTTAAAATGAATGCTTCCCTTGGCTGAGTCTGTTCCATCATCTATACATCCCAAAAGAACAATTATATTTCGGGTAGAAATTTCATTTACCACATTTCCGTTTCTAATTCCCTCATGTTATTGATATGGCACCTAGGATTTAATAAAAATCTTAGTTTTTAAATTCTGAAATGTTTTTATCACTTGTTTCTAAATCTGTAGTATATGTACCCTGCTACTGTTGGATTATCACAAAAGATGGCCAAAGACAGTTTTAATTTAAACCACTGTTGAGGTTTCAAGTTTTGTTTTCACTCCACAATGGATTAAAAAGAAAAAAAAATTCAAATTAATTCTCTGTTCAGAAGGTCACCTTTAGGTTTTGTGATTTTGTCTCTCTTTCTCCTTCAAGCAAGAGAAAGGAAAAGGACGATCTTCAGAAATCTTCTAATTGAAAATAGGATTGAAACCACTATATGGCCAGCAAAGTTTCTGGCGTCAACAATGATACAAATCGTCATATAGTTGTTGTTGGCCCAACACTAAGAGGCTATATTGCTTACATAAACTGTGATAAATAATTAAATCCAGTAACTAAGTGCAGATGATTTTCCCCACATACAGTAAACTTAGATTTTTAGCAAGTGTGATGTTAATGATTCTTTCAATGTGGAATTACTGTCCTTACTGTAACTGATTTTAACCTAGCATCAATTTAATTATTCTATTGTATGTTTTTCATTGAAGCAATGGCATAATTTGTATATTTAATAGTTAAGTGAAATTTTACTTGAAGTCAATAATTGCACACTTTCTGCATGTTCTCCACAGCTAATACTTTAATTGTTACATTAGCAGTCTTCATCAGTACAGGATTAATAACAAAAGGTAATTTAAAAAAAAAAAATCCTCTCAATTGTTTTCTGGTAATGCAATGGCTGAGTTTCTGTATGTTTTGGATGATTATAATTATTTCTGTTCTATTCTTCCATGACTTTCTATTTTCCACAGTACTGGCATGAGGTATTACAATATACAAGTCCTTTCCCTTGCTATGCAAAGGTCCTTTTCTTGACTTCCTTTCTCTATTCCATCAGTTATCTCATGGCTGGTTGAGCACAGGTTGAAGTATGTTAGCTGAAATTAATAGCTGATCTAATAGATCACCATATTGTCTAGGTATCACTGGGGAAACGTACGTGGATCTCTTCTGTAAATATGAGACCATTGTTATCTCTACAGAAGCACCACATTCACAGTCATGGGACTTCCAGGGCTCTCCCATAAATATATTTGGAAACTCAGGAAAGTTGTTGCTGAGGTGCTGTATCAGCAGCAGTGGCAGAGCACTTCAGGTGCTGTTGCTGTGCCTGACAACACACAGAATAGCTCTGAAACTTCTGTGACTTTCACAGACTGCAATTGCTCTGCTCAGGTCTAACTTACTGCTCTTCTTGCTGCTAACTATAATGGTCTTCCTCTTGGGGATTACAGATCTGTGACTTGCATATTGATGCACTGTTATGTATGGATCTTCCTTTCTTTATCTCTCCTAGTACAGTTGATCACTTCCATTTGGATTTAAGGTCACTTCTTCAAATATTGAATAAACCAGAATCTCTACATGTTGTAAAGATGCCTATTTTAAAACCATCATCCAGGATTCTCACCATTAGTATAGATATGCAGCAACAGAAATCAGAAAATATTTGCATGTTCTGTTGTTTCCAGAGCTGTGTTAAGGAGACAGTAATGTCGACCATATGATATTTGAGTACTCAAGAACTGATGCTTTCTATTAAGTAAATAATTCAGCTCTGTCTTCTTCCATTTAAACAATGCCACAAAGTGCATAATCCACCTCAAAATTGCAAAATGATTTTGCAATTAAAAAAAATAGAAGGAACAATGCAAGTCATACTGATGTCTCACTGCAAACTATGTTTTAAACATAGGGGAAAATGTGTAACTGTAAAACTCATATCTGTCAGCTTAGAGCAAAGAGATCTTACCAACTCTTGTAGAGCTTACCTACCACTGCATAAGTACAAAATGAGTAGCGTCATCCAGCTCTGTTTTATCAGAGAAACAGAATGCTTTCTGAGCCTATTAGCTGAAATCGTGTCCAGAACATTTACTCTTTCCACTGCAACAGTGAGTCAGAGAGTTTTATTAACAGTGAAAGTAGCTACAGCAGGTATGGAAAATCCTCCTTGATCTTACACCGATCAAAAGAAAATGTTTATGCATTTATATATTTATTTAGTTATTCACTGTTGATGACTACCTCTCCAAGTGAACTTTTTCCTGGGTGCGAGCACGGGAAAGACAAGCCTTCATTATTGTGATTTATTTGTGGAAAATGTAGTGTGACAAGGCTTGTTTATTTTATCATATCTGTTCTTCCTTACTGTACAGTCAAATATATCCTCCAGTTAGACTTGTCTTTGAAGTTGTGTGGTACACCTGAATGTCACTTCAATGGCAATGTATTTTTGCAATGCAATTTTTAAAGAAGTTCACCAAAAGAATGATGTTTTGTTACAGACTATCAGAAAATTGTATGTGTCCTGCATATTTGGCATTTTGATGCATAACACACAGTCATATTCAAACATCATCAGCTGACAGGTTTCAAATACTACATTCATTTTTTAAGGTAGCAAATATGTACACAAGGCTCTATCTAAAATAAATTCAACTGTGGTTTTGATCATTGTTAAATGAATGCTGAAGCCGCGTGTTGAGAACCAAGCAGTTAGTTCTTCAATAGTTCAAATTGCTGTCTCATGTTTGAGAAAACACAAACTCACCTCTGTGGGTAAAGTAGTGAACCACAACAGAAGTTCAGATTCGGATCACTGCAATATGAGTGGGGTTTGAATGAAAAAAAAAAGAAAAGTTAACTGGCTAGGTAAAAGATTCTGTTCTTTCTGCAAATCATCCTTTTAAAGGCAAGAGACAGATCTCTATCTATATAGATAGAGATATATAAATCATTACATCAGTCATTATGGAAGATGTAAGATGTATTTGGCAAAACCAGGCAAAATAGTGGATAAGCAACTGAATAGATGGAAGGACAGAAGAGTGTAAAATGATGTGTCACAGAAATTTCAGCAAAAGGCTAAACTATGCAGCCCTTTGCATAGCAACATAACTCATTTATGCCTAACACATTCATTGGTTATTAAACAGGAAAACATAATCATCTTGTTTTTCCTCTCATTTCCAAGCTGTTAATGAATCTGACCTACAAAACTTTCTGAAGATGGTGACAGTAGACTCTGAAAGTGCCCTTTATTCCATAGACTTCACTTGTTTGTGAAAGTTCTCAGTTTTCTGATTTTCCGTCCCACCTGTGTACACTGACAGAGACTAATATTGTGCCATCACATATTTGTTTTGACTTGGCCTCTCAAGCTTCTCATTGTTTGATTTCAAGGACTAAACAATAAGATCAGAGAGCTGAAATGTATGAAAATAAAGCACTTGAAAAGAGTGTTGTTCCAAACATTATTCTTTCCACTAAATATAATTAACTCCAACTGAGTGGGTAAAATCACTAGGTACAGACTGTGCTTGCAGATAAGCCATTCCTGACAAATCTAAAACACAGACGTAGTTCAACAGAAGCTGGAGAGAGTTTTGGCACTTTGACCTTTTGGTAGTTATCAGCAGCTTGTTTTGTAGACAATAGCGTACATTGGCTTTTTGAGGTTCTAATGAGATACATGCGATGCATTTGTCATAATCTCAGTCTCCTGTCTTGGTGAGACTAGAAAAATACCATGACCACCAAGAGTCAGCTGTCCTAAATGAGAGTGTAGGAAGCCTGTGGCAACATGGTTGAGCCTAGAGGCAGGTCTGTAATGCACAAGTAAGAACTTGTAATAACCAGAATTACAGCCAAATTGCTTAGATTTGAGAGAATAAAGGAACTTCCACTCACCGCATGATTTCCTGGCTTTAAAGGTCAGGATTCGTTGCTGAACATACAATAGAAGATGTAGGGATGTGGCTGAAGACGTGAGCTTATACCATTCAACTTCAGAAAATTTTGTATTTTAAACTCAGTGAGGAGGAACATTATGTAACAGTTCAGCACTAAGGCAATAACATTTAGTGAAATTATTCAACCAGTTTGGCTCAGCTAAGGAAACCTAAAGAAAACAAAAAGGAACCAACACCTACCCAATGCCTTAAGTCTAACTGCTTGCTTTTGTCTCTTTTCTTTCTTTTTTTTAAACAAACACACAAACAAAACAAAACAAAACAACAACTACACTTTGATTGTACATTAGGAACAAAACCTAAGAGAACTGTTTATTTTTATATTGATAGATCTTACACTTACCTTTTTTAGTAGGACTACAAGTTAGTTGTCTCTTCATTTGTTCCATTTTTGGAAGAGGTGGAAGTTAGACTCATTTGAAGTCTCAGGTAAAAAAAGTCCTCATCTGTGTCATATATTTCCTGGTAAATGTAACTTTCCATTCATTACCAAGAGACCCCATGCCAGTTGGAGAAAATACTCTCAATGTCTAAGGAGACTATAGAATCTAGTTATGATTAAATTAGTTATTTGACTTAATCAGTTCATTATGTATATATTCAATGAACAGATCTAAAGTTCAGAGACACACATCTTCCACAAACTGTCTAAGAATCTATATAACTTTATACAGTATAAATCAGTTTCACTTCCCTAATCTACTTGCCTAGGCAGGTTTAGGAGCTAGGTCCTCTTTCTTTATCCATCTCATAAGAACCTTAAGCTATGGCTCCCACTGATGCATAGGTCTTCGCCCTCTGAAAATTTACCCAAAGCCTGTGCCAATGCTACACCAGAATTATGTCACAAGCCTAATTCCTTGCCCAAAAAGTCAGGCAGCCTAACCTATGCCAACTCAGTAAAACACAACCTGAGGATCCCAAAGTAGCACTCACGTGTCTATATAAAATCTTTCAGTCCCTTGTCGCTTGTCCTAGAGAGTTCTTGAGTCTCCAGTTTGTTCTCCAGTAGCTATTAAGATTACAACAGGTGTTAAGATGAGGCTAGATGATCAGGATGGGGGACAGGGACATTAGAAGAGAGAGCCGGCAACTACAGAGATGCAGGAGAAAGCTGGAGCATAAGCTAGAGATCAGGGAGGAGCCACGAACATACAGGAAAGAGGGGAGACTCAAGACTGGTGTCTTGAGTGCCTGCCTTAGTCACTGGTGCACATGACCAGTAAAGCATATGGCTATTCATAGGTAAATATGCAGGGGCATGGTTTTATAGAAGCTACCTTGTCCTAGAAACCACATTCCTCTGACAATGTTTCAGCTTTCTCCATGTTATGGATGATGCCAGCAGCAAGGAACACCGGCCCAAAGCCAAAACTTTACAGTACTATTACTTTTTATGTCTTTGTTGGTGCAGAAACCGTGCAAAACATGTAAACATACCTCTTGAAGACCCACCAACTGCTTTCTATGCATGGCCATCAAGTCCACACAAACCAGACCCTGAGCAAATTCATGAGGGTAGTCTGCAACTGAACAGAGATGGTCATCATTTTCCCCATAGAGCAGTAAGCCACACACTAATTCATCTGAAAAGACAGAATTTCTAGAAGGTTGCGGATAGCTAATGGGACACTGTACATAAGTGTCAGCTGACAGGTCTATCCCGTGAATTTGACAGCCATCTGTAACACTAATGCAGGACAAGTTTTCAGGGCCTTTTCCTGCCACAAAAGTCATGTACCAGCTCAGCTTCAGCTCATGTCTCAGCCAAAACAAATGGCCAACAGCTAACTCCTCTGATTTTGTAACCATTATTCAAAATTGTCTGCATTCATCAGATAGAGTGTGTCCCAACTATCCTGCACATACACACTCCCTATGTGCCTCTTCTGCATTCCTGAATGCTAACTGAAAACATTTTCTCTCTTCTCTTCACAAGAGACTGAAATCATCTCCCTTTACACTGACTCCTCATTTCTGACAAGTGCTTCCAGACACCTGAAAATGAGTCCTTCAGTCAGACTTACTGCAGGTACCTCTAAGACATCAGACCTCTCGAGATCTCAAGCTTCAATGGCAAAACCTTTGAGTCTAGGAACCCTCTAGGATATCTCCTGAAGGTCTGTTATCCTTCTCATTCTCCAAATTACATACCTCTCAAAATCTACCACTCTCAAAGATCCAGACAAGCAAAAGATGCAAACACCCAGCCAGGAGGAAGAAGCAGGCATTAGTGAAAGTGAGGAATCCCACTGGGACCTTCACCATTGTGACAGGGATGGTCATCAGGGATAACTAACTTCAAGCAGTCCTAAGATCTAGTTTTCTCAAGACTATAAAATGCCGATACGTAAGAAGAAATAGTCCACTGTCCCACTAGGCTCACCAGAGGCAGAAAATGATAACTGAGTAGCTATTTATATGTCTAAGAAAGAGGTGACCTATGCATAGACTTCTGAAGCACGAGGCTGGTGGGCAATACTTGGAGGGAACAAGGGATATATTGCAAAAATAGAAAAGGCAGGAGAAAGAAATGGTGCAAAATGGGATTTTTTTTAGAAGATTCTTTCTGCTTTGGAAGTTTCTCTGGGAAGAATGTGTCAAGAGGTGTGTAGCACCTATCCTTTGGTTCTGATCCAGTGGCAGAAGCTGTCCTCTTCTGTACCACTACTGTTTTAAAAAAAAAAAAAAAAAAAAAAAAAANNAAAAAAAAAAAAAAAAAAAAAAAAAAAGTGGCCACGTTCATTCCCACTAGTCTTACACTGGGGTCACAACTCCTTTTCTGCCTTGGTAACTTTGATAGGACCTTTAGTCATTCAAAGATTTGAGGCAGATATTTCTAGGACTTTTCATACAAAAAAAACCCCCACAGTCCAAAAGAGCAAGAGGACTTTAAACTTTAAAAAAGGACTGGACTGCTTGAAATATAAATAGAACATTTCACTTTTTAAACAGAGGAATTCCAAAATGACTGTGACACATGAAATAGAAATAAGAATGTTTTATAACCAATTCACTGTGTCAGTGAAGGCATGTCTTTGCTTCCAGGAGTAATTAATACTTAATAGCTTTCTGTGTGGCACCAAACCCCATAAAATCCCTCTGGTCCCTTGGTAAAAGGAGTCCATCTCCTCTAGACCATCTCTGGAATGTTCTTTTCCCTTTGCATGCTTGGTTGCTCCCATGGGAGAAGCAATCTCTGCCTCTGCCTACAGCAGTCCACCTGACCTGTTTTTCTTTAAGAAACATGGCACACAAGGGAGGAACCAGCAAACAAAATAGATACTGTTCACTACTGTGATCATGACCTCTTTGCTGTCAGGGGAAACAGATGTTGACTGTTGGACAGGATTTGCCTTTAGCACTGTAGAGGAGGCTGTCTTCTCTGAGGGGCCAGTGCTTCCCTGTGAGTCTGTTTCCCCTGTCTTTCCTGAAGTTGTGTCAGCTGTAGAGCTCCCTGTCTCTTTTTTCTGCTCTCTCAAGACAAATCAGAGTTTTTGAGGAGGTACTGTTTGCACCTCTGAACTCAACAGAGTCAAAACCTCGATGGCTAAAGGATTGCTGAGGAACAGCCTGATCTCCTATGGTGTGAACAACAATATATGAACTCACAAGATATTTATAGACACTGCTCCCAAGGTGACCATCCTTTTCCTATGACTCCCTGCAGCACCACTGAATCTGGTAAGTACATTTTTAAAGCGCTTATTGCGATGATGGAGTTGGTCAATCTGCTCATCAAGCCTCCTGCTTCCACTTTCCACTTCTTTCCGATGCCAGCAGTCACTGCTGAGAGACATAGAGTCCTTAGAAGAAGCAAATTAAATTACAGCAGCCAGGTTGGCTGAAAAATGTTCATCATAGGCTCCCTTTGAGTGCTACCTGAGGGGTGGCCAATGCCCTAGGGACACAAGAGGTGGCAGGGAGATAAACAGTTTAAGTCTGCACGGACAGATGTGTCTCACCTTAATCAGATGTCTGCCTTTAGTTAGTTTGATCTGAACATCACAGTGTTTGACCTGCAAGAGTGAAATGCTATTTGGGGACCTATGACCATAAGTCTAAATGTATTAAAGGGGAGAGGAACATAAGATTCTAATCAAAGGCCTCTGAAAAGCCAGGTGTGTCTCTGTATTGCCTTTGATGGGATGTAAGAATATTTTGTCTGTTTCCTGTGGATTAAAAAACAGGCTTAAGCACTCAAGAACTACTTTTCTCATTCTAAGAAAAAATGATGAAAACAGAAAGCTAAAAGTGAGAACAAAATATACATTTCTTTGTAAAAATTAATCTCAACAACACTCAGACTGATCTAGAATGTATGTAATTAAAAACTGGAAACAGAAATATAGTAGACTGAATCATTGGGTTAGTATAAAATGTGGTATGAAATTCAAACTGAATACAAAAACCAAGCTGAAGTCTTGAACATCAAAACGAGGACATGCCAAATCTTTTGTGGTACTGTTCTGTGCTCTACTTTGATGATGTAAATTTTATTTCAAGATAATGATGAAGGTACAAAGGCATTACCATGTCACCAAATGAAAAAAAAAAAAAATCCTCTGTGATCATCCTAAATTTCATTAAGACAAACATCAATACAATCGGTCCAAGCTTTACAGATGATTCTCGAGTAACCGAGAAAAAAGGACTAATTAACTGAAGAAAACACTGTAAAGAACAGATAATTCAGAGAACAGTCTCTGGAGACAGTATATAATAGATCCATAAAGTGTTGTGTTTACATGTCTAAAGGATTCCTGAGCTAAGGCCATCTGCTCTATGACAGAACAACTCGTTTCCTTCTAAAAGATCTCTGCAGAACTGCCCCTGTGTTGCGCAGTGTCCCCTCCCTGCAGAAAAATTTGTTTTTACTATTGATTTTTCCAAGATGTTTTTGTCAGTCTGGCAACAATAGAAGAATTAGAAAAGTCTTCACCTCTCCCCTTGGAAATGTTACCTCTGCTTTTCAGTACTTCTCTCATAGCCTTTTCAGGTGTTGATCTAAAAAGTTGACCAACTGATGTATTTTAAAGCCACTGAAAATATACTGTCAGGGTGCCACAAAGGCCAGGTCCCATCCCACCACCCTAGATAGGAGCAGGACAGGCAGAGGGCACTGGGACAGCCCCAGCCCTGGGCACTGGACACCTCCCTGGGGACGGGGATGAGGATGGGCCAAGGTTGGGCTGGGACATGGGCCTATGGGTGGGCCTTGCTCAGTGGGGCCCATGGCTGGCCAAGGCAGGGCTGTGGGGAGCTGGAGATTGTCCCTTCTGAAGCATCACTTGGGCAAGGACTTACATCCACAGAGGGCTGAGATAGGGTCCTGGGCTGTGGGCAGGATTTGGGGAGCCCCAGGGGACATGGGACAGGGACAATGCCCTCAGGGCCCAGAAGTATACATTCATGATAGAAACATTGTAATGTTGGAAATAACTTTCTTCGCACCATTTCCAAGAACAACTGAATGTAAGCACTAGTTTCCCAGGCAATTAGGTCTTCTCTGGGAACTTTACTCTTAATAAGAAGCTTTACAGTGGTTTTCAAAAAGCTTCAACTTCCTGTGGAGCATTGTGTTATCCTTCCTAATACCTGTACTAAAATCTCAGAACTATCAAAGGTGATTTGCAATTCATTAGTTTTATCACCTCTTCAAAAAAAGTTGTTTTAGAGATCAAAGAGAGATCTGAAATCCCAAACATCTGATAAAATTAAACCTAATGCTATGTTAGAAGATAAGGACTGGCTCCAGCGTAGGACAACCTATGCACATCATAAGTAGATGACAGACAGAGTATAAAAAGGCTTGTGATGATAATGAGGTGGCAAGGGAAAACTCACTTAATCCACTCACTTTAAGGCATCAAGAACTAAAAGCTTTTCTATACTTTTTCCTATTCCAGCTCCTTTGGCAAGGTGTTTTGATGTTGATGAGGAGGATATAAAGAAAGGGAAATAAGGACATCGTCTTTTTTTCTTTCATGACATGATGCAAAAAAAAAAAAAAAGCTAATAATTATATGTCGGTATTTCTTACTGATAGACTAATATGAAATATAATTTTGTATCATATTATTAGCCCAAGTAAGGAATCTATAATGATGATACAGGATACAGATCCCAAAAAAAGGGTGTGGGGGGGTACATTCTCACCCAGAAAGCTGAATAAATATTGGATGCTAACAACTGCATACGGATGGAGGGCTTGATGAGCTAATTTTCTGTAAATCAGTGAAATGGTAAGATGTCATAAGAAACCTGAAAAGCATGAACAGCAGTCTTTGGTGCATGAAGGGCTTATAAGACTTCATTGACTAAACATCAACGCAAGGATCAAGGCATCAGCAAACTCCATCATCAGCAGTATTGCAGTTCTCTACAATTCTTTGCTATTTAACAAGTGAAAAGGTTTCCAATTAGTGAATAAGTAATAATTATGAATATGTAACATAAAGTATATCATTAAAATTAAGGGCTGCCTCTTATTGACTTTGTTGATCCTTGATGCAAACCCTCCCAATACTTACTTTCTAAATAGATAATGCCTACAGAAGAACAAAGAGGGGTACATGCACTGAGGTACATGTGTAAGTAGATGAGATACATGTGGATCTCATACTGAGATACTAACACATGCACTGAGATACATGCAGCTAGATTTTCCATAGCAATGTGAGCTGCCTTCCAGTAGGCAGAGTTTACTCCTGAGGTTCTGATAAGAAACCAAATGAATGCTAGAGAAGTCACTAGAAGATGTTTTCAAATAATATCATTAAAGCTGTCTGGTGTACAGAGACAGCCTTATGGGAACAATTATTGGTGATCTTCTGAAATCTGCAATGGTCAGAAAATACACACACACACACACACACACACACACTCTTATTGACAAGAAAATCTATGGAAAAGGTTTCTTAGTTGATTGGCACTATCACACATTTAGACAGGAGCGTCCAGAAACTGTACATTTTGTGGAGGGGGTGAAGAAGTTGTTTTTACTGGAAGAAGTCAGTCCCATAACTATATGACTGGCACCTCTGAAGAAGCACCAGACACATTATGGCTCACAGTAAAATCAGAAATCAGGAACAATTCTATCAGAAAAGCCAGTATTGAACCTTCATGTGTTATAGATAGATAATGTATTATTTGAGGTTAAAGTTACAACCCAGCATGCACAGACCACGGTAAAAGCCTGCATGTGAAGGAAGTTTAGGAGTTGAAGTATTGAGGTTTTCTTACAGCTATTGCAAACTGTTCCAGTATTTACTGTTTCCCTAAACATATGTATAAGGATACATTGTGCCTACTCACAACATGTTCTGCTATTTTCTCTGTATCTTGAGCATCCATCAATTTAGAAACTTTTTCCTTTGTGGTAATACAAACACATTTTCCAAATTTTATGTGACATCTGTGTTCCAGTAAAAAAAAGTATGTATGTGTATGCATGGGCATACATATCTCTATCCATACATATATACGCATATGAAAGTATGCGCGGATGTATGAATCTCCGTAGAGTGAAGAAAAGATAACAGAACTGTTCTTTGGACAGCTCAAACAGGTGTTACTACTACTACTACATAAAAAATAGTTCTGTGGCCACAAAACTATTATACAATTAAAATCAAGGCAAAAAAATTCCAGCAGCCAAAATTCTTCTACATCCAAATGAAAGAATGCCAAAATCCTTGGGTTATAACTCTCTCTCTTCAACACTGGTAATTAAGGACATTTCCTACAAGTTATTTGAGGTGTTCATGTAGCTGTGCTGTATTATTTCCTTACTCACTTAGCCTTTTAGGCTTCATAAACCCTTATCTTGAACATCCAAATTGGGATCTCTCATGCTTGTAAAGTTGAAGGTATTTTCTTCTCTGTTTCTATTCTTTCATACATTTACATCATTACATCCAATGAGGATGCATTTACTTCACACAATAGGCACAGTAACTCAGGGTACATGGTCTAGTGCTCTCCTTTTAGACAAGTGAAATGGTTGTCAAAACCACAAATTTTCATGACAACAGCACCTTATTTTCCTGTGTAAAATAATTTCCCTTTCCTATAATGGAGTGATCAACTATTGATAAATGCATTCTTCATTTCCTACTGAAAGAATTCATTTCCCAGTTGCTTCAACACCATTTCAAAGTCAAAGAAAACTTTATACCAATGAGACTGTTTTTTTGATCTTTAGTGACATATTTCTGAACTAGAATGATTATTGGTGTTGTGGAGACATCTTCAGGGCAGCAAACTCTCCTCAAATCTGGCAAAGTTATGTTTACCAGTTCTGCCTGGACTGAAACAAAAACAGCATGCATCCTGTCCTAATATGGATGAACTATTCACGTGGAAAGTCTGTCTCCTGACAAATGAGTAGGTCCCTGGAGTACAGCACATATGCCTCCTCACTGGGTTGGGATGGAAGTGGCCAGAAAACCAGCCTGATGGTCCAATCCTCTTAGTAGATCTGAGCATCCTGCGTGCATGTAAGCCATACTGCAGCTGCTTGATGCTGGCTTTCACCTGCTTTTCACTGCTCTGAGTTACTCTCTAGCCTGGACACTTGACAATACTTTCAAACTGTTTGAGCAAAACTTCAATATTTGACAAATCTAATTAGAGTGGCATACACTTCACACCCTCCACGGCATAGTTCTTTCATAACTTTCCAGACAGGTTTATATTAAATTGCATTAATGTTGTACTTTCTAGTCAGATACCTTTTATTTGTAGCATTGTGCTCACCCTTCAGAGCCAAGAATGCGGGGGACACACAGAAGTTCTGAATAATCTTTATCTTTGAAATGATATTGTCAAATCAAAGAATTTTCTGTAGCTGATACACGGTAGTGCATTATGTAGACTGGGATTTGTCTTCAAACAGTGGAGCCTTTTATTAGCTGCCCAGCATTTATTTCACCATGAAAGGAGGCTGGACTGTCACATCTTTGGAACAAATCTGAGGAAAACAAGAGAAATTTTTTTAAAGTGCATATCTTGATAAGTTCTTTATTTTTCTGGTCTAATCAGTTGTATCTCTATTTTCTTTTTCAACTTAAAGAAAAAATGTCTTACATATATCACATCCCTCATTGCATTCGCAAAATTATTCTGGTCTTGGCCAATTCGATGTCCCTTAACATTCACTGTAGAGAATTCTTTGCAGCAGAGATAAAGATTCATGAAACTGAGGTGATAAGAATGGTGTTATTTGTACAAAACTAATTATTCTCAGTGTTTTATGTTTCTTGTTCTTGTAATCGTTTTATATCTCTCATTTTCATTTTTTATTACACATTCTGCTCCACATTTGGGCCTTGGCAAACTGAGAGAATTGAGGAAATATTTCTCAAAACAGTAAAATGTTTCAGTTCAAGAGTAACATTTTAAGTGCAGCCACTGTATTATGCAGTTCCCAGCAGATGATTTTACATAATGAGTCTCTTTTTGGTAGAAACAACTCAAAGTATCAATTGGTAGTTTACTCCTATTCTTATCCAGTGCAAGGTGACTTTCATTAAGAAAATGGAAAAGTACATTTTTATGACTGTGACATTATAATTCTGGTACTGTTTTTCACTTAACTTTAAGAAAATATAATTATATTTGCTGATATAATAATCAGCACCAGATGTGTCAAATGTCTTTGATTAGAAAATGAAAGCTATAATCCCTGTTGTTTTCCGTGAGTTTATATTAGACTGAAATCATAACACTTTGAGGTGTAACATCAACCATTTCAGTGGCTTTTCTGAATCTAAATTATGCCTTGACTTTAATGAGACTATGAACACAAATAAAAGTATACAGGTACCTACAGCTGCAAAGCAAACCTTGAGGGCCTTAAGATTGTTTAGCTAATAAAAAAGAACAACATTCAGTATAGGTCAAATACACATGTTATTTTCTAAAGCCTTTTTACCACAGCAGAATTTATTAGGCAAAATCCAGGCAAGAGATCTGTCTACCTCTGGAGTTGCACTGTTAATGACAAATACATTAAGTGTAGATATTAATTTTCTGCACGGTCCACAAAGTGTATGATGTCTTTCTTTGTCCCAGCAGTTTTCAGTTCCCTCTTTTCTCTCAAAGTTCAAATGTTTCACCACATTGTACGTTTCTCTAAAAGAAAACATTTGTTCTTTCAGATGACCTTTTTTTCTTCCTTCCTTTCATAAGAGGCAAGCAAAGAATATCATTTAAGCTATTTTAAATATTTCCCTTATTAATCAGAAGCAAAATTTGCACTTAAATTATTTGGCTATTCAGGTACTACGCATATGAAGGAAAACAATAATCTAATGAAGTTGAAATAATCACACTGATTGTTGCAGCTGAAGATTTTCATCAGACATTTATTATCCTCCCGTTCGTCAGCTTTTTGTAAACATGTTAATGTATTAATCAGTCTGTGCATGGGTTTCATAAACATTGCTACATTACCTGTTCTATTAATAGATGCAATATTTGCCATGCAAAATATTGATTATGAAAAAAAATCTTAAGTTGAAAAGCTTGTTTCATTCAAGGTTAAATAAATTTTGGATTGATAAATGCGTTCAATAGAAACACTTACAATGAGGTGGGATTCAACTGCTTAACATCTGGTGTCACCTGAGATGCCCTAAAGTATCTGAGGTATTGGTATGGGGCTGACAAATAAGACCCAGAATTCCCAGAAGAACTTTGCACTTTGGAACAGCAGCCAGGTCAAATATCTCACATCGCTGAAAACAGGACTAGTCACTTACATTTACGCAACTGAATGTACTTTGGCTAGCAGCTTTCTAGTGTGCAGAAACTCACTTTTCTTTTTATAAGACATATGATAATTTACCATGATTTTTTTTCTTCAGAGCGATGTTATAAACTATAGTCACTAAACTCAATACTTTCTTTTGCTGACAGTGAAATATTTGATCAGGGCTGAGATATGCCAGCCACACATACACAGAGCTGAAAGACACAGAGGGAGATCTTTGTAGCTGGTGCTGTCAGAAGATGCTCTCCCCCCATCATCTTTTTGCTGTGATGTTGTGCACCTTTCATAATCGATTACAGCAGGGCTGATTTACAAATTTCATTGCCTTTTAAATTAATCCAGCAGACATTTCTGGAAAGGACTGAGGAGCATCCCCTCCAGATCTGCTATTCCAGCAAAAAGGATACAGCAAAGAGCTGATGAGAAGTGACTTGACAATCAACAGAGTTGTTTGGAAAATGACTATCTGTTGTCAACCTCACTTCACTAGTAGCTCTTCTTACTTCTTATCTACATGCTAACATCACCAAAATGTGCATTATTAAATCAATTAATATGAAGGACAATATATATTCAGAAATAGACTGTTATTTTAACTCACATCTCAAAGCATAACTGTGGTTGTGCTTCATAAAGTGGTAGTAGGGTGTCTCTATGTGGGGACCTGGAAGACAGTCTGCTCGATAAAGACTGACTGTCTCCTTCAATAATTCAGTGTGCATCTTCGTACAAGTGCCAGTTAACTGCCATTTTGCATGATCTCTCATGAAGATTTTATTGGTAGAACCATGTTCTTGATTCTTCCCAACCTTTTCTGAACTAGAGGAACAGTGGACACCCCATGGGCCATTTCCACCACAAGGCCAATCAGCACCGAATGGGGCAGGTTTACTTTGGTGAAGTCTTTGAGTGAAATCAGAGTCTGTCCTTTCTGTATGTCTGTATAAAACTAACAAAGAAACTGCACCTCTGTCTTCTCCCAGAAGGGTGAAGAAATCCTTAGCATCAATAAAATCCAATCAGATTATTTTCTGGAGCAAGAGACTGTTAAAATGGGCAAAGAAAACTTGACAGCATTTACCTTGTCCAACGCAACAACCAGTCTGGTGTTTAAATTCCAGTTATGCTATACATGAAAAGAAATTGTCTTTCATTACCTCTACTCCTTTTTCCTACACACATCAGCATTTGGCCATAAATCCATATGTGCCTGAACCTGACAACATGGCTGATTCTTCATACGCTACACTGAAAAAGACTAAACAACCATACCCTGTTAATGTCAACTTTGCAAATAACTGGATTCTATTTATGTTCTTCTTCAAAAGTTTACATAATGTTATCCATATTAGTTAATTTTCATGCTTTCCACAGACAAGCCAAATCTGGAAACACAAAACAAAGTTGGACCTACAAGCATTCAAAGCCTTTTAACTCAGAACTGCACTGAAACAGACAGTCTTCTCACTACCTCCTCCAGAAACAATTCCAGTATTTTCTAGATACCCAACTGCAAGTTCCCCAATTTTAGATCTATTGTGTTTTTAAAGTTGAATAAGAGCTTGCTTCCATGTGTTTCTGTGCTATGGTTCTGCTTAACATGAACATCCACTTGAACCATAAACTGCTTTTTTTTTTTTTTTTAACTTCTTCTGGTAACTCTATCACTGTCCTTCAAAAGGAAATCTCATCTGATATAGACAGAAGTTTGCATACACACCCTTTTAGGTTTGAATGATTCTTCAGTAACATCTTACAACTGGCAACATGTCCTTTCCACATATTCCAAATATTCTGGTAAATGTGTGCTAATGAGGAAACCTCTGTGATAAACTCCAGGAATTAAAATTTACAATGAAACTCCAAAAATCTTGAGGCAAAACAGTAGATCTCTAGTTAACAATCAACATCATCAAGGTGATTGCTGAATGTTTAAAAAGAGAGAAACTAATGAACTTCAACAGGTAAACTTTCATTTCTCATAAACTTTCTACTATTGGGAAAAAAATCTCATAAGCTTTTCTAGTTTGAATACTGGTACTCTATTAGTTATCATCACAGAATATACGCAACAGATTTATCCCTGTCACTGAAGTCTGGCAGTGACTTAAAGAATGCTCCTTATGCCTTCCAGGCTATATTTAGTTCTTCAACATATATAGTTCACTGAAATCTAACATGAATATATCATTTAAGTGACATCTACTTTCTTATCCCACATAGTGATGCAATAGAAGCTATAAAACAGGAAATATCTAAAAAAGAAAAAAAATCTCAGCTATGTTGTCATTTGAAACAAAATTCCCACACACATTTACGGATGAACCTGACAATCTGTTGCTGGAAGACTGTATCAGTAGAATTAGCACTATATTTTTGTTTGCTGTTTGCTATTTGGAGGTACACAAATAAGGTTCATAATGTTCTTTTTTCACTAAAAACCTTTTTCATCTGATTTGACTTAGATTAATACTAAACTTGGAAATGCAATGTCTAAATTATAGCCGCTGTCCAAAGGCCTTTCTGGCCTGATCCTAACCATGGACACCATGTACTGACCAGGAAGCATAAGCAAAACCCAAGAGATGTGTTTATTTACTGTAGTAAAATAGCTGTAATGTTTCTATTTTTTTATCCAGATTAGTATTGCAATCATGGTTGACTAAAGGCAAATGTTTTCATATGCTTTCTTTATAAGGCTTCATTAATTTCAAAGATTATATCACTGTCACTGGCAGAAAAGAAGAAAAACTTGACTCACGTATTTTATTCTCTACTGACAGAGAAGTTTCCAGATGAAACACATTTTTTCCCTAAACTCAGACATTCCTAGAAGCCTAGCATACCACTTTAATTAAACTACTGTCAATGGATAATTCTGAAAGTAGCCACAGGAAAATGGCTGAGATCAATTCCTCTAGCTTTAGTAACTTAATCACAATTGATGATGCACGTCTTGGGTACCTCTCATATTAGTCATGTGGTCAAGCCACTCTTGTAAAAGAATGTGCCTAGAATGTACCTTTCTGACTTACACATTTTGGCATGATAGAGCTCCCCTTGGTCTTCACTACTCTTTCTACTGCTTTTCTGAGACAGAAAACATTCATTTAACAGACTGTAGCACCTGCAAATTGGTCCCTATGATATATTGAAACACATGAATGTCATCTGAAAAAACAGCTGGTGAAAGGATTTAAAATGGTAAAATGTATTTTTTATTTTTGTCAGAAAAAGATTGATTCGATAAAAATCATATTTTGGTAAATTGAAGTTTTTACTAATGCTTTCAAAGGGAATTATTTTTAAAATATTCATTTCAATAAAGTTAAACATCTCATTTACATTTTATGCAACATAACTTATAATAACTGTGTCAAAAATTGCAGATTTTTCTAGTAATTGATACAGGATGTTGATATTACTGTAACTAAATTCTGATCTAATTCAGTGTTTCAACTACTTATTTTGAATATAACTGTAAATGCCCGTGTTCCTAAACGCCCCTGTATAGTGACTATATAGTGTAAAGGAGGCCCAATTAAAGTGACATTTGGGTCAACAGACCAGAACAGTGAACAAACCCATCTGGAGAAAAAGCTCTGTGACGTAACTTTGCAGGGGAATTGAATTATACCACACCATAACATACCATACCAATCTCAGATTTCTGGAGAATTTTATTCTCTCCTTTCAGACATTTTGGGCAAGCCAACATTCAGAAATTTCACTTTCAATTTCACGTATCATGTCGTTTTTTCTTTTCTTCTATTACATAGCCAATGGCTCAGTTATTTTTCTCAGTTGTCTTCAAGCAGTCCTGGCTCGTTGTGGTACTAGGTAAGTGGACAATTAGCAGCAGTGCTCCCCAGTGTGTAACATGCTATTCTCATTGTCTGTGTCCTGAATTGATTCAGGAGTTCACTTATTGCTTTGAATAAACACTTTCAGAGTTCTTATTCTCACAATTTTTTATTTTTTTTTTTAGTCCAAAAGGTTCTTTGAAGATGTATTCAAGCAATATCTAAGCAAGCAGCTTAAAAAGAAAAGATTCCAAGGTCTTTTTTCTAATTAGGAAATCTTGCAGTAATCCAACTAATTGATTTAAGTGCGAACACATAAATTTCAAAATGGAGCTAAATAAGTCTCAAGGGCTGATAGTCCCTTGGTAATGCAAATAAGGGTCAGCACACTTTCATAGCAACTACCTAATTATGTGATTGGGAACAGGCTTTGAGTGATGTTCACACAGTAAGTACAGAGTCTGTTGCTCTCTGCCGCAAAAATACAATTGTGTTTTTCAAATGTGTTTGTTCAGAAAATATTCTGATATTGTCAAAAACATAAAATTTGAGGGACTATTTTTAAATTGTCTGTCCTCTGTCATCTTCTTTTTTCTTTCACTTCGTTCTCTCCACACTGCTATTTTTCATAACAAAACCAGGCCTCCTCTGTCAAATACAGTAGTAATTACTGATATGCCTTGCCTTAGGCCTTCCAAATGCAGACATTTTCAAGCCACTTCAGACAACAATTAAGGATCTAATTAGAATCTAATCTAATTAGGGTGTGTCTCTGTTTCCATATACATTAAGGGAACTTTGACTGTTTCCAGTCAGCTGTAGTTTATACCAGTTATAGTCCAGTCTATAGCAGCTATACCGCTCCTTAAATGTGTGTAAATATAACAGAAGATAAAATCTACATTGTTAAAACACTGTAAATATTTAAGAACTTTGAAAGTGCCATTTCTGGAGAAACAGGTATGGAAAAAGGTCTTAGCAAAAAATATCTATGTCAGATGTCTCCATACTCCCACAGTGTTATTACATAGGATACAAATTTAAGAATTATTCACTGTTAGGAATTAACTACTTACATTTCATTTCAACTTGCTTAAGGTAGCTCTTGAAAGAATTAATGTGCTTCTGGAAAACAAACAGTCCAATAGTGGCTTCCCTGGACTTTATTACTCTGTCTCTGTTCCCACTTTCATCATCTGCCTCTGTGTTTTGCCATAACAGGATGGCAAAAGGGAGAAGTTACAAGATCAAAATATTAAGGTTTTATTTGGCCTTAGCTATTGATATAACTCAGGATAAATCACCTCTCTGATCCTCATTGAACTTAACTGTAAAACTAATCTATATATTAAATATTAAGTTATTTAAATACTTAATATTTACATGTAATATTAATACTTACCAGGGTTGTGTACACGTTTGTTTCATTCACAGAAGTACAGAAACTATAATGAAAAAGTAACAACAGTATTTCATGTTATCACTAAACAGTATTTTTCTATGATCCTAGTAACAGTTAAAAATTAAACAAATAAAGATCCCGTCATCTTGAGACAAAGTATTCCTATTTCACAAAGATTCACAAAGTTATTTAGTGTAAATACTAGATATGTTCTTTCATTAAAAACAAAACAAAACCCAAAAGAAACATTGTGACTAGGCACAATAACTGCCCAAAGTAATTCAATAAGATCAGTATAAAGTACAGGCTTTTTTTCTCTATTTCTCCCTCTTTATTTTTCCATCGAAATTATTTCCTTCTCTTTTTAAGGGAAAAGTTTTCACTAGAAAACAATCAAACTAAGGTCTTATAACTATTTTCTTTTGTAAAATGTTCTAAGATCTATACCCACTAATTGCTGCAGGAGAGCTCAGGAAAATGCTTATCTTTTTTGATTCTTCTCCTTTCTACTACCAGTTTATAGCCAAAGAACAGACCCATTCAGTTCTTCTCAAACTCTAAGCCACTGACAAGTCATCCAAATACCACCAACACTCCTAATCATCAACCAAATCACAAAACAAATATAATGTTTACACAGTGATTAGTTTCACCATTAAAAGCTGATGCAGGTACCCTGACAGCTGTTGGCTTATCTGACTTTAATAATTTAATTAGGTTGCTTAGTCACATTGGGGAGATACATAACAGGACAGGCAATCATGATGGTCACTTTTTCCTCACTGGGCCACATTTACTTCTTCCTTCTACCAAAAGACAAGAAGCCTATCTTCCTGTTAGCGTACACTTAAACTCCTTTAGCGCTACCAGAAGTATGATATTCCATCAAGTCTAAGCAGATTGCAAGCAAGGCATTCAGTAATTCAGAGACTAGTTCCTTCAGAACTGAACTGCAGTCCGACACTGGGTGAGTCTGAGAGACTCCGTTTCCACTGCTTTTAAAAGTCTTCCTACTCTTTTTAGTAGAGGAAAAGAAGTAGGAATTGTGATTTTGAGGTTTGTTTGACAGAATATTAGCCACTGCAAAGAGCAAATAACTACATCTGTGAGAGGTGAAAAGACTGGGAGTCAATGAATAAAGAAAGAGTAATCACCTTCACTTCAACATGTACCTTATTTACAAGTTCTATACAAATTCAATGGCAGCTATTTTCAGTCAGACCTGGATCAGGTCCGAAGCATGTTATTTTAGCTCTGGGAGAGTACTTAGCTCCCAAGAGTCAGGTCCTGGCAAATGTTCAAAGTCTTTACAAATAAAGGTAAATAAGGATTTCCCCCTACTCAGTGTTTCTGCACTGATCACTATATTACTCCAAAACACAACAGTTAATTTCCCTTGTCTAAGCATCCTTTGAAAGGTGTCAACCAGCTTTCTAGAACCAGTTGTCTTCTTACCTTATATGAGCTTTCTGTTGTAGTATACATAAGCAAAACAATAGATCCAAAGATATTTGATTTCATTTTGGCTGTGAATACTGTACCAATATCATTTTCACCAAATATACAAAACTGAGTGCACTGATTAATCACAGAGACAAAATGGTATGCTTTATTCAAATTTGTTTACTCAAAATTTTACTACATGATTAAAAATGAATGAAGTATATGTTATGTTATTTACTCAATCCATCACATTTTAATGATACTGCATGTGTATTCACACTCTTGTTTACGTTCATATTGTGTATTTATCATCCTACTGTGTGGGCACTTATCAACTACAGTAAGTAAGAGAAGTTCTTCATCTCCTATGAGATTTGGTATCATTGTATTTTACTTTCCACACTGCTTAGTTATTTCCAGGACAAACATCCATGGTTCTGCATTCTGGGAAGATCTATTTACTCAAGACAAAAGAAGTGCCTTTTGCCCCTTTATGCCTCTGATGATGGCTGGAAGATGGACTGGAACTTGATCTCTAATGATTATATAAACATGAACCTGCTGTAACCGAGTATTTTACGTAGCCCTGTGTTAGAGCTGAAAAATCTCCCCAGGCCTTTTAACACAAATGGTAGGAGAAGCCTGGATCAGGGCTTGGTTGCAAGTCTGAACAGAGCTTATCCCATTTACGTATAACGATGAGTTTCTTATGTTTGCATTCAAATATCTGATTTGCCTTAAGAAGCTGCTGACCTGTGAGTGCTTCTACAGCAAATAAGACATTCTTTGATGTAAATAGCTATTCAAGTTAATTTAATTTCTCCTCCTTCTATGTTGCCTTTCATTGCTACTTCTGCAACATAATATAATGACCAAATTTTCCTAATTTTGTTAGAAACTCTAGAAACTGGGGTTTTAGTAAGAAAAATTAAAAAATCAACAAGATGAATTCAGTAGAAAATGAAATGCTTTTTTAATAAACTTTAATTAAATAACAAGAATAATTTCTTATTTATAAACACTGAATTTAATGGAAAAAAATGTACCATGTTTATCAGATCAAGGCTTATTTAGATGAACTCCAAACACACTACACTCTGCCTTATGAGTTGTTAAAAATTACTCTTTTAATCAATTTAATTGAAAGAGATGCTTGAAATTATCCAAGTTATCATATATTTAATATTTTCCTCTAATTTCCAATGGAAGTCAGTACCTTTAACCTAAACAAAATTAAAGGTAATTCCATAATTCTTGTTTCCTTTCCACTGCTCAGTAACCTGTATCAGAGTTTTAGTGTTGGATGAAAAAATAATTCTAGTGAATCAACAATTAGCTGAAAAACTGTTCATTCTTCATATTAAAAGAAACTTTCTTTAAGCTTTGGGAAAGTTACAGCAATAAGGGTACCATCAGCATTTCTCTAAAGATCCCCAAATCTCCAAGAAGAAAACAGAGCACAAAGTGGAATTTTATTGAACAAAATAGAAGTTGCATGTTATTACAGCTTTTTGTCCACAAACTGTGTTTCATTGTTGACATTTCTGTGGAATTATGCACCGCATCCTGGCTTGCCTTGGTTCTTATGCAACTCTGAGTGTGGTTTTGGCATTGTTTTCAGTGCACATGCATGTGTGTTCAGAAGTGCTTCCAACAGAAGCAGAGTGAAGCTTGATACAAATAGTCAAAGAATCACCCAAGAAGCCAGAGAGATCATATGGAAAGCAATGCTGGAGCTTCAGGGCTGTAGGAGAACATAGCTGTGCACACACACACACACACATTGTTTAACAAGAAGAATAAGGACAAGGTTTTGGCTCTACAATACAGGAAAGACTAAATTATTTCAGCTAAAAAAGAAAGAAACCTGAACCTTTGTCAAATTTTGGAAATTAACTAGGGCCAACTGAATATATATATATATTTCGGTTCCTGAACCAGCCAATTAACATCTCTAGTTTTAGGGTTGAATGGGAGCTCTAAATGCTGAAATTAGATAACAAAATAAAATATTAGTTGATGTACTTCTGGCCAGTACCACACACACTGGCTAACAGTCCATCAAGGAACTATCCAAAATGGAATAAGCCCTCCTAAAAAAAGACATAGACACAGAGGGCTGTGCTGCCATACAGTGAAACCTGGACAGGCTCGACTGTTGGGCAGAGGGGAACATAATGAAGTTCAACAAGGGCAAGTGTAGGGTCCTGCAACTAGG
>RSEF01000002.1:92857415-92909716 GCA_003993805.1 Himantopus leucocephalus
ATCTTCAAGGTCCCTTCCAACCTTAACAATTCTATGATTCTATCATTCTCTGAAATGACTAATCTTATATCCACAAAATAAAGTAGGAAAAATAATATATGTGAAAACAGAAATTATCTGTTTGTATAACATTATATATGTACTAGTTTTCCTAAGTACTTGCTTGTATGAAAGACTTTCATACAATAAAAAGCAGCTTTTGTGTGGTAAATAACATCTGGAGTAAATTGTCAATGGAAATTTTGGTGAGGTTTTTCTCTGTCCCTCCATTCCATAGATCATCTCCCCATCCTCTCCTTCTATACGTATTCGTGTGTGAACATGAGCTATTTACAGCCAAAAAGAAAGTATGCCTTTCAAATTTCAGCAGGTTGTCATTCTTTCCACACATTACAGAACACACTACAATTCAATAAAGCACCGTTAACCTTGACCTGGCACACTTATCTCAGCCTTACTCATTTCCTCTGAGAAAAACCTGAATATTCTTGCAATTACATTGCATTAATTTTTCTCTCTCCTTGCCCCCTTCCACCCCCCTGCCCCCATCTGAGCTTCTTGGGATGGTGGAACCAGAATCTGACTTCAGGTTTATTATTATTATTTTTATTGCATCCAGAGCCTCTGATGGCAACAGATATGTCTTTGGCAGCTTTGAATCAGAACAATGTCCTGCTGGTATGATGGCACCTTTTCTAAAAATGTAATGTTCTGCCTGATAAGTGTGGCCTCAAGTCCTTTTCCTGTCTGGATTCTTCCAACAGTGCTCTTGCCTCAATTTCCTTTCATGTGCCCATCCTCCTTCTGATATCAAGGCCACAGCATCCTACAAAGGATTTTCAAATTCTTGACGTTAAAATTGACTGAGAATTCTATGTTTTTAAGCACTCTTCCCATGCCCTCATAACCTTATTGAGCTATTTCTCTGGAAAACTTTCTAAAGACTCTCACCTTTTTACCAACTGCCACAGAACAAATAAATGTATTGTTTGTGCCCGTAGGAGCTATATTTGCATAATATTTTTCTCCTGATCTTCAGATGAAGGGACACTGGAGAGAGGATAGCAGGAGAAGATTGCTTTTTTGCTTTTCTTTCCTCCCCCTTTTCTCCACTTGTCTATCCCTCCTTCCTTTCTGCTCTATGTCTTCAGTCACAGTCTGATTGTGGGAAGATGTCAATGGTGAAGAAAGTTTTTATTAGGGGGTAAGAACTAGTATTTTATATCTAGAGTCAAACTGGTCAGATGAACAGCAGTTTTCTCTATGCCCCATGAGCAAAGTTAAAGTGGTCTGCTAGTGAAGTCTGTGGTCTGTTTTTACATCTAACAAGGGCTGTGAGACGGCAATCATGAACTAGTCTAAACATTTTGCTTTGAAGCCTTTTCAAGGTGGAAAACTCATAACATTTCAAAGTGACAGTTTCTCTCTTAAATGAAAATGAGGAACAACTGGGTCAATATCCTCGAATTCGAAATAACTGCAGAGTTTCTAACCCAAAAAACCTGTTGCAGAAATCATAGGAGATAATATAGTTTCAGTACATAGAAATCATGAAACACAGTAATTCTGAGTTACCAGATATTTTAGCCAGAAATTCTCTGGCAGGCATTTACAAGTATGCCAATGAATGTGAAATCAACCTCTGAGATACAACAAATTAAAAAATATGCTGACTCAGGTACAAGGGGTACATTGATGTCAGCTTATTTCTAAACCTGATTTACTACATAAGCTTTGGAGACCATGAATTCTCTAACTCTCTCTGCACTCATTTGCGTGCATACATTCACATGTCGCCGTCCTGCTTATCACTTTGCAGCCTGTTAGCAGATTTCAATCAAATCAGATAAATAGCTGAGGTGTCAAAGATATGAAGTTCCCTCAAGTTTGACAAAAGAAGGCAAGAAACCCTCTAGCAGTTCCACCGCTGAAAGAAAAGCTGAAGGCCATCTTTCTGGGACACCATGGAAAGACATTACATGAATGTCTCATGAGCAGTAACATCTCTGTCATTGCTTGTCCCTTAAAGCATACCAGAAAACCCAGCCACATGAGGCTTAGAGATAAGCAGTAACCAGCCTTCAATAGTTTTGGTGCTCACACTACTTCCTTCACTTCTTATAATAATAGCAAGTATGTGTATCTATAAATACCATTACAGTATATGCACTGTACTTATTAAGGGCTACGCAAATATATATAAAAGTATTTTTCCTGTCCTACATAGGTTTCCATTCCCCTCAGTGAGATCAGATAAAAAAGCCATAAAGGATGAAAAACAACCCCCACACACTTGGGAGAAACACACATGCACCTTTCACAAAGACGTTGCACTAGACATTTGGGTGAGAATGGTGCTTGGATCCCCAGAGCCGGTCCAGAGGTGCATACAGAACAGGAGACTGCTTTAATTCACTCCTGGCTGTGCACAATAACTGCTAAGCAGTGAGATTAGCTGAAGATTAATAAGCTTAGTAGCTGCTATGGTGCCTGCACCTTATCAATAAGCACTTTTGATAACTCTAATTCACCAGGACTCTTAGGAGAGAGGGTATCAATGACAGGCATATCGTGATCATTTCTTTTCCTTTCATTCTATAAGAAAAAGACAAGAGTCTCAAAATGATCATAATGAATCTATACACTGTAGCTATGTAATTATTTTGGAGGTTTTTCTAATTGAGGTTTTTCAGGCTTTATTAACTGAACTTGCAGACTACAAAAAGGGAATAAAAATAACGCAACCACACACTGCAGATTGTGTGGGAAGTCACAGATCACAGCAATACCTAGGATTTTATGTATACAAAGTTTTTGTTTCTGTCTCACTAGGTAAATCACATATGGACGGTTGGGTTTGTGTTTTCTGTTTGTTTTGTTACAGAGTTTACACATTTTTTTACCCCATTACCTATTGGTTGCAATGTAACAAACATTCATAAGTTTTTTTTTTATTAAGATTTTCTGTTAAAATGGTGTGGTTATAGGGAGAGGAAAAATAAACCTAGTCATAGATCCTCAGTTGACATAAACAAATACATCTCTGTATCTAAAACACCTAAAGTGAATTTAGGTAATTTATAATAGGTGAATTTGCTCTATAATACACAATGCTTTTATTTAAAGTGAATAGGTACTCCATGTAAACTGGTAAAAGCTTATTAAGACCGTGCCTATGCAGCGTTCAGAGTAGCTCTATATTAGAGAAACTTGCATTACCAAGAAATCATTCTGCTTAGGGATGATTGTTTAAATTATTAATATATACATATTGCCATGACTAAATTGCCAAGTAATTTGTTCTAACATAAATTAAACATACTGAGAGAAATCTTGGCCTTGCTAGAGTCGATGGAAGTTTCTTCAACTAACTTTGATAGTCCAGATCTTGACCTTCAATTAAGGATGATCATGTCTCAGTACCTCTGGATTTACAGCAGCAATATAAAGAAAATAGTGAAAATTGATAATGATGTTTTATGACCCAATTGGTACTTATCGCTCTAAAAGAAATTTGTATGTATATGTTACATTAAGAATTAATTGGTTACTGGTCTACAACATTTACTATACTATGAAACAAGCGATTTAGTTTTAGACATATTAACCTGTGCTAGAAAGTTAAATTGTTGCCTGAGTGTTTTAGAGTTGTTGGCATTTTATTCATACTCATCATGGAAAACTATGACAGAAAAATGCTGCTTTCAATTCAGCTAATGCATCATAATTATTTCCTGTTAGACAAGATGCCTGATTACAATTTATACTGTATCTTGCTAATTTCTGAAAGATCCTTTAAAAGTTACTTTTTTTACCTTACGGCATATAAGCATAGGTAGGTGCTGCTAACCTTACCTTACAGGTTTCTTCTGCCAGTGAAGTCCTAATTGGCTTTGGAATCTCCTTTTGTTATTTGACAGTAGTGCTTTTTTGGTTGGTTGGTTGGTTGGTTGGTTGGTTGGTTGGTTGGTTGGGGTTTTTTCCTGTTTTTTCTCCACAAACCCACTTTTTTTTTTCTCAGTGTGCAGTCAATGGAACACAGGAATGCTAGTAAATTGGATCATTAGCAAAGAAATAAGAATACATTCTTTCTCTGCAAAAAGTATTGTTTTCTTCACACTTTCTTTCAGAATCTAAGAATTACTTAGATTTGAAGATAAGGCAAAAATTCTTGATCTATTCAATTCCAGTCCTTTTCCTTAAATGTCAAAAATGACTGTTAAAATATTATTTAGAACAATATTTCATAAATAAGGAAAGAGCATCCAGAGAGTAATACCAAGGAAACAGTTACAAAGTAGTTGAAAACAGCTGAAATAATAAAATCAAATCTTCCTCTCTGTTCTCCAAGTGTCTTTTTATGTTCTCTTCTATTTCCATTTGTTATGGATACATAATTGTGCGTGCACTCACAGTCACTTCAGTGAGACTGTGATTTTAACCTCAGGCTCCAGTCCAGAAAGACATTCAAGTGTTTTGAGTCTCATCAAAATCAATGGTGGATTACTCACACACCTAACAATTATGTGTTTAAGCTTCTGCCTGAATCAACTACATAGTTTATACCCACCTAGAGGCTGTAAATAGGCATGGAGAAGGCAGGTAAAAGTGTCAACAGTTGGAGCTGTCCTGCCCTCTTCTTGATAAAATCCTACTCTTAGATCCATGTAAAACCTTGGTAAATTAAGCCATCTGAGACAAAACTTTCCATACCTAGATGTCTGCCTCAATTCCCTCTCCTATCACAACATGCCCACACAAGGTCTATAACTCAAGAAACCCAGCAAAGTTCTGTTGGCCTTGGGTGTTATAGCAATAAGTATAAGCAAGAGCCTCTCTGCATACCATGCCTGGGCATCAACTATAAACATTGGTCTTATCACTCTGAGAGAGCAAACATTGCAAAATATGCTCTTAATTTCAGCAGTTAGAAGATGCCTAGCTAAGAAGCAAAGTTACTGAACAAAATTGGTCCTGTTTTACCTCAAACCAGGACAACTTATTTCCTCACGGATAACAGAAAAATCCAGATTTTATTAAAATGTAAACTGTAATACTGGCACACTTATGTTTTAAATAGAGATACTTCAAAGCAACATGATGAGAGAGAATACAGGGAAGTGAGGCAGGTTTAGAATCAGTTCTCCCTGTGGCCAGTCTGTCCTTGCAGTTGAGCACTTGTTTCTAAGCTTTGCTTCAGTAAAATTTGTAATTTCCTGAAGAGCAAACGTTGCTCATTTCCTCAGAGCAGCTGAGAATGTTGTAGGCAGAAAAGCTCCCAAGAAACAGAAGGTGTCACAAGAGAATCAGGTAGAAAAGATACAGAGGGGAATCACTGTACAGAGGTAGGAGCAGAGTGCCAGACATCAGAAGATGAGGGACAGGGATTTCCCTAGGGACCAGAGGATACTGTGCAATCTCCTTCCCACCAAGCATTTGCAGACAACATGGATATTCTTCTCTTGAAGTTATATAAGGTAGTAGTGAACATATAGAGAAAAATAAACACTACCCATCACAGGCTCCCTGGAAAAGTAGCAACCATATGCATTGGGCATGGTGCTTCTTAAGGCTGGGACAAAGAGACAATTTCCCCCATAATTAATCTCTGGCAACTTCGGGTGAATATAGCATAGGCTCAGAACTAGGAAAAGAGGTGCTGGCAATGGGAAGATAACAGGATTAGGATACTGAGAGACAATGACATGCGTAGAGATTGTGAGGAGGCAGACTAGAAAAGAGTTGAGATTGTTATTATAGACAAGATGATGAAAATAAAGAAGTTGGATGTAGAACGGATGGGTATTCAGTGTGGAAACTGGAGACACCATTCCCACCAGTGAGCAAAAAATAAGACATAGGGATGGAGAAAGATTTTGTTGCTAAAAAGTGTTTCCCAAATAACAGAGAGTACAACCTGAGACTCTCAACTCACAACATTCCTACTTCAAATTGCCTTGCAAAATGTATGCTTCATCTGACTAGGTGAATAACTCACTTTTACAGAGGATGACGACTTATTACATCTATCTGCCATATTTACTCCATTAACCTGAGTGGCAGATATCCAACCATGCAACTAATTCAAAGACTGACATTGAGTACAATGTGGATCACTTGCAGAATTTTACTCATTTGAAAATTATATTCTTACTGTACTATTTTTTTTTCCTTGAAAAGATTGGAAATTAAAGAACAAGAAAGACGTAAAGTCATACATTAAGGATATGCTACAGTTGTCTAAACAATTCAGAAAAGGTAGGAAAGGTCAGACAAAATGTGGCTTACGTATGGCTTTAGCTCTGGTCCCTTAATATTTCACAAATTTGTTCAAAAGGAGACAAACATGTTACTGATTTAGTGTATGTGAAAAACACAGCTTGAAAACTGTAAGTGGGTAAGATATTATAGTCATATGTCACAATTTTCTTCAAAGACAGAATCTCTTTTTTTAGAGGCAAATACAAATTCAGTATTTCTTCAGGAAAGCACTAGCATAAATATTTTTATTTTTCTTGTATAGGAATCAAAAATGAAAATGAAAGGAAGAAAGTATTACGGTCTGTAAAGAGAGTCCTCATGAAACAATACAGTTTAAATGAAGTTAAATTTAGATTTGGGCTTATCAATAAAATAAAAAAATTAATTACAAGGAAGCTCAAAATCAAATTTAAAACAGTAAAAACTGAGACATGTGGCATATTGATAATGTAGGTAGCTATAAAATAGTTGCATAAATTATTTAGATTTGTGTTATAAGAGTATTCAGAGATCCTACCTAAGCCCAGAAACTTGTTGTGCCAAGCACTCAAGATAAAACTCAAGTTTGTTTAAAATATATATATTAAAACCTCATTTTTTGGAAAAGCTGAAACGCTATTTTTCTTAAAGACAAAGTTTACTTATCTTTAAAAAAAAAATTCAAACTAACATTTTGTAAGAAAACGTCAGTGCTCGTCCTCAAAAAGTAGAGCAAGTCTCCCCCACTAAAAGTACCCCCAAAACCCCAGAGATGTCAGAGGCCTTTTTGCCACTCACCATGTTCATTTTTTCAATAGAATTTTAGTCAGAGAGCTATGTAGTTTCACGCCTTACACAAGCTGAGAAGAAATCCATCTCATACCAAAGTTGCAAGTCAAAAACTACCTTGGTGGTCACCTTTTTTTCCACCTTGCCCCCCCCACCCCCCCTTTTTTTTTCTGTCTGTATTCATGAAGAGGTCAAGGGTTTTCCATGGGACAAACTAAAACAATGTAACAGCTTTCATTTAACAGAAGAATCAAGAAATAGGGTACGCAACTTCTAAACTTATTCAACCTCTAAGCATTATTTGGTTTTTAATGGCTGGCTATCAGGACAGTTTTAAAACACATTTGGTTTCGCATTATACAGTATAAGCAAAAACCTATCAATTTCTACTTATTCCTGTATAAAATGACACTTACTGCTTCTATATGACTTTATGTAGAACATAACTTACAATTTGTGAGAATGGGAACTTGAAAAGGCAACAGATTTTCCTCAAAACTGTAAGGTTTTACTGTTAACAGCCAATAAAGGGAATCAGGCAAGCTCAACATAAAAATACATCCTTTTATAAAACTTGTGAATAACCCTGAAAAAGTACTAAGATGGAAAAACAACAACAACAACAACAAAAAGACAAAAAGAAATAGGAATATCTTTTAAATTACATTAACTTATTACTGGAGGGAAAAGCCAGGACTTCTGTTTCCCACATCCAACAGCTCTTCTCCATCGTGTGTACCAACCTCATCCTCAGAGTTGCAGCCTCTCTGTCCTGTGTAGCACTATAGCAAGGGACATGTAGAGGTTGTCTTTTGGGGGGTCGGGGCCTTTCTCAGTGCGAGCTTAGAGGGCACCAATGAACACTGGCATTGCCATTCAGATCCCAATGAACTGACATTGGCATTCAGACCCCAGGTGCTGCGGAGCCACAGGGAATTTGGCCAGTGCAATCAGGTAAAACA
Organism: Himantopus leucocephalus; assembly: GCA_003993805.1. NCBI lineage: Eukaryota > Metazoa > Chordata > Aves > Charadriiformes > Recurvirostridae > Himantopus > Himantopus leucocephalus. Next base: position 92,865,407 of record RSEF01000002.1, read on the forward strand.
TTATGTCCTAAGAAGGAGCCATAAATATGAACTATACAGGTCTGACAGGGCTAGCACTAGAAGTGCTGATAGCCAGTGACTCTGCAGTAAAACTAAAAATATAACTGAAGAAGAGTGACAAATTTAAGATGACATGAGAGGGGGGAGAAAAGATGATACGCTATGAGGTTGTTCTCCTATTCCCCACTTTCCATCACTCAAAAAGAGCAAGAAGTGAAGAGGAAAAAAAGTACTTCACGAGAGTTATAAGATATTTTTACGGGGATATATCATTTGCTGTAAGAAAACCTGGTAGTGTTGTGCCCCTTCCCATTCGGGGCTCAATTTAAATGGATTCAAATTACCAGCCTCACTTGAAATGCAGCGAAGACCTATAGAGTTATTACTGTCCTACACCATGACATTGCAAAATATGCCAGCACCTCCTAGGGAGGCCTACCTATTTCATTGTGAAGTTGCATTTAATTTACTGCCCCTTACCAGCCACAAATCTCATTTGTCACCATAGTTCCTGAGGTTCCTGCCTTCCACTGAGATTGCGCCACTTTCCCACAGTCTGCATTTGCAAGACATGAATCTCATTTTGTTGTTTTTCTGCCCATCTTTCTGATCTCCCCAAATCCTTTTTATTCTGTTTGTCCTCAGTGCTATTTTCAATGGCTCTTGATTTAATATCATTCAGGCATTCCATTCAAAATGTGCTGTCTTTTCCTGATCATTCAAAAGGATATCAAATAGGACTTATTAATAATGAGATTTTGTAGAAGTTAGACATCCTTTCCAACAGCTTTTCTGCTGCCTCTGCCTTTTGTTTTCAGTATGCAAATATGAGAACATTCTTCATCGTTATGCCAAGGTCATTTGAAATAGAAATACCATATTAAAAGTAATGTCTATGAAAAAAAAAAAGGACAATTTTGTAAAGTATTCCAAGGAAAAAATCAAGGTATTTCCTCTTTAATTAAAAAATTGCTGCTCTTATGCAAAATGCTAAATAAGCAGTAAAGCTGCACCATAAGCTTACTAAGGAAAATTTATATTTTATGAAACTATATTAAACTTTTACTCTAGGGCCTTTTTACCCCAGAGATGGTTACCCATTTCTGTTTTCTTATTTGTTCCATTATCTTCTTAAGGAAGGTAGTGAAAATACTGATGGTACATCTCAGTGTCTTTTTTCACTTGAATACACCAGTATTTCCATTTTTTAATTTCTATTTCACCCTTTAAGTTCTGCCTCAGCATTCTGGTTCTCTGTTAGTTGGTGAATATGCTTCACAGTAATTCTGCACAGCCATTGTCTGATTTCTCAGTATCATAAAATCTATGTCATCCAGATCTGCTGATGTGTGTGTTCACATTTTCAACACCTTCACGTCTTTTCTTATCTGTTGTTAACCAATATTTCACAATAGGTGTCCATATTTCATCCTAGATATCTAAACCCTTTTGAATCCCTCCCCTTCCTCAGGAGCAAATCTGGATTAAAAAAAAAAAAATAAAGAAAAGGAAAAAAATCAGAATTTCTGCCATTTTAAGGTTAGAGTTACTGACTTATCAGTCACCACATAATTTCTGAATCGGTGCCCATTATGAAAACTGAGACAGTATTATCTGATTTGTATTTTTAATGTTATAACAGATTTAACAAATAAGAACCATCTTAAAGTCCATTATTTTCCTTTATTTCTTACAATATTAAACCATTCTTTTCTCCCCCCATCACCAGAAGGAAGCAAATTAGGAGGAGGGATTTAATACAAAAATAACTAAAATCATATCCCAGCCACAGATATATATGTACTGTATTCATTAGTATAGTAGGAAAGCTCAACTATTCCCTTATCTCCTATCACTCGAGGAGAAACTGCTACTTTCCACTACAGCAAAAATGCTAGATGTTACATTTGAACCTAGATCCAAGCCAGGTACTATGAAACCCTTCTCATGCAAACCTGCAGAAGCCCAAATGGACTCTGACAAGATGCTCAGCTTCACGTTTCCTAACACCAACAAACTAGTGACTGACATACCTGCCAGAGTTTATCCTCCCTTTCACACACACACACCAGTTGAAATCAGCTATGAAGTTTGTTATCGCACAACTTCAGAGGATGTAGAAACTCTAAAAGGGGCTGCACCTGCATGATTTTTCCAGCATCATATATCCAGGAGCTTGTCTGCTGTATCAGCTAGCTTTAAAGAGAGGGAGAGATCCAAGACTTGTTAGTTCCCCTGATAAAACTACAGCTGGTGTAACTTTGAGTAAATGAACACTTAAGCTTTCGTTTTCTTAGAAAACTTACAGTCACTATCCCAAAAGTAATTCTGTAACTTTACTCTACATAAGCCAATTCTATATTACACACTAGTCTACCAGTCTTTTCAGGTTTGGAGTTATCACTCTTCCATTTATTGTTGTTTTGCTCCTCGCAGAAGGTGTCAGTGAGGGTTACCACTTGCATCTCTGCTTGTGATATCATTGAAATGTGCTGGTGTAAGGATTTTTCCCATTTATACCACACTTTAATGATAATCCTAAACGCTGCCCTCTGCAATCCATCTCTGTCAGATATAACTGACAAGTTAAGTACAAAGCAGCAGTCCTAGTACTGCATGGGAATGCATCTTAAATGCAGCAGGGAAAAAACAGAAAATATTGTGAACTAGACACACAAATTCCACCAAAAAAAAGTTCACACAGATTTTTGGGGATTTTTTTTCCACTTTTTACTCAACTAGTAGCTTAGAAAAAACAAATGAACTAAATTCAAAAGCAAAATCCCCCCAAGCCCATCTGTTCTCAATAAGAGTTTTGAATATTTACACATAATGCTTTGCTCCTGAATGCCAGCTTTTGGCTCAAAGTGATTTTTTTAAAGCCAGGCTGTAAACATGCATTCAAACAGAGAACCTTCTCTCCATCCTCACGTCGTCATCACAGGCATTGTGAGGAAATGCCAACCGAAGCACAAATTACTGCAGTCCCGATTTTGATGATAAATCTGTAAATAAGCATTCAAATAGCCATGATCATGGCACCCCTGGCTTTTACCTTTCAGTCCTACCCCTTTGTAATTTTTTTAATTGTTTTGAATAACAACAACATTCTTCCATTTACTTCTTTCAGGGTTGTGAATGCTTATTTAAAACAGGCAGCAACTGCTCTTAATTACAGTGAGGAGGGAAGAGAGAGATGGACCATAATTTCTGGTTTAGAGAGTGAGTACAGTATTAGGTACACAGTGTCATCTAGAGGCCAAAGAGCTCTTTGTAATAAGCTTTACAGTGAGGGTCTGAGTTTTTTCCCCCACTTTACTAACCAACACTTATGTCTCCTTGACTGGTCACATAAATTATCCCTACAAACATCTTGAGCTGAAGACCCACTGCGGTCATTCTGAACCTCTGCATCAACACCTACAGATTAGTGCAGGAGTGATTCACTGCAAGGTGCACCTAAGTGATTGGATTGTATGTGACTAAATTTCTAGGGACAACGCCAACCTCATGAACTCTTTTCTCTTTACATTTCCAAGTTGTCATCACAGGGAAGAGCCACTGTTTGTGACCGAGAATCAGTAAAGATGATTTAATTTGAGTACATTGGTATTTGCACTGGGATGGATACCACCACAGTTTAAACTGTAAAACCATGGCACCTTTTCCATTTTTCTAGAAACATGATATAAAAGCAACTTGCAGTGAAAGTATACCTAGAAAGAAATACTCCATCATTATTATTAAGTATGATGCAAGAGAAAAAGAAGTTTTTGAAAACAGCTGTCACACAGAGGAATTTAATCTAACTAACCAAATGAGAACGTGAAATATTTGTGTCAGCCCTAATATGAGTTCCTAACAACCTATAAAAAAAGCTGAGCTTTCACACTACATGTAAGGTGGAATATTTCTCATGTGTGTGCATGCCTTATTCTATTGTCTCCAGCAGAACATTCCCTACTTGAACACAAAAAAAAAAGCACAACCCATCTGCCAACTATTCCAAAAAAAGAGTTAGACAGAGCTCTTAGTGCAAACCAAGTCTAGATTAGTATCACACAAAAAGAAAAAACATTGGCATAAAGAGAATTCTGCACACAGAAAGATTTCAGGCTCAGTACGGGCTTTGGATAGTCTGGTTTCTTCTGAAAAAAGCAGTTGGTGGCATGCTGTAAAAAGTTGGAGGCTGAGTGTGCAGACTGCCATTCCAGGGGTAGTACAGGCTCTATCAGACCTGGTCGAAAGAGAGCAAAAATAGTAGCAGTGCACTGAATCAGAAAAATCTCTTAATGCACCTGTACACTCTTGGGAAGAAAGAGGGGGAGGTGAGTCAGACACATTTTTACCCTTTCTGAGCACTGAATGGTCACAGCTGCCAGCACCCTAAGGATGCAGTTCACCTGTAATGAATGACTCAAGCTTGGTATATTTTTTCCAGGAGTTTTCCAACTGTGGTCCAATCCACATTTATGAGCGATGGTATCTAGTGACAAAACAGCACAGTTAATCTGGGAATTTCAGGTCTTGTGAGAGCTAAGGCTTTCTCTGTTCTCAATAACATCAATGCGATTCCTTTTACTGCAGTTAAAATGTAGTTCAGTTTCTCGTCCAATCTAAAATGACTATTATCAATGCTATACCTTCTTGCAACCTGGGTGAAATTTATTTATATGTTCTTTTATATTCCTAACAGCATCTCCAATAGCCAAAAGTAAGTAGCAATTAAAGCCTAATCATATATAGTTCCATAATATTTTTTTCCACCTGCTATTCAAATCAACTGGAAAGAAGAAAAAAAAAAAAGAAAAAGTGGAAGAAAAAGAAAATGCAAATCATTCATCTGCTATTTCCCCCTCTTTTTAGAGTGCACTAAACATGGGTGTCTGCAAGAATTCTCTGTGCTGGAAAACACCTACTTGACTGTTAATTCTTTAGTTCAACAATGAAGTCAGCTGTTGATATAAACATTATAAATATTGAACATATACCAGTTTTTTATGCTTTAAAAAAGATCACTGCTATACTAGAAAAATAATCTGAATCCTAAAAATATTTAAAAGTAATAAGAGTCATTGGAAAGAACAGGAATATATACTCCAACTTAAAGCATGGAAACAAGAAACAATCAGTACTTTAGTCTTCCTTACCATCCCCAAAAGTACAATGAATTTTAAAGTAAAGTGTTAAATTTTAAGAAATAAAGTGCTATATGGAATTATTTATACAAGTAGAGACTGTGCAGCCAGCACTTCATTGAAAATGCACACCTCCAAAGACCGCAATGGGTCTTACACTTTATATGCACATAGATAAGAGTAGAGAGCTGTGTCGTGTTTATCACACAAAAGATAGTGAAAAGACAGTTTCTAAAGCAGTCTAAAACCCTAGAATTTAATAAAATAACTGAAGTAAATCAATGACAAATAGGTAAATATGACCTCTGCAACAAACGCAGTCACCCCGGACAGCTTTCTCACTGGCTTATTGTTTCTTACGCTGACCTAGTTTATGCAACACTTAAAAGTTATGGCTCGTTTGTTTCTTACAAGGTCAAACAAAGTCAGAAATCTTTCCTATAATCTATTTCAGGAGAAATCGTACTCCGTGTATTTCTTTGTGATACGAATTTCTTTGTGATAGGAAAAACATAGATGTCCACAAATTTTTGCAGTTGAAAACCTTATCTCAGGGTGATCACTGTTAAAATTTTTTTCAGAATTCTGCCAAGTTCAACTGAATTTTAGATAAATATATAAAATCTGTTTTGAGTGAAAGACCAACACAAGGCAGAGAAGAAAAAGTTTCCATCTTCAGATGTCAACAAATTTGCAGCACAATTAAATTTTGTCCAGCTAAACCAAGAAGGTATTCCAGGAGGTTGCACAGGAATCTTCTCGATGTGAATAGGATTGTCACCGGTAGCAGAAATGAAGTTTGGAAAAAACACTTGTTTCTCTTTAAGGAAAACTTTCCATACTTTCCGTTATTCTGGTTAAGAGTACTGCAGAATGATTTAGCCAAAACTGAACAAGAATCTTTGAAAATAGATGCAGCGATTTGATAGGTTATTTTATCTTCTCTCTGTTTCCATGTTTGAAGCCCATTTCCACTGGAGCTGGGTGCCTGGGCAGTTCTCAAAATGCCACTACCACTTCTTTTCATCTTTTTCTATAAGAATTTTGAAAGAAGCTTGACTATGTGAATTTTGAAATTATTGTGTGAAATTCAAAATAATCCTTCACCTGAGAACAGTAGTGTAAAATTAGTCAACTTGTTTTGGTATATTTTCTATTCCTGAGTAACTTTGACTCAAAGCATACTTTCCAGCAAACCTTAACTCTCATTTTAAAACTGACGTGTATCCACTCTGTCGTTAAAAATCAGAAAGTCTTTAATGACTGAGGACTCATTGCTTAAGGAAGGAGAGTGAATATTTTCTATGTAAAGGAGGATCATTTTTTGTACTGCGGAGAGGATTTCTTCTTTACTTCAGTTTGATACTTTTAAGATTCACGCTTCACAAATTTAAATGATAAACTTCATAGCCTGGTAGTTTACTAAATGATCGGTCTCTGACATTAATAAGAGAGATCTAACATTAGACAAAGTAGGGTACTTTTCCAGTTTGTTAGTATTTATACATTCATTTCAAAATGATGTTTTGAATGACTCCTATGCACCAAATAGAGACTTTTTTCATTTCCCTCCCCTCATACAATGAAGCCAGAGCGCTGTTAAAGCACAGCGTTAGCTCATTATTTAAAGTCACTAGTTGAGAAAGTGTCTTGACATAGAAATAAGACTTCTTTGTAGTGATTTGTCAATTAAACCCAAAGAGAATCCATGACATACAGAATAAGAGGCTTTTACAGACAGCAAGATTTGGGTTTGGTTTTTTTTTTTTATGTAAGAAATTTTGTCAATAGCTTCTTCTATAACTACATAAAAATGCTCCTGAGAATTCACCTTGCATACATATGAGAAACACAGTGATCACATAGTTCTTCAGCATATTTTTAAGCAATGTTCAGAAAAGAATAACAAAAGCTATTTAAAGCATAGAGATGAAATCAGGGTGTGCACAGCAAAATTTCTTTTGTCTCCCAAAAGAGCAATTCAGAGTGATGATTAATGGTTGCATGTAAAGGGCATTGAGGAAACATTACTAGAAAACATTTCCATTCCAGAAAGATCTATTTGCAGCTCTCCAAGCAGACTATTATATGCTATAGGTAATTGAAAGTAAAATAATAAGATTCACAGAATGTCTGATATTTCTATTTTATATCTGAATACTTAGGGGTTTACAATACCCATAACATTATGTCTAAAGTATATAATCAACCACTGGCATTCTCACTTGGTCATCCATGTATTTTAAAAATCATTCATCACAACTAGTTTTTGAATAATTTATGGTTTCAGAGTAGAATTCCAATCAGACTTAGCTGCTGCAGTTCATAGACCAGGATATTTATTTCAACTGTATAAAAAATTCAGTTTACATTAACACGCTATGCTAAAATTGCAGGGAAAATGCCATTTCTTCTGATGCTTCTGCTCTAGATGTGTAACACAGCAGAGTAGAGGAAGGCAATTGAAGGTACTTAAGCTCTTCAGCTGAAACAGGCAGCAGAACAACCACTTGGAAATGGAGAGATTTCAGATAAGATTCCAGACAATGGAAAGAAGCATTCGCCTTAAGAAAGCATAAGCCAGTACACAAGTTGGACAGATTGCTATTTCATTAACAAAATCTACCTCATCCATTGCTGGGCAAAGACACTAACACACACACACCCCCTCACTCTTCCAACATTATGTTCACACTTACATTGAAGTGGGAATGATGCTCCAAAATTAGCTATTTAAAATTCAAAACTAGTTACAAAATAACTGTTGGGGTTTTTTTTCTTTGAAATCAACTTTGATTAGCAATTTTGTTAAATTCATTCCCTATTGTGTCAGATCCAACAGAAACCATTTTATTCACCATCAGCACAATTGCGGACAGCTTCTAGTACCTTCAGCAATAGCAGATACCACCGGAATTATAACGATGTTTCCAGAAATCAGAAGGACAACACTTCCAGCAGCATGAGAACGAAGGAAAACATCTGATCCTATTTTTCTTTTTGTTAAGACTTCTGCTCTACATAACTGTAGAAGGCAATTTAATTTATATTAAGGTGTTTATATAACACATACTCTGCAAGTTTAGTCCATAAGTACACAAAAGGAACAAAAAACACCACCTCACACAGTTGTACGAAATGATTTCCTAAAATTCTAAGCAACACCAACATTTTTAGTAAACTTTCAGCCACATTTGATCTAGACAGTGAAGGTCTCTCTCTCTACACTAGAAAGGAGAACAGACATGATGCCAAGTGTTCACATTGTGTTCTGTATGTCAGTGCTAACCACGGCACTCCTATCTAAGCTTTTTCAAACTCAGGAAAGTGTTATGCTCTCCTTATTTTTTGTTTGACATAGAATTTACTATCACCGTCAATGCACATCTTGCTCCCCTGAGAGGTAAAATGTTGTCTTCTAGCACTTCCTGGTCTCCTTTTACAGCTGCTTTTGGGGAAAGAAGATTAAATATATAAGGCTTTTAATAATGAAAAAATCTTTTTTCTTTTCTGTCTACCTTTCCTTGTATAGCAGGGATGGTTACAATTACAGAGTGCAATATTCTCAGTTAAACCTTGTTCTTGCAATTGTGTTTTCTCATTTTTCCATGAAATTACATTGTTACCCTTCCTCATGGGTGTGGTATATAAAAAGAACACCCTTTTTTTCTTAAATTTCACAGAAAACTACTGGTTTTTGATGTCACCCACCTCAAACCACTCAGATCCTGAAAACTCTAAAAAATTTGGTTAGAAAGCACCCTAAAAGTAAAAATTTGCTTTTAAGTATTTTTTTCTGTGGACTCTACTACAGCTCTGTGAAATGATTGCCCTTTTCATGTATGCAATACTTCAGAACAAAAATATTTTAAATCTACATAATTCCAGTGATCTAAAACTCACTCACTCAGTTCTTCTCTCAGGTGGAGATCTACTTATCTTCCAATCTATTCCAGGATGCTGAAGCAACGAAAAAGAAAAAAACTGTGCAAACTGCACTTTTGTAAGTCTTTAATAATGATATGTATTCAGTTGTGTAGGGTTTTTCTTTAACTAAATTGAAGTATAGCCAGTGGTTAATTGTTTTTTAATTAACTTCCTTTTGCAAAACTGAATTCTATTATAATTCATTTTTCATATATCCTTTATTTAGAAGATATTTTGAATACATTTGTCAAGGTTTTTTTTTTTTCCACAGTTAACTAAGAATGGTAATTTAAAGTTGAACATTGACCTCATGCTATAAGATGTTAGGATAGCAAAAGTCTTTTCTTATCTGTTACCTGTAACGTTTGACAAAAAATCTATAAAATTTTTTACCATTGAATACTCTTAGAAGACTTATTTTTCCCAATAGTGCTTGTCAAGTCAGATCTCAGCACCTTCACAGACTGCATTAGAAGAGAATTAAATTGAATAACACAGTGGATAATGGCAACAATTTTATTCCATCTTTCCACAATGTCTTGCAACTCTTCTCCCTGACCTTACAGTTTCATTTGCCTAACGGGTTGTGAAATGTCACTTGCTGTATTTCCTAAGCTGTAGCCATCTAGTTGTGTCAAAGATCATTTATATTTAACAAAACACAAAATCAGTAATAGGCATTTTTAATAAAACTAGGCCCTTAGAAAAGAAAAAAAGGCCAGAGATAAACTGTACAATATTACATTGCAACATGTCCTGTTTCTATACCGATTCTGCTGAGTCAACACACTTCAGCAACAAGCAGAAAACATGACAGAGGCGTCTTGGGACATCAGCTCTTTGGCTGGCTGGAGCTTTTTTCTCATTATCTGGAACATTATCAGTATTGTAGAACATCGTATACATTGGCAGCACTAAGATAACTACCTTGTTCGTTCTTTCAAGATCCTTGACTGCAAAGTTCCTTCAGAATTATTTCTTTTATTTTTGTAGCTAAATAAAAACTACAGGCCCGAGATCTGAAGGGAAACAAACTAACCATGTAGCATCTTCTTTGAATTTAGCCCCCACTGCCAGGTCCAGAACCTGGTCCAAATCTCCCTAAACAATGGAAGGAAGTCAGAAAGGGGAAACACTGCAGAGCTGAAAGGCAATGGACAGGTGCCACTTGTGTGCCACAGACTCTCAGCTGCAGTGAAAGTTCATAACCAGTTCATTGCTATAAGTTGCTCATGCAGACAAACTCAGGCACGGCATACACAAAATGATGATTTAAGGAACAGGGATCATGGCCAAAAGAACAGGCCATTAACAGGGGATGTGGCCAGAACAGACACAAGGTGGCAGCTGTGCACGAGATCACCCCCTCCCCCTCGATATTTTGTATCTTGAGACTCCCTTCCTTTTGCATTTAAATCCTTTTTATTAAATACCTCATACACGCATCTTGAGTCTTTGTTCTTTGACACCTACTCTAGATACTCTTGAACTAGAAGGTACACTCAACTTGGAGATGTGAAAACACCATCGAGAGTCTTTCTGCAAGCACTAAATTAGTATTTATTCAAACATATCTGCCTTCTGAATCATTGCTTTCCCTTCTTAGCAACCTGTCTAAATCAAAGCTAAGCTCTTTTTTTCCTAGAGATACTAAAATGCTTCTTCTTGTCCTATCCCTATTTGCTGTAAAATTTACCATTGATTTTCATTTATCATCAACTGCATTTCATAACTCATAATTTACAACCACCTTTATGAAACTCTCAGTTTTTTATAACATACTATATATTTAATATGAGAGAGACGCTTTTACTCCTACTACCATTTCCAATGAGGACATTAAGGCTTTATTATGGGTGTATCAGAGTGCATTGCAGATAAGCGGAAAGGCACCAATAAATTATTCAGGTCATTCTAAGTGAATACCAGTAAAATCTGCATATACAACAGCATTCCTTTTGGAATTTAGCATTTAAAGTAGTTTTAAACATTACTTTTTGTAATGTGCATTTACTTTCCTCCCCATTTCTGCATAGGTAAAGCCAGGTGTATTTAAGTATCATGAAAGATAAATTAGGAAAAAAAAATAATACTCTATTTAATTCTCTAATAATAACCAATGAGGAGTCTTCTGCATAAAGCACTGCTGAGAAGTACTTCCTCACTCCAGAATCCCCAACACTTGAAGAAATGTTGCATGGTTCATTAAAATCTGTCTACTTTTCTTTTGCATTCTCTATAGTTCCCAAATTGATACCTACCTAGGGTCATGATACCATGGACATTAAAGCTTGCCTTAAAGTTAGTAGTTAGGCTTCTCTTCCTAGTTTTGGTTTCTAATGGACACAAACCTGAAGCCCTCTCTTCAAATACAGAGAACTGACCTAAGCTCAAAAATTCACACTATACTCTTGACATTAACAGATGCGATGACTGAATGTGACCTTCTCCTCTCCCCACCAAGCCCTCAACATGTATGATTTTTTGTTTTGTTTTTGATCAGTGGATTTTGGGGGGGTGGGGGGTGGGAATCTTGCCTGTCTCATAATATATATTTATAAACATTTCTTCTTTCCCTATAAATGAATTTCTCTCCATTGCAAAACAGTTGACAGTGTCTTTTCTGCTATGAATGCCATGTTCTTCCCTCTTATTTGTTGGGCAGGAAATCTTTAAAAATCAGTAAAACCCTTATTGCAACAGTTCTGATAAAAACTGCATTGTCTTAAAGGGAAAGATATTTATTCCTGAGATTCTCCTGCTGTCGCTGTTAACCGCTGCTCAAAACACTGCACTGACTATAAAGGGTAGGTGGCAATCCATTCAGGAATCTCCTCTGCACCTCCCCTGGAGTACAGTGTTTTCCAGCTATGAAACACCACTATATTTTAAACTATAGGTGTTGGAGATTTTTTTTTTTAAAACAACAACATAAAAGATTACTGGCCAATATATTTCTCTGATTCTTTCTACATACTTTCTTAATAAATATTATACACCTCCAATTACCTATTTTTAATGAAATTAAATAAAGACACCATCTAGTGGCCAACATGTAGCCCTTTCTATATGAGCATCTGATTATTTTGATGGGGTCTAATACACTGTTTCTTATAGATACAGCATATTAAGAATACTTTGTATTTAAAAAAAGTAAAAAAATTGACAAAACATGCAACAGCTACCTGTCATCTCAAGCCAATAGAAAGAACGAGATATATCATCTAATAGTGTTTTCTTCAAAATTCACAGGATTTCTAAGGTTAGAACAGATTATGTTTCTGCAACAGTATTCCTTTGAAACTGGACCAGATGTTGTTTGGTAGCTCATAATATTTCCATGGGTATTTTAAGGGACATTCTCTCCTTATGGTTTATTCAAAAGATGAGATCAAGTTTCATTTAAGGGAAAAATTTTGTATTATCATTAGTCACTAATACAGAGATAAGAAATTTGAATTTAAAGAACCATGAAGGCATTATAGACAGATAAGCCAAAGCATTTTAAAATGTGAAAAAGAGGTTTTGGAATGTGAGATGTAAATTCAATCTTATCCCACGCAACTGAAAACTGACATGGTTTTGAAAAATTCCTAATTGAAATAAATCCTTTTTTAAACCCCAGCCCAAATGCCTTGTGTATTCAAGCACTCCTTGTTGCTAAGGAACTGGATTTCTATGGAAGTGGAAAGGTTTTGCTGGGCTTTTAAAACCAGTAAAGTTGGGCTTTGTCCTTAGCTAGCAGCAGGTAAGGAAGATTAATTGAAAACCTGTCCAGGATTTACCTAACAGCAAGCTTCTACGTAGTTAAAAAAAAAATTCTTCTGGAATAACAGTTCACAAGTTACTTCTGGCCTTTCCTATTTTAGTACAGAAACATAGTCTCACTAGTCTTCATTTGCTTATTTTGCAATGCAAGTTCTAATTGCTACACACCTTCCCTTATCTCCTAGCTTAAGTACTTCAAAGCTGTATATCTGAGTGTTGAAACTTGTAGTTTTAGAGATACACAGAATAGCTACATAGCACCCCAAAATATTAACAATGCATAATCAGTTCTGAGCCACAAGAGGTGAGGGAGAATTTTGCATGCTTTGGGTTAACTTCTATGAGCCAGTTAGCACAGAGTTTCCCACAGACTTGCACAATGCTCTCCAGTACCTCTTTTCATTTAAAAACAGGGGTACTTCTTTTGATAAACAAATGGTCCTATCAGTTTAAGAGGTGGTTGACAGTTCTTGGTCCTAATTCTGAAGGTCCCTTTTACTGCATTTTATTTCTGTGTGGTCTTTCATCTACAAGGTCTTTCATCCACAAGGTCTTTCATCCTTATTACCACAAATGCCACTGTGATAAAAATGTTTATATCCAGATCTTCACTTTTTCTTAAAATAACAGGACACGTAGCTCTACAGCACATCTCCATGTGTCCTTTGTTTTACCTTTTTTCTGCTCAAAACTAAAGATTATTTTATGAGTTAGCAGCACATTCTAGCTGCTAATGTCTACTTGGGATTTATAAGGTTACTCAGATGTGGGTAAGTTGCTTGAGAGCACTGCATGTGTTTTCACATTAAATCTCTGACCATTTGAGGTTTCCCTGTCACTATTCATTTTTTCTGTGGAAAAAAAAATCACTTATTCTTAGAAACATAAGATTTAAAACTCTCTCTTCCACCTCCCCCCTAAAATAGGTTATTTTTTTCACTTCATATCTCTCAGAGATGTTACATTATAAAGCACCATGACTCCTGAGGTGTGTAATCAGTCCCATATTTCTCATTGCTCCTTTAAAGAACACTCCTGAAACCTCAGCAAGTGGATTCAGCGTGTATACAGAGTGCTCAGATGTTCAAAATAGCAGCTTACCAATGCGAATGTTAGTAGACCAGTGATCAAAGTGACCCATAATACTCTCTCTTCCCACTTTTCAGAATTTTTTACCATTAAAAAAAACAAAACCAACCCAAATCTTTTCTCATAACTGTACTTGCACCTGCGTAGCTTGTAATGGAGGAAGGTAATGGGAACAGCATAATTGCTAGAATCAAGAGAGAACATGTCTAATACTGCACTGTTCAGTCAAGTGGGTGAACAAATGAAGATGGATAATGATGAATTAACTCTATCATGGTGCCGAATTCCTTTTAGCACTCCAACCTGTATTTCACAAAAGCTTACAATTTTTCACTACCTAGGGACTGAAACTGCAGTATCACAACAAAATAATTGGCATTATCAGATGTCAAACAGCAATAGGTAACTCTGGAAACTGTCTATAGATCGGTCATCTGAGACAAAAAGTCATAAGAAAAGGGGGGAGCCACTAGATTCCCTGTCCTGAGACTCCAAGCAACAATATTCAGAGTGACAATGGCAACAGAATAGGAACTATTGGGTTTGACAGCTACGAACACGTAGTGCTGCCTTGAGATGAGAAGTGCTAAGCTGCTGATTTCCTCCTTTTTGGGAGGGAGAGGAAGACAACAGGCTTCCCGTGTGACTTTTGGGGAACTATTTTGCTGTTTGGTTATTGGCTAATACGTAGCAAGTAGTCTTAATTCTTATTTAGAACCTCTAGGTGCTAACATAATTTATGTATTAAAACTAAGGTATGTTTATTTAGCCAGAATTAGGCTACTTACTTTCTTTTTCTTTTTCTTTTTTTTAAGGCCAAGAGGGAAACAAGCGATAGAGAGCATTCCCCTTGTTAAATGACTACATGCAATAATATACAGATTAACTCAGTTGTTTGGCTGAGCAACCAAGAAAAGGTGTTTGTCTCTAGCAAACGGTACTTAAAGTATATGCAGTTTCTGCAACACAGCAAGAAAAAAAACACTGGAAATTCAATTCTTGTGAGGTATGTCACTCCCACTGAGGTCAATGGTCAATGTAATAATGGAACTTGCAGAGAAATACCTGAGATTATGCAGTCTGTTTTTTCTAGGTAGTTGCAAAATAAAACAAAAAGGAAAGATGACCTTTTAATAATTAAAGCAGTTATTTTTGCAGTTGGCAATCTGAAGTGTATCACAAGACTTTGATGATACACACTCATCATTATTTATAATGATAGATTTGTTGCACACTGCCTCTACCAAAGAAAAAGTTACCTTCATTGCCCTAAGCCAATTTACAAACATATAAAACAAGAAACCCAACTAATGATTAGGAGCAGCAGATCAGCACATTCAAACCACTGTTTTTGTCTAGGGTCTCTTCACTGCAGACAGATATTATGAAAAAGATGATTGCATTTTCTTGGCTGGAGACCTGACCTTCTTAGTGTAGTTCTGATACAAGTTATTAAAGATAGAATAAACTGTGCTTCTCACCCCCTAAACTCCTTGCTTAGCCTCTCTTCCTGAAGTGCCCTAGCTGGCACCAGATATCCTCCAATTGCCCCAAATCAGGCCCTCCCTTAGCTGGCAGGAACAGCAAATAACTAAGTATCCAGAACAAAGCATGGGTCTGGTCACATTTGTCTAATAGATGATGTGGTAAAAGGAACAAAGGTTTGTGCATCTGCTCAGGTGCATTCACTGGCCAAATTTTCCATATAGAAGTTACCAAGGTAAAAAGTTCTGTGTTTTCATTGATTAAAATTAAAATGGGTTTTTTTGTTTATTTTTATGAACTACTGATGCTACCATGCATACTTCTCTGGGGATTTCTTAAGGACCTGACAAAGCGTTTACATGAATGTAACTGTAACTGAGGTTTCCAAATACAGCAACTAACCACTAGAAACCATGAAAGAGCTTTGTCCAAGGGCAGTGCATTGGTGGAAAATGAATGGCCAAACTGAGAACAAAATCTTGTATTTTCTTCCTTGTTTCCTATTCTAACAAGCACAATAGGACTTTGCTCTATAAATCTCATTTCAGCCCTTGTGGAACTAAAGAACATAGGTTTAATTCAGTAAGCTGTCTGCATGAGGAATTACCACAACAGTCAGTATGCCTCATTTCATGAGGGCATGCAGATCATCTTTTACGATTTTTACTGTCACCATCTAGATACCCATAATGTCAGATTCTCAGCTAGTGTCAAAGTTAAAACCAGCTGCTGATGGAGCTGCTCAGCTCCTAAGGAATTCAGTCTTGAATACACTCTCACTAGTGATTCTGAGTTTAACTTATATCATGACTATTAATTCTTTAAGAGCTCAGAAATATGGTTTCTTTCAAATGTTTGCACAAGGAAATACATAAAAACACCCATGGTAAAAATAACTATGAATCAAAAAGTAAATCCAGAAAATGTAACTGCCTAGTGTTCCTTCATTTGCATCTCCTGAGAACTGTTGTGTAGTAGATTTAACTTCCCATTACTAAACAAGAGGAAATGTAAAAGTCTGCAGGAGTAATTGAATTGGCTCAATTATTAGTGAAACAGTAAGAAGATACTAATCTTCCTTAATCTACTGAATTGACTAAATTGGCAAGGGAGCTGAAGAACTGGTAAACTTGAACTGTTTTCAAAAAAATCCTCTGTTGCTTGCAGAGTTCAGAATTTATTTGCTTATTTTCAAATATCCTGTGGCTAGATCCAGTAATTACAGGACAGAAACACTCTCAAAATCATAGGGAAAAACAGCAAACAAAATAGCCACCTCCCTAACATCCTCTCATGAAAGAAATTGAAAGCATCCTTTGATTCAAAAAGTGGCTTCACAGCTCTCCAATATGAACATCTTACTGAACATCAACTGTTAGCTGCATGTATAAGCACCCTGACAAAAAAGGCAATTTGACTTCCAACATGCCAGGGACTGCCTGTTCATTTTATAATGTCCAACTCTGACCACTCACGTTGGCTTTCATTTGTCTTTGCAAATGAGTAGACCTAATCACACAGTTAAATTTTCATCGGCTGAAGTAACAGCAGCAAAACCAGATCTTCCCAGAAGAAAAGTTGCACTTCATTCCAGAAGAAACAGCTGAATGCAGGAGGGGAACATTTCCAGACAGGGCTCTCCCTCTTCTGTGGCTGTAAACCACAGTGCTGCTGAATCCGGGCATTGCTGCCTACAGAGGAGAAAGCTGAACAAAGTCCTCCCTCCAATTTTTGGTGTTTTTTGATTATTATTTTATTTTTTTAAAAACTGTTCCAGAAAGCTTTTCTGTTCCCACAATCCCAGAACTTCAATGCCAGCTGTGTTATGAAACAACTACAAGTTGAAAGAGTACTGTGGGTACAGACACACCTGTGCCTTCCATGTAAGAGTATCCAAGGCACACGACAAAAGTTCTGGGGAGGAAATGGCTTGGTGCTGCCCAGATCTGGGTAACACAAAATAGGTTGATACTTTGCCCAAGAGACCAAATGTGTCTGCTCTTCACCACAGTCTGCACAAAGGCATGAGCTTCTCTATTGTAAGAATGGAAATAAAACCTCTAATATTGCCTTCTATGTCCACCCTCAAAATTACTTGCATGAACTTAACCATGTATCATCTTCCAACATAAGAAAAAAAAGTTAAAAAAAGAAATCCACAGGAATGGTAAACAGTTAAACAGTTCATTTTTCCCATTCCATCATAAAATGCTAGAATTATATGTTACACAGCAATCACAGGAGCCAGGTAAGCTATAGAATAAGCCGTGTGATATTAAGAAATTGACAAGGGAGAAAAGTACATTGTAAGATAAAGTGAGTGAAATCACTGTTAAATGCTGCCCACGGAATACAGAGGGATGATGAATTACATTTCTTTCATTACAGTTCTCCTACGATATTCAGATAGGAAATAAAGTTTCCAACCCTAGTAATTGAATTGTTTGCAAGACACTAAAGGAAGATTCTGCGATCTCATTTCCTCTTCTTCCTGTACTGCCATACTCTGAGAAGGACTCACCCCCAGACAAGTGCAGATAACATTGTTGACAACACCATCTCTAAAAGGGATCTGTGGTCTAACCTGCTTACAAAATAAGAAGAATTGGTGCATCTTCAAAGTCCTTCCCAGCCACAGGCAATATGCAAGTACTTATGGTATGGCTCCTGTCCTGACACAGTGACATCTGTAATATACGCAGCATGGTACTCTTTCTAGGGGGCCGAATAGGAGTTAAAGTTCAAGAAAAAATTGCAGGAACATATAAAGAACATAAAGCAAAGCAGACCATACATAGATCTCCACATGTCTTTGGTCAAATAAGAGAGTTTCTGAGAGACCTCACAAGGAAAAGAACCAGATGGGTTGCTGAGGGCAAACATGAAAAAAATTACAATATAGGAAAGTTGAAAAGACAATTGTGAACGTGCTAGGAGTGGACAAAGTCCCTCTACTGTTTTCATTGGAGATGTAGAGCTACTGCCATGACCATCAACGAAAGACAGGCAGCAGCATTCAGAGCTTGTCTGAACCATTAGGGGACCAGAGATTTATTTGAAGTTGTAAATCCTCATACTCCAATAGTCTAGTTTTACAGATCAACTCCAGCAAAGTCAATGACTTCTAATAAGTATCAAGCTGTCATAGCACAGTAGAGAATCAGGCCCTTTATTGTCCCTCCCGTTCTTATAGTTGGGCAGGTGGGGGAACTACTGTGTTGCAGATTGGAGAAAATGTGGTTTGATGTGTGGGCTTTGGCACATGGTCAACATTTTTTCAAGGAAGTATTTTACTGTAATTTAACCTTTATTGTAAGGCATGACACATCCTTTCCAGCTAATTGCTCTATTTTAGCTTTTAAAATGAACAGATCTTTCTCTCTTATTTTTCAGCTCATATATTGTAATGATATTACTGTTACTGTTAAAGATGACTTGAAAATGATTTTAAACAATTTGCTTCTTGCTTTTTCATTTGTTTACAATGACTAAAAATGCTTAAGAAATTCTAGACTATTTCTAAAGCATATTTCCCCCCCACCCCCTTTCTATGTTTACTTTTTATGTGTCGTCTCTCACACTCTGGTGTTAAGGCTGCACATGATATATCCCTAACAGCCATTTGAAGTTGAAGAAGTATTAAAGACTTTTGGGACAAGTCTCAGCTCTTTTCCATGATCTGTATACAAGATCTTATGAGTGTTGTGCTGCTTTGGGGAACTCTCTGGCCTTTATGTCTTCTGCATTGGGTCTGAAACTCTGCAGTTATTGTACTCACTTATTAGACTCTTTGTTTTGTCATTAATGATCTTGGTGTGGATTTGCCTTAGAGAGGCCAAGAAGTAAGTTATGCTGTCAGAAGACCTGCAAGCCTCTACTGAAGAGCAGGCAAGTGGAGCACCCGTGGACAAAAGTATCAACGTTTAAAACAAAAAAATCCCCAATCCCTCAAAACCCAGTTTACACCACAGGACAATACCTGTAAGCCTTATTAAGATTTTTCTTTTTCTTTTAGGAAAGAGATTGGGATTCATTTCAAAAAAGAAGAGGTGGATTCTAACTTTGCAAGGCAGAAAAAAAGCCATCCATCCAGAATCCATAGTTTTAAAATGACTGCTTTGCAAAGATGTTCTCTCACCCAAAGCCAGGTCAGAGAAGCAGCTGCATCTGGGAATGGTAAGTACTCCTTAATCTTTCATTTTATGTGCAGAATAAAGAGATCAAACCAACTTCTAAAACACCTGAGCAACAGTTTTGTTCTGCAAAGAAGAATAGAGTTCTCTTTTTCATATCTGTTAAACTGAAGCATTGACAAGATGTAAAGTCCCTACTGGGACTGTAATGTGAAAATCCACTCAGTGGTGCATGTTTCTTTAGGAAGTTAAAGTGCTAGCAACTTGATTAATTTAACTTCTCTTTTCCCATCAACCCTAAAAGACGAGAACATTCTGAAATGTACAGTGAAAAATGTTTATACAAAAAAGATTTTGTTCTGTGCAAAACCTAATTAGACAACATTTTTTCAATAGAGAACTATGCATACTGTAACCATGGTGTATCACAAGAGCATGAGGCTGCTGCCCTGAGGGACTATTTGAAAATCTACAGGTGGGGAAACATCGAAATGCACCTTCAGCTGCATAGAGGTATTGCAGAGGTGAGTGGACAAACAGGGTAAACCACTGGAGTCCTGAGGCAATTGTTGTATACAGTATGGTTGGTTCCACCAGTACAAAACCATGTAACAGTTGCAAAAAAACAGTAAGAAAGGTTTGCTTTTCTCAAAAGAAATTGCCATATCCTGTTCCCAAGGATGAGATTCGTACCATTTAAAAAAGCTGTATCTTAATTTCAAAGGAACTATTCAGAGTGACACAGCACTCAAAATAAGCAAAATCTTGAGCGATAATACTCATGATGTGGGTCAGGACAGATAAAATTTAGACGTTCGGCTCAAGAACAGGCCCTATCAATTTCTCATTAGCTATCATGACATAGTTTAAATTGTACATCCTTTACAACATCCCTCTTGACATTTTATAGAGGGAAAGGAATGCTCTAGTAAGGCTTTTGACACTGTGTCCCATAATATCTTTATGGACTAACTAATGAAGCATGGACTAGCTAAGCGGACTGTGAGATGGACTGAACCAGCTGAACAGCCAGGATCAAAGCATTGTGATCAGCTGCACCAAATTCAGCTGGAGGCCAGTCACCAGCTGCATGTCTCAGAGTTCAATAATGAGCCCATTGCTGTTTAAGATTTCCTTAATGACCTTGATGATGGGACAGAGCATACCCTCAGCAAGTTCACAAATGATAAAAAACTGGGAAGAGTGGCTGGTACACCACATGGGTGTGCTGCCATTCAGAGGGACCTCAACACGTTGGAGAAATGGGCTAAAAGGAGCCTCATACAAGAATTGCACCTGGAAAGAAACAACCTCCATGCACCAGAACAGGCTGGGAGCCAAATGGCTGGAAAACAGCTTTGAAGAAAAGGACCTAGAGATCCTGGTGGACAAGTTGAACACGAGCCAGCAATGGACCCTCATGCCCCAGCAGCACCACAGCAGGGCTGGTCTCCAGCTCCCCACAGCCCTGCCTGCCATGAGCCCCACGGAGCCAGGCCCATGGGCTGGCACAGTGGCCCTGCCCAGCCATCCCAGGGCTGTCCCTTACCCCATTTCCCTTCACCAGGCCTGATCCTGACCCTCACCAAAGGCTGAAGTCCCAGCCCAGCCACAGCTGTCCCCACAGAGGTGTCAGCCTCAGTGTGCCTTGACAAAGGAATAGAAAAGTAGAAGTTTCCCTTTTATCCCAGCTTTATGTATCCACTTATACAGAGTTATCAGGTAGGACATGACCGCTTAAGAAGGCCTAGACAAAATGTGAGAGATTTTTCTTCATCCCAAGTAGATTTTTATTAAGCTCAGCTTAATCTTCTTTTCCTCCCATTTACATCAGGCCATGTAGCAAAAAGCAAAAACCCCTTTACCTACTGCTTGTAATAAATAGATGCTAAGAAATATTTACTGGGCACAAATATTCCTGCATTTTTTACCCCAGAAATTAATTTGCCAACTATACTGGAAGGAGGAGAAGTAGGGAGGAGAAAACAGGGAATATGGATGAACAATTAAACTTCAAATAAGAACATGCAGAATGGAAGATGGAGAAGCAGCGTGACAACCTTTACAAAGTGTGCGACTTCTTTTTCTCCAAAATCAGTTCCTGCTCTTATGTTTCACCATATTTTTTCTTTTGTGGGTAAGGCAGGTGACAAAGTTTAACAGCAAGTGCAGGTACATTTAAAAGTGCTTTACAGTATGGGAAAGTTCAAAGCATAAGCTTTATGAATTTTCTCCCCAAACTATGAAAGAAGGAGGAACAAATGATTGAAGACTTTAAGTCATATGATACTCAACAGTCAGAAAGAAGATGTGCACTCTCAATCCAAAGCACAACAGTGCCCTGTGAGGAAATTCAGTTGCAAATTACTGAGTACTCTACCACTGTTTAAGAATTTTTGATACAACTAAATTTCTAATCTAAAAAATCTGTTAATCTTTATTTCTGTAGTTTGTGATTTTAAATGTGATGCCATGCATCTGTACAAAACATTTCACAATAAATCTAGGAGTCTTCTAGAGACTAAAGTAAGTTGTAAATTAGAAATAGTGGTGATTTAGTACTTCTTAACTGGTAAATGAATTACAGCCCCCTCCGTAATTGCTATATCTATGAACTACCACTAGGCAAATTTCCTCTTATCCTTACTAAAATTAATAATAGCTTTTTTATTTTTTTAATACCCACTAGTGAATATCTTTTATTATAAAAATAGGAAAATAGCTGAAAGTCCTCCTAGGAGACATATTGATGTGATTTACTGCAGATGGTGAATTCTGTTAACAATCATTTGTACTGCAATACGGACCTTTTTATACTTCAGACCCCCAGGAAGGGGGATCCATTCATGGCAAAGACAAAAGTAACTGAGAAATCACTTTTTACAACCATTGAGATAAGTGTTGCCAGTTTCTTATTTATGTTTAATTAGCTTTTCATATGACATTTGAAATCTCAGATAGCCTACCATCATTATTAAAATCTATCATTTCCTTTAAGTATTTAGGAGATTATAAGGATGGCAGAGATCATTTGTCATCAAAGGGATAAGAGTAGACACAAAAATATAATGCTGGCAAAATATATTTCAAAAGCAATGCACAGGAGGGCAAGTGCACAGTAGAACTTTTAACACACTTAATTTTTTTTTTATCTTCCTCTACTTAGAATGCGTTTTCTTACTGACACTGGTAATATGACTTTTAGACAGACCATCAGTGCACTATACAAACAGTGATTGGAAAGATGGCAAGCTTTTGTTTGTTGGAGTGTTTCCATCTATTTACTTTTGACAAGGTCAAAAAACTCCTTTAATTCAACTTTACACTTGGCTGATGATGAAACGTAGCTGTATGCTTAGACATAAAATAACCCACAGACGTCAGCATCAAGTAATAAACATTTTAAAGCATTCCTACTAATAACTGAATTCAGGACAGCAACTGAGCAGAAATATCCATCTCTGTCAAACACTGTGCTTCCAAAGTGTTCTGCTAATCATTTGTAAGCACTGAGCATACAACTCACCAAAATCTAATTCTATTGTTTACATTTCAGATGAACAGTAATTCAAACAAACAAAAAGACATTTTAGAAAGTGTTGCAGAACAAATCTTTACAAGACTCCCTCCTGAAAAAAAAAACCAAAACCAAACCATAAACAAAAACAAAATCAAAAACAACCCCTTCCAAACCAGAAACCAATCATGAAAACAAACACACACAAATAACGAGTTCTTTTTCTCCTTTTCTTATTTCCCAACCTTAGTGTCTGTTAATGAAAAGTTACAAAAGCACTGTATTATGCAGTGGAGAAGACAGGGAAAGCCAGGAATAAAGAAGTTTAAATCCTTCCAAATCGCACTTGCAATTGGAGACTCTACAAACAGAGCTAAACTAAGCCATCAATCTTTGCACTTGCTGACAGAAATTGTCTACTCATTGCAGAAGTGCGGAATTTTTGAAAGGGTGCCCATCTGATTTCTTTAGACTCTTACCTGGGCACATCCACTGATGTCATTTCTAAGAGCAAATAGAGCATAAAGCCCCTGACAAGGTGATGCTAGATAGCTAATATGTTCAGATGACAAAATATCAGTACTAAATATTTTTTGGTTTTGTGTCTCTGAAAGCAAACACCATTTGTGTGACAATGCAGCTGAAATTCTCTATGGACCCACAAAAGGTCTGCATATGCTTTATTTTCACCAGTGCTTCTCTATGAATACACAGTAAGAATAATCTGTCACAACCATTAAAAAGAACATGACCTTGGATGTTGTTCTATTCCTTTCCTATGTCTCTGATTTAGCAAAGACTTTGGCAGAGGTGATATTTTTTTATTAGACTTCAATAATAAATTATGCAACTGACATCTGAAAACCCAGCAACAGACATTTGCATGACAGAACTTTTACACTGGCAGCACTTATTTTTCAACAAGGTCAAAAATCTCCATCAGTTCTGCACCAAGTCTAGCTGGTGACGAAGAAGGGCTGTATACTTTAATGGTAGAAATCCCTGATTAAAGGAGAGTAAACATATCACTGTACCTGTAGAAGTGATGCAAAATATGCATTGAGGTTGACAGCTGAGGAAACAGAACAGCAACAGAAAACTCTCTTTCTGCTACTGCTTCCAAAAGACTCACTTTTCCTTTGTCCTCTGAGGCATTGTCATTTGCTTGATATTACAGTTCTATTGGGGAAAAAAAAAACACTATATGTTTTCTTTACCTTACCTTTAATATTACCTTCATAACCATTAAATCAACTATTATTCTTAAGAAATCTGGATCCAGGTCTTGCAGTCTCAATTTGCTGTTCGTTACCAAAAGACTCCTTTCAGCTGAGTGTACACCATTTGCTAAGCATGTGCTTTGATGCATGTTATACTTTAGCTGTACTATGATCTAAATTTTTAGCTTGTTTCTAATTTTCTTGATGTTAATTAAAAAAAAAACCAAAACAGGTAATAATACTATAGATGTCATTCTTAGCCCATAAATCAATATTGCATGGAGAAAACAGCTAAGGCAATTCTTCTACTTTAAAGAAAAATCATTAACTTGGTTAGTTGCTTTCTTTACCTAATGAATAGGGTGAGAATAGTCTTTCAGAATTTATAATGTGTGGAAAAAGCATTCATAAGTTATAAAGAAGTGGGGTTTTCCAATACATTTGTTGCTAGCTCTTCTGTTTTCTTCTTTGTTAAGTAAAGAAGTCTTTCAACTAATGAAAATAATGCACAGCTCGAAATAAGTTCAATGACTGCAATTAATTTCAGTATCAAAATCTTCAACTTTATTAAGACAGTGCATACTTTGTATGGATCTATGTTTTTTGTGTCAATGGAGGTCCAAAAGCCTATCCTCTCTGCACATAATCTTTCACTAAATGGGAAATCAATAGCCAGCTCTGTGCATTACCTGACTGAAGCAGCAGACTTGCTCCCCACAGAGAGGCATCTGAGAAGCAAAGCTGTGTGTTTGGGTCTGAGCAGGGAGAAGGGCTCCAATACATATGAGCACAGCCCCCATATCTCGCAACTGGGCTCATACAGCTGCCAATGTCAAAAATGTTTTTTAAAATTGCGTCCACCAGCGCCTGGTAATCTGCACCATTCCTCTGTTGGAAGCAACGATGAACAGTAGTCTCATAAATGCTACAGAAAGCTAACTAAATCAGTCACCTTAAAAGGGTGCATACACTCTTAACACAAAAAAAAAAAAACAAAACCAACCAACAAACAAACAAAACAAACAAAAAAATCCCATACCATACAGGCACACAAATTGAAAGTCAAACCAGTGATTCTGACATTCATTAGAGCTGAAAAAAAAATTGAGAAGGATATTCTCCTACATTTTCACACTAAAGGTTTTCTGAAAGACCTCTTCTACTTTTATAACACTTTGCTCCCCTAACTCTTCTTTCCCTCCCTTTTTCAATTTGCTACTGAACAGAGGTGCAGTTCAAAGATGGGAAAGATAAAGAAAAGGGAATGATAGGACAAAATTTTAAAATTTTAAATCCTGTAAATTGCTTTAGAAACCATCTTTATCTAATTCTGAAGTGGCAAAAGAAGCAGTAAAGTAGAATTCAACACTAGCATATATGCCATGCATCCCAACCTTCATATTAGGGTTCTTTCCCTTTAATTGTATTACAAAAGAAGTCTTCTGTTTGATACGTTATTCTCTGTACAACAGCTGCACAAGTTCTAGACTTCTTATTAATTTACAGTATATAACAATCAGGTTTATGTAATGGAGACATACATTACATAAATGTAATGGGAGAAGCAAATGAGAAAAACAAAAATGCACAAGGTCTGTAGCTCTCCTCCTGTCAGAGCACAGCTAGATCAGTCTTGCATAGTCTCCCAAATTCATTGGTATCAACTGTTTTACTGGTGTTCTCTCTTTCCTAGGAAAACTATAAAAGGAGAATTTTTTTCTCCACCCTCGAAGAAAAACAAAAGTCTGTCAACCCCTTAAAAAGGGACCCACAAGTGGCACCTTAACCCTAGCACACAGTGAATCACAACAAGAGCTGTGACTCCCTAAAATAAAAGGAATTATCTGTTTTACATTCCACCCACTGTGCAGCAACTCTACAGCACATCCCACAGAAGCCTGCACCTAGGTGGGCCCCCTGACTATTTTAAAGTCCCAGATATTACGGATATTTAGGTGCATGTAGAGTGAGGTGTTAAAAGAGTCTACATTATTCATTACATTAGTAACTTTTAATCAAGTAACTCATCAAGGAAGTAGGGCAAGGCCAGCCCGGTCAACCTAATGCTGATTAGCCCATGGATGTTTTATCATGCACTTTCTCAAGAGGTTTTGGTTGGATTTGAGAGTAAAATTATTTCTAGCATCAAACCATGAGTGTCCTTTTTTTTCCCTGTTCAAAGCTCAAGCTAGCAACTGTGATTAGAAAATGAAATGCAAATATTTCTAAAAAAAACAAGATGAGGGGAACAATTTCATGATTTCTCACTGACATCAGCAGGCCTACACAGAACAGTGCAATTACTGTGGACTAGGTGAGAGAGCCTAGGTAAAAGCAGGGGATTTTTGCCAGGCAAAGTTTCTCTTTAGATAATTTCTTTCTACATAAGCATAGACGCCTTCCAGACCAAAAGAGTTTCCCTCACCTCCAGAAGGACAAACTTCTAACATGCTACATGACAACAGATAAAAATGAGATAAAATAAGATTCTCTTCTCAAATCTCCTAAGTTTTTAGGCACGTTGCAGATATTGGCTGTATAAAAATAAATTTGAAATTTTAATCATATTTATTGGAATAATCTCTTCAAATCACATGATTATTTAAAAGGCAATGCATACAAGAATATTATTAAATTATCTTATGACAATTCTACAAAGAAATACTTTCAGCAATATTTAGGAGTGTAAGAAAAAGTAAGGAAATTGGAAAGGTAATAATCACTGGCTGAAGCAAGGTCTCAGTGTTGTTCTGGCTGTAGTTTAGCAGGGTTCAGACATTACTCCTTCCACTTATCAACTTCCCACTGCTTTCCTTTCAAGTTACCACTCCACCCTAATAATCTAGCATGAACACAGGTGCAGGTGCCCCTGACCCCTCCATGAAGTGAGCTGTCAGAACTGAACATACACACTCCTAATAGCAAGGTGATCTCTGGCTGACAGGAAAGACCTGTGCATCCAGGTTTCTTGATATATCAAGGCAGAGAGTGGGCAGTAACCTACCATCGCTCAGCTACAACCACAACAGGACATCTGACCCTAGTCTTGCAGAAAATAGTGCAACCCTCCTCCCAGTCACTCCAGTCTCTGTGATCCAAGCATAGTTTCAAGGCAGCACAGCTGCATAACCTTGGTTCAGACTTCCGTGAAAAACTTCGAAATTGCAAGCAAAGGTGGTGAGAAAACTATAAATAGAGTCAAGCCACACCAGGGAATAAAGGTAAAATTAAAGACAGATGCAAGAGTACTGAGACAGAGGTGGTCAGTACTTCAAGGATTCCAGAGTAAAAGCTAACAGAAATGGTACAAAACGCTAAGGAAAAAAAGCAGGTAATTGGAAAACTGCTCAATAGGAGCAATGATGTTCAGCCTGTCCCAGGATGAATGGAGACCAATCTCCCCCTCTCACTGATGAATACCAGGTTAACCAGACTTGTCAGGTGACTTATTGGAGGGTTGCAAACATATTAATCATTATCCAGTATCTCATAAATACTTATTAGGTAATAATTAGTTCCTTATTGTATTGAATTACAATTATTACTTTGTATTCTTAAACTGTAAATATCTGCTTTGAACACAGTAAAATAATTTACCTAAACAAACAAGAAAACAGATAGAAAGGGTAACAATAAATAAGTTACAGTTGTTATTTGTACTTATCCAGCTGTGAAGCTGCCTAATGTAAACTTGGTTAAATATGCCAGTATCAATAGCACTTCATGGTTTGAACAGTGAGGTTGAAAACTCATTTTCAATGCCATTAAAAAATAGCAGCCTTGGTATGTACAGTGTAGCTTTTCCTGAGAATTTCTTTTCTCTTTTGGACTGCTGGAAATACATTCAAACTTTCAATTACAATATACCCGAGCATTCATGTTAAGGCAAGAGGCTATATACTTGGAGGACTGTAAGAAAAGTCATCAACTCAAAAGGGTGTTTTCACACCTGCAAATTGTTGCATCTTTCAAACATACTGTAAGAAGGAAAAAACAAGCAAACAAACAAAAAACCCCCCACACTTCCACACATTGGCCACCTCCCCTAACATTTTTTTCTATTCCAGAAACATACTCCACCAAACAAAAACTTTTCCACGTGTTACCAATACTTCTTACTCAGGAATTTGGGGGGGTGCTGAGAACTGTAATGGTTGGCCCAGAAGCAATTTTTAGTCATTCAAAGCAAGACAAATCCATTCCAGTAAGCAGAAAATCAAGGGAAACTACAGATTGCTAGAGCTCCCACCACATCTATATAATTAGGATTGCTCAAGACAGGAAGCTGCACCATACACCCATCATGCAATATGAGTATTTGGCTCCATCCCCCTCCCCCCAGTACTTGAGCCCCTGCTGCTAAAAGCTCTCAGCATCCACAGAAACCAGTCTCCCTTCCTTTCAGGGTGACAGCTCCTCTGGTACCCTCCTTTCCTTCCTGAGGCAAGGCACAGGGAACCATGTTGCACTCCTGATGCAGAACACCACATCCATTTTCCTCCTCTCTTTCCTGCATTTCACTCTATCTCCCTTACCCTTAGTGCTGCTGTCATGTGATTAGAACTGCAAGATAACAGAGGAACAAAATAAACAGCTTTAAAAGACCTTGGGTGGTGCTTTTGTCCCTCCTCCTCCAACAACCCCTTGGATGTTTACATAGTTCTGCTTAACTCTTTGTTGCTTGTGGGTATCTCTCTCACTGTCAATGAACTTCATGCCAGGAAAAAAAATCTACTTGCAGATATGAAAGACTGATGAAATAGAGTATTTTTACTTCCTTTTGTTCTACAATACTTCCCCTCTTTAGAGAGACAAAACCCTCTTACTCCAAGCGTAGATCTTGAAAGGTATCAACAGGACATTCTTTTGTTTTTCAGATAAAGTATCATTAAGTACACTAAAAATACGATGTCTATATTCCTACCCTTTTTTATTTCAGTGCTTTAAGTGTTTCTCAAGATAAAGCAATAAAGTTTTATTCTTTTTGCAATTTGGTTTTGGTCTGCTGAGAGAAAATAAAATGTTTTCAATATTTACCCCAAATTAGCTGTAATAACACAGTCTAAATAAAGACTGTTTCACAGCAGTCTATTACAAATAAGAACTATTTACAGTATTTTATGTGCTACACTGTTATTCTCAATTCTTCCCCTTCTCAAGAAATCAAGCTTACAATCTGCATAGCTTTTTAATTTATGAAACCCAATCTGAAGGAGCATAGAGCTAACTTTGTCATACTACCCCACCATAAATGTCTAAATTGAGGCTAAACAGCTCATTAGATCCACGAAATAGCATGCAAGAAACCAGTGAGCTAGGATTACCTCTAGCACCAATGATCACCTGGCCCAACTTAGAAGATAACATATTTATAGCTGGTCTGACAAACAAATAACCTTCAGCAAGCATCTGGAGCACCACCTCAACTCCCGTTTCCAAATGATCAAAGCTACTTTGCTTTTGGTAGCAAGTAGGATTTATAGGTTGTTTTCATCCAAGTTGTCAAACCTGAAAACATTATACTTACACAACTTCTAAAAGGGTGTGGGACACTAATGTAGTTATTAAGAATACAAAAGCAGATAGAAAGATATGCGGAGGAAGAAAGGGCGGCCTCCACATCGCTTCCTCTACACAGACTCCAAACCGTCATGACACATTTGCATGTATGGTATGTTATATATGAGGTATGCTAAACCTTTTTAACTCACTGTTTCTTCTCCCTTCCCAACACCTTTTTTATAACAACATGTCCTTCCCTTTCACTTATCCTGCCTTCTCATTTTGTACATATGCACCCAATTCCTGAATTGCCATTGAAGTCTTTTTATATCACCCTTAAGCTGCTCCCCTGGGTCTCTCCAGTGTAAAAATCCATACTCTCCATTGCAAGCCTCCCAGCCATTACACAGCTCTTCCTTGCCTGCATCCATCCATCCATCCTTAACCAATCCGGTTTTTATTCCTCATTGCCTAGCAAGTTTCTTGCATCAAGACAAATGCAAGACTGTCCTTGCACACCAAGTGCTCCCATGGTCTTGATTTTCACATCCTCTGTATAGATGGAGACTGTAGAAACTGGGATTTCCCTGGACAAGCTTGTCTTCTGAAACCCAGCAACCCAGAGCTGCCTTGCATAACTGGCAAACCTAGCCTTCTCTAAGGAAGAGAGAGAGCCTTTCTCTGCCAAAGGTGCTGGTGTCAATGCCAAGATGAATGCACAGTTTGGCTCCCACTGAATAGCTGGAAGACACCCTTTCCCAGCCAGACGTCACTCCAGCTGACACCCTCAACAAGTCAGAACTTTTGGTGCTCATCTTCTATTCTCCTGGTATCAGGCTGGCAAAACAAATTGGCTGCAAGAGGTATGTTTTTCCTGGGGAGTACAAGAGTGAAAAGCAACAAAACCAGGCATAGACGATCTAAAAGACACAAGAAATTGGCTGGATAGTGGAAGAAACAGAAAGGTCAAAAGCAGATTTGTCCTGAATTTCTGATGCCTCTTCAGGTTATAGTCTACATTTCCTTCCCACAGGTTATATACAAATTGGTTTTGTTCTCTTCTACTCTGTTGAATATTCTCCAAGATAGCAAGGAGTATGCGCTCGTGTATGCATATACATCCACAAAGAGTATGTCAGAATAAAAACTGAAACATGAACTCTCTCTCTCTCATCATGGCAGTCATCCTCACAGACTAATAGATTGCCCAGAAATGTAGATGTTCAGTGCAAAGCCAATTCATGTAAAAATTAAAGTGCTATGCACAACCCAAAGGGACATGTCATAACATCACGCATAATCAACAGTCAGAAGCATAATGCATTAGTTGTAATGTTTTATGGAAGAAGTGACTGGGAAGATACTCAGGGAGCATTATGTATGGTAATGTAAGAATAAGTATTTCAGGGCAGTACTCAGTGTATGAAAAAGAAATGTATGGGCTCAAAGTGACACTGCACAGTACACTCTTTCATCCTTCTCGTTTCAGGAAAATTTAGGTTTTAAACAACATTCTGAGTTGAATCCCAAGTAGATGAGCAGATGAACCATAACAAAACAGGAATATTTTGCATCAAAAGGTTTCAAAATAGACACAAACAGCAATAATCACAACATTTGTATCACCAGGGCCTCTAATATATTTTAACTGGTTTGTTTTTAAACTAAAAATTAACGTACTTTGTGAAACCTTAATTTATATAGTCAGTGAATTCTCCTCCTGAGTTAAGTTAAATTTCCTCTAGTCAGACATGTATTTCCTGCAGATGTCTCTGGGAGCCATCTGTATGCTTTAGTAAATAGCATTGGGGGTTACTGATATCTCAAGAGACGAAGCAGCAGAGTGGTAAATCTCTACAAATGGAGACAGTTGCTCCACCACAGAAGCAAAGGCCAAGTGTAACATTAAAAATCCAGCTGGTAGCCACATTGTGTTCTCTTCTGCAACCCCACAGCCTTGCTGTTTCTTCTCCCAAGCAAGTAAGACCACTGAAAAGCAGAATAGAAATGTCATGCATATCACCTTTCCAACCGTAACTTATGGATGCTGTTGTCATCTTTCTGACTTTAATTTACTCACTTGGGAAAAATTAGGAGAAATAAACACTTGCTAAATAGCTAGTTCATAACAGAAACCGGCATTTATGACATCTCATAAAATCATTATGTGATTTGCCAACTTGAAACCTAGATGCTAATTTGACCTGAACTAAATGAGTTAAAGGCAATGCCATAAACCCACTAGTTCAGAATTCCATTGCTGCTAGCGTCAGCACAGGTTGAAAGGAAAAGATTAAAAAAAAGAAAAAGAATCAAATAAAAAAAAGATCAAGTTTCAGAGGTTTTTTTTTTCCCCTGGAAGTAGCTCTCATGAGTAGTTCATGTTACACCACAGGTCTTATCAAAGATAAAACTCAACTCAGGGCCCACGAATCAGCGAAAAACTCTTTTGCTCAATCTTGAAAGGTAGTGGTAACCCAAAGAAAAGCCTCAGTCATCACCACATGGTAATTTACATGCAGACACCCTGAAATGTAATTGCTCTCAACACTCCAGTACAAAACAAGTATGGCTTATTGTTTAAGAAGCATTTACTAAAATTCCTTAGGCACTGTCGTGCACGAATGTCAATTTCTCATCCGTGCATTTTATTTTATCTCCTTCTAATAGATGGCTGGTTCCTCCTAGTAGAGAAGACTTTTTTTTTTCTAATTCACTTATAAACTCCTCATCTTTGTTTTTTATTCACACGCAGATTTTGTACATTTCTTGAAATATGAGCCATCTAATATTGTTGAAGTATTAATAGCTCATGTAGTCTGTGAAATGAGTGATCTACATTGAAAACAAGGAGAACTATAGAGATTTTGGAGTTTTGTCTCCTAGATCAACAGGGGATTAGCAGTGCCATTGAATCATTTTACATTGTGGCTTAGAGTAAATAGATCTACTTTGGGAATAATAAATGCTCTTTTATGAAGAGAGTACTGAGATATCCTTTTGAAAAATACTATTTTCAGAGGGAGTGGACTGGAATTCTTACAGTGAAAGAGTTTGTGAACAGATCAAAAGAAAATTCTTGAATTTTTAAATCAGTCCTTGAAATACAATTAAGTTACTGGAGATATTTTAAGGAATTCTTCTGAGGATCTTTTTTCAAGTCATTCCAGCATAAACATGGCATTATGAGTGGATTAGGTGAGTGTTCTTTTGTAGATAAATAAATAAGCATAACAATATCCAGTTGCCCTTAGACAGAAAAAAAACCCTGTTCTGTATCGAGTTTGTACCCATGCAGGAAGAGATTATGTCCCATAGATTTTGTGCAATCTACAGCATCATTTACCCTAAGGTCTAACTACTAGACTATTCTGAAGGTTGCTTATTGTAGAAAGAGGTGCAGCAAGCATGTGATTAACTAGAGCCGTAGCATGAGAGATATCATCAACACCCTTTTCAGTAACATGCTGAAATTGTTCATTGAAAGAAAATACAGCGTATTGACTAAAGATATTTTTATTCCATTCCTTTCTAAGTAGAAACGACCAAGATTTCCAAGAACCCAGACCCTTTCACAATGACACCAAGGGCAAGTTTCCTGTAACAGTCAATGAAAACAAGATCAAATGCAGTTATGTTATTTGTAGCTGGTCTGCTAGGCCACAGGGTGATAAGCTTCAACAGTTACCTAGACAAAACATTGTTCTTATTTCATGAGATTCAGGCTTCAGAAAACACGT
Organism: Himantopus leucocephalus; assembly: GCA_003993805.1. NCBI lineage: Eukaryota > Metazoa > Chordata > Aves > Charadriiformes > Recurvirostridae > Himantopus > Himantopus leucocephalus. Next base: position 92,898,926 of record RSEF01000002.1, read on the forward strand.
TGTGAACAGGTCCAATATGCATTAATCTAACCAACAAGTAACAGTAATTTCTAAACAAGAGTGTCACAACCTGAAACTATTGAATTCTATACCTTACCTATTACTATTGACATCATAATTATTATAGACTATGAATCAAATCTTATGTGACCACAGTCATATTGTTTACATGATAGACAAATGTATGAGGTACTATGGGACATATAAACAGACACCTCTAGTAATACAATCCACTTTATACAGTATGTAGTATGATAGGTGGGGGAAGGGTTCCCCATAACTACATTAATTACAAGATTTGAATAAGTAATTTACAGTTCCTGCTCAGGCATAACAACTGCCTTTAGTTTTATGTCTGTATTTATCAAACATGTCTTTTGATGACCTAACCATATTGCTGGATTCAAACCAAGTAAGTAAGTTTATAATTTGGATGATGCCCCAAAATGGCGTTCCTTGGTATTGCCTGTGTCCTTTGTCAGGACTGATGCACATACCTCTACATCTTTCTCCTATACTCTCACGATAACTTTTAATAATTATTTTCTTAGTGAATCCACTGAGGTAACCTGCCATAGCTATTTTTTCCCCACTCCTTTAAATTGAACAAGAATTTGAAGGGGGTGGGGAAACAAAGCCCAGCCCAAACCCATCATCAAAATTACCGCTACAACTTCCCACTTACATCTGGCTTTGATCTTGCAAAGAAGGATTTTCCTGTGGGCACCTAAGGATGACAAAGTTAAGCCTTTTGTGAGCTCCTTTACATAGAAGCCCTAACTTTTCTTGGATAACATCCTGGAAACCGTTCCAGAATACTTCTATATTCTATAAACACAAATTCTGAAGTCACACAGCTAAGAGGATAACTAAAGAAATTTTATCTTTTCCTCGTAGGCAAACCACATTCACCTCACCGTTCTTTGTTTCCTTTTGAATCCTTCAATCCCAGGATAAGCTAGTCAGTCCTACTGAAATCTGGAGTTACTTCTGCTCAGAACTAAGTTAAATGAGACCAATTCCTGGCTGAACAAAAATGTGCTTCACATAATAAAATATTTGGATACACTGGAAACCCTTCCTACATCTTAATTAAGAAATGCCAAACACCTGCGGCTGCTGAGTATATGGGCATATATGCTTTATTGCCAAGTGTGTATTTTGCACTCTAATCAGCTTAATAGAATAATTTTACTTCTCCCACAAAATAAGAATATATGACTTAAAACAAAGAGCAGACCTCAAGGCATTATCCTATTTTAGATGTCTGAATACTCATAAATAACTGTGCCCCTTGTAATATTATCAATTTTGCCAATAAAACACAATCTTAATGAAAGTGGGAGATACTACAGATTGCTAATGTTCGGGATTAAAGGAGTCCTGCTGTAACAAATGCATCCCCATATTCAAGGAGTATTAAGCACAGTAGAGTTAAAACTGCCCTACATTGATTCTACCCTGAAGGTAAACCAACTACACTGCAATGCTGTAAATTCCTGCCTGGAAACAATTTCTGTCTGGAAGCCAAAACCGTTGCATTCTAGTGACTAGAATTCAGTTTAGCTTGAAGAGACAACGGTTGAATACAAATTTTACACTGCTGGGGCTCGATACTGAGTATAGTCAGCCATGTACACTTTTGCTAGTACACAAAGAGGAGGGAGGAAATGTGAAGAGCCATACAAAAACCTTACATCTGTTTTATCATATACAACGTACAAAAAAATTCCAAAAAACCCACACCATATTTGTCAGCTGAATAGAAAAAACCTGCATGTGGTCTGATATTTGCCCAGAAGCATGAGTTTCCTTGAGATCAAATTAGGACTGTTGATACAAATTAGAACCATGCATAAATGAGTTGACTCATGGTTCATACATTATATTACTGTATCATTATATCACTGGTAGCCAACCTCAGGCTAAATAAGGCATCTATACCCTCTTATACACAAGTGATTTGGAAAGATATTTCATCCTTCTCTATTCTTAAAGTGGAGACCGATCCTATCCAACTATGTTCATTGCTGGGTGTTTAAAGGAATTGCTGTTTCCATGACTGCATAATTTTTGAAGAGTTTTGGGAACATTTCTATTTTTTTATTTCTCTCAATTACATACAGCATTTATCAGTGATATATATGAATTGTAGGAGTGCTTATAAGTCTGAATGAGAGACTATACACTCATTTTAGTGGTCAGTTTTCAAGCATGACTCGTATTTTTACCTAGAAAAGCATACCGTTTGTGAGACAAATGTACAGGTGAGAAACCACAAAGAAATGTTGGTGACGGGGTTGTAACAACTAGTTAAACATTTTAAACATTAGTACAGTATAAGGGCCAAAAGCAAAAGTTTCACTTTCAAAAGAATTAAAACAAACAAACAAAAAAGAAAACCTGTCAATCAAATAGGGAAAAACAAATAAAGAAAAATTTGATGGAAAGTTCTTTACAAGACATACAGAAACACCTATTTTTAGCACAGCCATAGTAGGTACTCAATTCAAGAATTTAAGATTTCAATTTATTTTTTTTTAATGGGTAAGTTGAGAAATTTTATCATGTTTATGAGATTCTCGCCCAGACCTGAAGGACATTGACATAAAACATTCAATAGAATAGGTAAGTGGGTTCCTGTTTCATCATAACAGATCTCTAGTTAGTCTCCAGAATACGTAGAGACCTGTAGGTTATTGATAATTGGAAAAACTGGCTTTTAGAATAGACATTCATGAGCAAAATTTGTGAGATGTTTTTATCAGAGGTGGGTTCTTGCATAAACTAAGGATTTTCTTAGAAAAACATAATGCTATTTTAATTAATTGATATAATTGCTATTAGAGACTATACATTAGTGTAAATTTCCGTATCTATATCAACATTCTTATTCTTAAATCAACAGATCTTAAATTAAGCTAATTTGGCAAGATGCTGCAAACTCTTCCAGATCACATTGCCCAAACAACTGCTTTAAGGCTATAACTGCAGCTGCAGACTAATACCAGTCCATTTCCGGAGCAGACAAACATTAACATTTGTACAGCAAAACTAGATCCATGGAATTATTCAAAATAATATACTTTCATCTCAACTCAATCACAATGAATCTGATCAGGCCTGCTGATGGGCTACCTAGGGATTTCCTGCACTGCTGTAAGACTATTGCGAAGACAGTCAAATTTCTATTCTCTCAGTAAGTAAGCAAAACCAGAGGATACGGGATTTTCTATATGTGTTTTGTTTCCCATTTAGCTTTCAAAAAGGCAACTACCTATTTGGCTTACGTTGGAATGGGAATTAAAACAAACATTAAATATTTATACTAGAAGAGTGCCTTTAAAAAAATTAGATATGCAGTACCAGTGATATCCTAGCAAACTTGTATTTTAATGACAGTAAGTTATATTATAGTTATGGTACATTAAGTTACAATATTTTTTCAATAAAGCTAATATATTTTTCATTGGATGTAATGCATGCATATTGTTGAATGGCTGTAAGAAACAATTCTTCACCTGGGGAGCTATTCAGAAGGTCAGAAAGTTTCAGTTACATCCAGCTTTAGATAATGGACTTGCATGCTGAAAGAACTAAATCACAAATGGTCAGTTCTTCTAAGGTACAGGTTTTTTCTGTAAATTGCCTAGATTTTCTAAAAATGCCTATTAGTTTCCATTGTTTTGGTAAAACATTTAGTACAAACCGATTATTTTAGTACACAAGTCTGAAAAGAGAAAGTCAAACATACAATTTTAAATAACGCAGTAAGTCTGCATGCAATGCAGACTTAAATAGCATAAATAGAATATTTGCAATCAACACCTTGTTTGAATTTTTAAAGCAATTTGTATCAATGAAAATGAAAACAAGGAAGCAATTAATCAGTTAAGCAGTAGGTTCTGTCAGAAAGAATAATACTGCAACACTAATCCCTTCAACAATAAGGTTAAATATTAAAAACAATAGCCACCCTAACAACCATGCTTTTCCTAATTAGAGTAGAATAAAGGTGTCTGCTGAATTCGCAAACTAGAAGCTTCATATGGGTTTTGGCAGATGAAGCTTGACAGAGAGAATGCACACTTGATGCTAATCAATAAACATTTGCCTTCAAATTTCACCATTAACTACTACTTAAAAGCCCAGGAAGTTTGAAATTAACATTACCAAAGGTCTAGAAGATAAAGAGGTTTAATTTACTATGATAGCATGTTAAACAATGTTAAAAAGCACTCTGATTTAATGAGAACAAAAAGAATTCTGCAACAAACATTACCAATACAGAAGAAGAAAGTCTTCAAAGGTTTAAATAGTTTTCAGGTTCTGAGATCCCACACAGTGGAGGAAGTAGAGATCAGAATATTTTACTCATCAGGAAAAACATCTCACATAATAAAAAGATAATCTTCAAAGAGACTGATCCAAAGCCAATTCACATCACTGGAAGCTTTCTTCTATGATTTTGGTAGGTTTTGGAGCAAATCAGAATGAGGCGAAATCCTTTTTCATCTAGCCTAATCTATGGACACCACTACAACATGAAGCTAACCAGACATAGAGGACGAGATATGAGTGCAAGTGTTGAATATACTATATTTTAAAAGAATAAATATGTCTCAATTTAAATAAAAACTTTGTAACAATTTCCCTAGAACAGCTCAAAGCTGTTTTGTTTACAGAAAAGAACATAACAGCGTATGCCGTAAAAACAGAAAGGACCAAAATAAAAAGAACAAGCGCACATTTCTATATCTGGGTGAGAAAGGTGGCACTGCACAGTATGTATTTGTAGATTAGGTTATTAGAAGCATATGAAATATTTAGAAGCAATGAATTTAAATGTTACTTTTATATTAGGGAAAATTAAATGTAGAATTTTTGAGACAGTTTAATGAATTTGTATCTAGTTCTTTGTCGTACTCATTTTTCAGAATATTTTTCCGAATATTTTTCCTGATCTCCTCGTAGTCTTAGATGTTATGCTGAATAAGCACTGTCCTGACCAAGGAAATTAGCTATAAAATTTAGTTATGATTTACAGGTATCAGTTATCCCTGGGCTCAAACCCAGCAGCCAGCTCTGCTTTATCATATGTGCACAAAACACCTACTGTGCCAGGAAATCATCTGTTTATTATATTAATGATGAATCATTAAGAAGCATATTCACACCACCTAACATTTTATGTGAGGTGCCTAACTTGGCCAAGATACCTGTGTAGTCTCCCAAGATTCCTTCACTCATGATTGCCAGAAGAAACGCCGCTGAGGTGCCCTGGATAAGCTGATCTCCATTACCAACAGGGAGAGCCAAGACAACAGATTTAGTTGTTTTGTGTTGAGTAGGATAAATGATCCCGGTCACTAGTCCAGATCTGATGCTATGTTTATATACTGAAGCATAAGAGTGTGAATGAGGCCTGCATATCAGAAACTAAAAGTGAAATTCACCTTGTTCAGACAGAACAAAACCTTTAAGAACTCATTTCTTGTCCTGAACAAGTGTTTCATTAACAACTAAGTGATCTTGGCATTGTGTTTGTCTTCTGCATATCAAGCCAAATTCTTCCTGCTGTGTCAATAAGTATCTTAAAGTCGTTGTAAAAGAGATTTTGAATCCCCTTCATAACCTGAAGGACATCTTCTGATTTAGCTTCATGCAAAAGTAACCCAACGCATTCACCCCAGAACTAAGTCACCGTGCAATACAAAACCTGCATCTTAGTGGGGACAACAGGGAGACATTCGTCAAAAAAATCCAGACTTCTTATCCTAACCACAATGTTCATGTGCGTACACTCTGCACGTTTAAGAGAAGAGAAGCTCAATCCGGTTCTGCGGTATACAAGTTCCTAATAACACTTTAATGTGTGGGGCAGGACATGAGGACAGAGACAAATCTAAATATCCAGGATGCAAAGTCTCTCAGATGAGATAGGACAATATAATTACTAATGACAAAAGGAAGGGGAATACATTTTAAAAAATCAGATTATGTAAAGACTCGTATAAAAGAATCTAGGGGTGTTCTGTATAACTTGAAATAGCATGCCTAAAAAAAAATTTTCTGAATGTTGTAAAATGAAGTAATTTTTAAATGTATTTACCATGTGTTTATCCACACCAAAAGATCACGCAAGTGGAACTTGAAAGTGAACAAAGAAAAGAATGAATATGTTTCTGGAAGGCACTGTTTATAGAAGACAAACAACATTTCCAACAACTCAAGATATTTACATCTAAGATCTCTCCCACTGCATAAGCCAAGATAAAAGAATTATAGAACTGTGTACATATAACTGATAAATTGCAAAAGAAGAGGATGCATTATGTTATATCTTACTTTCAGTAGATGCACTACACAAATTCAAAGGAGTGTCAAAATACACACATTCAAGAAAAAGCCAGAAGCATACTGCCTCATTTTAGCACATACAATCTACTTGCCACTTACTAGGATTAATAGTGAAGACTCAGCTGCTGGTGATGATCCTAGAACGCAGAATCTATATATAGCATAATACGTTGGACAAGGGTGATAAAAGTTAATCAGATGAAGATTCACTAATAAATTGGTTTATGCTATCACTTACTGCTTATGATTAAAGTAATTATAGTTGCACTTGACTTCTTAATGATAAATACAAAGAAGCTGTATGATCTATTGTACATTGGCACAAGCTCTCCGTAAAAAACATCTTCATAATTGTTTTTAGCACACAAAACCCCAAGTTCAGTACTCTTTTGCAGCTATTCTAAGAGATTATTACATCTTCTGTTCAACTGTCAACACCTTCATTGCTTTATTCACTAAACCAACTCCTCCTGCACCTGTCAGATCCCCAGAAGATGTACCTGCATTACTGGGGTTACCACAGTCTACAAACCTCCAAAAGATTCTGCTTTTCCTGTATAAATTACATCTGCTCATCCACTCCCCACCATAGTAGTCATAGATCATCCTTACCACACCTATATTTGCCATCCATTTAAGCTGAAAAAGGATGAAAATGACCAGTTTTAACTACCTACCCTAGACTGGAAGCCTTTAAAGCAAATTCTCCAAAAAGCTGTAAGAGGCTGCTCTATAAATTCTTCTAAAATATATAAAAAAAAAAAAAAGAAAAAGACTCCCAAGACTCCCATGGACACAGCCTTTATTAAAGGTTAAAAAAAACCCATAAACACCAAGAGGACTGCGTCATGGTTCCAACCTACTGAAATAGGCCACTAATCATGAGAAAGATGTAAGGCCAGGTAGAAATAGTTAAAGATAGATATTTGATGGGTGAGTTACCAATTGAGTGCCTCAATTTTGTGTTAAAGTTTATTTCTGTAGAATCTTTAAGATCAGCCATAATAAAAGGAAAGCCCAAGTACCCTTGGACTTTCTGGGACCATAAACACATTTGAAAGACACCATGGATTTTTCTTTTATTGCACCTTAGCTTTGAAGAACATCTTCTGTTTGATGATTGAGCATTATGTGAAGTGCAATGGCTCAGAAGGAAAGGAAGATGGAGGGGGTCAGTTTTAGTGGTCACTGCATCAAGGAACTGCTTCGTACCCTTTTCCATGGACAGGGTCCCTTTTGCCCAACACAGACTGAATTTTACTCTTGCTTTCTACTGATAACAAAACAAGAATAAACTGTTATGCCATTTCAAGAATGAAGCCAACCAGCCAATCATTCAGAATATTTAATTTCTCTAATGAGCTCTGCTATACTACTGCAGAGATTTCATGTACTTATGCTTCATAAATCAAACTTGTTGGATGTGAAAACTGTCAGTAAGCACTTCATTTTCATAGCAACTCTGATATAGCAGTCCTATATTACATAACTTAGAATATACCCTTAAAAATTCATAAAATATAAAGTTTTTCAGTAACATACCTACAGCTAATGACAAAATTTACTCTTTTGTATTTCTAACTACTTTAAAGACATTGTAATAAAGGCAAAGATTTCCCATTTAACCTGTCATCTTTACTCTTCTAAGCCTACACATGAGAAAAATGTGCTTGCCACTTCCTGAAATTTTTGCTCCAATTTACTATTTTTTTAGCTTACCTATCAAGTTTTTTTTTAATTAATCATTGGATTAAACAATCTAATTGATATTAATTGATCCCAGAAATTCTCTCAAATGCCCTTTTCTTTTTATAGCCACTGATTCCTGGTTGACTACTATAGATGATATTAAGTGTTGGTAATCCAGTTATTGAAATTCAATATACACTAGGGGATCTATGCTCCCAAGTACCTCCAGTACTTGCTTTCAACCCATGTAGTGGTTAATTGTTGTTTCGCCATTCCTCAAACTTTTTCCTGTTATTTATCTAATTTATCTACTTTCTCATCTGTTATACTGATAAGTATTCATCTTGCAACTCTACATTATCAGTGACTTCACACTGCCAATTTATAAACTCTATTTTGTTCTTGTACCAATACTTTGATTTCTAAATACTGGTGCATTTAGTAAATACTGTGGATGACGTCCCTAATCATTGCAGCATTATTTCTTGAGGTCTGCAAAGGTCAGTGAGGTGGAAAAAAAATTCTTTCCTTTTCTCTCACTTCTTTCCCCCCCTACCCACTTGATTTCACTCCCTATTTCCTCTTTTGTCTTGCTAGGATTTCTGTCTTTATGGTAATATTTTATAACGATATAATCAACAATGACTGGATACTCCAGAAATTTTGACTGCCTTTCTGCTGTTGGAATTACCTGCATATTTCCCCATTTCTCATCTTGTGGCAATACTAAATAGTACCAGAGAGAAACACACAGTTCAGTTCCATTCTAGTACCCATATTGAGCTATTCTGCTCCATGATCTTCTTTCCATATTTACTCACAGCCATGATTATCAAAGTCTTAGCTGCAAATCCAGACACTTGACACACAGTCCACAATATTGGCTGTGAAATGCATTTCTAGCAAAGCTGATTAGAGGGAAAAACTCACCTTATGCATTCTTCTATGAAGGTGCTTCAAACAGCTGCCTTTTCTATTAAGAAGTTTTTATCCATAATTGATTCTCTTTTTAATTTTTGCCCACATTGTCCCAGACCTTCTTCCCATCAGCAAGGAAGAGGTGAGCAAAATGGACTTTTTCAGTGCTTCAATCCAACAGTTCAGCAGTAAAATTTGTTGTCATCCTGTTGATCACATTTCAAGTGAGGAAGCTGGGATGTGAAAGTATACGTTCAAGAAGAGCAGCACAGCAGTGAGTAGGAAGCAAAGTAAATATTTATATTACCAAAACAGTTATTTATTTTCCTTCTTTCCTACCCAAGAATAACATTAAAAAAAAAGAAAAAAAGAAAAATTCTGATTAAAACTTCCAAACCTTCAAGTAATATCAATTGAAAAAGTTGTCAAAAAATAGCAGATCTCACTTGGTTTCAGTCAGTGCAGTGTCTGAGGCTCACCCATGCTATTTCCCTGATGGCTCGTTCTAGGCACTTCACACCCACGCATGGACTCTGACTCATTGTCAGCATCCAACTCATCCATCTGCCCCAGGGCACTGAACTCTTCCCACCTCCCCCACAACAGAGACACCAGTGGCCTCACACAGGTTTCATAGCTCTTCTCTGGGAGCCAGCCATCTGTCTGCATGTTTGATACGAAAGCACACATGCCATATACCAGTTATCCAAGTCTTTCAGCCACCACGTGAAAACTGCTCAGCATGGACACATTTCTCTGGTCTTAGTGTTAGGGTAGGAGTTTTTACAAATTTGACTGTTCAGATGGCTAGATTTCCATCATGTCTTCGGTTCACAAATACTGACAAACATACCACATAGAAGCCTCTCTTCCCTTCCACACACAGGTATGAGTACAGCTAATAGGTAAGAAAGTAAGAAAGATGAGAGACCAACCTCACAGCTGAGAACAACTCTGTCTAGGTAGAATGACACACACACACACAGAAGCAAGAAAATTAGAAAAAGTGGATGCATAGGCAATTAGCGTAAACAATGATAAGTTATTCAATTCTCTATTAGATTGGATCTGTAAGGACCAGCTATTGAAAATAATCCCTCTCTTTGAGCGTCTGTGCTTGAAAGCAGGAGCTGCTGGTTAATAGTCTATGGTCCCTTTCTGACCTTAAAATCTATTACTTTAAAGCAGGCACTTTTCTGTCTGGCATCTGAAAATATGATCTAATACCAATGTTGAATTAAAAGACACAGCACTCAGAAGATAAAAGAAATCAGTTTCATTACTACATACTCCACAAGATACACAAGTATTTGCATTTGAATAATAATGTTAATATAAGGAAAACTATGGCATAATCAGTTGTGCTTCATTACACAATCTTACTGTAGCTGCAGCAGTATGTCATTTTAATACAATTACAGAGACACTTAGCACTTTGAAGCAAAAACCATTTTTTTCAGTTTATGCGCAAAACCATTCTTTACTTCCCTGTTGGCTATGAGATTGAAAATATTATTAAATCTCAAATCAGTCATGTACAATAAGAAATCTCAACATGACAGTTACAAAACCCATTTTAAACACCTTTCAACAGAAAAATATTCAATCATTTTATTTTATATGTTAGTGAAGACTCAACGGTAACAAGTAGGTTATGTTGCAGAGGCCAAGCTTCCCTGGAAACACTCTTCACACTAACATATATTCAAGTTCAGTCATGCCTGTGAAAGTGAATTTACAGTCAGTATCATAACTACTTTCATACTCATTTTGATAGAGGCAACTAACACTTAAGGGTTAATAGCAGAACCATTGCTCAACTTA